>JAMAKP010000060.1:0-121959 GCA_023628455.1 Chaetomiaceae sp. B2702
CGAAAAGCTTCAATTTGCGGCCGTTTCGGGCAATTCAACGATATCGACTACCTCGCGGGCTGGCCTGAACCGACCTATAAAAATTTTTGGTGTTGCGAGCCCCTCTTTCGAACGCCAAGAGGCCACTCCCGTTTGCACCACACAGTGGATAATACCGGAGGAGGGGCAGTTATCACCACAATCATCCTGCGAGACCCACTCGTTTTTTTCGGTAATATCATCAAGGCGAGGAACCTTGGAGGCGATACCATCGGTTTCTGGAGCTCCCGACAGCAGCGCAGCAAGCCATCTTATATTGCGTGGAAAGGACGGAGATTCTCTCCCCAAAATACTGCACCTTGAAAGACGAGAGGAGCATTTAGGCCAAAAATGAGATGACAGGGTGTAGCCCAATTCCATTCTACTTCTCGTCTGTCATCACATCAAAGACCCGGGACGACATAAGCCTGTTTGGAGATCATCTGCTTCTTATCTCACATGCCTCAACAAGCGGACTCAGAGCAATGTTACGACGGTGGCCGAGTAGGTGTGTAAGCCTTCACAATACGGTATTACCTAAGTATTACTTCGCCCCTAATGGTCAGTACCTGACTTACTGGGAGAAAAACAACTTAAAGGCGCTTAATATAAGTGCCTCTGAATACCACGAAGCAGAGGAACCATTTCTTGGGATGACTTGTATGAGAGACTTGATCTTCGGACAGAGCCCAAGACTGATAACTCGTTGGCATGTCCTCCTACTCTCGCCTTGCTGGCATTTTCTAGGGAGTGAACCGCTGAGGCATTCTCCACTGATTACGGTGTCGACTTTGGGAAAAGATTGTGATCTGGCGGTTCACAAAGTCGGAAGGTAGGTTTTGTCGCCCTCTCATTTGCAACATAGTTCTTGACCAAGCTTCCCGGCCGCTGTATCCCATTACCTGCCCAGGCACAGCCAATATACAAGGCCACACGGACATGCCGCAGCCCAGACATGGACTATCAGGCCTATTGCAGCGGTGACGTCGGCTCCGGGTATATATCTCTGGCAGCTTGTTCGTTTCTTGAAGGGTCAACAGGTGACTCCGCGGGGTCGGGAAAGAGGGTGTCTGAAGCGCCGGAGGATGCCCCGGAGAATGATGCGAAACGGCGGGCGACAGATTTGGACCGGCTCATGGCAAGTGAGCCTTGTTTATATAGGTAGACGCCCTACGTTATCGGGTTGGAGAAGATGCGGTTTGTGAGGGATTCAAAGCTAGCATGTTGTGCAGTCGCCACTGTTCTGCAGTGTGTTCTCTCTTTTTCCATCAGGGCACGCCTTGACCGTCCTCGATCATCAATGCTGGGTAATCAGAAAATAACAGTGGGCGAAGTCATCAGGGTTAGCCCCGGCCACTACACAGCCTCAACAAGCCAGGCCGTTCCTGTCTCCCAACAGTAGTATTCGTCCGTGCAACGATATCGAAAGCCTGAGCGCAAATGCGACGGAAAGAAGGCCGAGGGTAAGGAAGATTTGAGCCTTGATTGTTGTATCGATAGTTGTGCGGACACGTATATAGCCCCTGAAAGTTGTGCCCCAACTGAGGTGAATCGTCCTGGATGTGCAACGGCTCTCTTTTCTATGAAGTAATTAATTAATTCATTTTTTCGTACGAGCCAATAGACTCTGACACCACATGTTTGTAAGGTTTGATGTTATAAACTGGTTATACAGAGTTATCCACTGTGCACTTGTCCTCCTCCCTCTATTCTCGAGAGTAACGCTCTGAGACCAACTAACCTGAGTTTTGCACATTGTTGTCATTGTTTGTCTTTAGAGCCTGCGGGAGTCGCCACGTAGTGACATTACCGTAAGTCTGCGGCAGGTGAGAGATTATTACTGTCGAACTAGGCTATAACAATAAAACTGTACTACGCACACAGCGACTCTGACACGCAACGCCGGCCGGCCAGGTTGCCCTACCGACGTCTCGTTGCTCTTAACCTCGTTTCATGAGGCACATGAAAATTCCCAGCTATTGGCTCTTCTAGCCGTAACAAGTGTATTATGTCCCCTTGAAGCCAGCTGTATGGCTTGTGCACTGGTGATCGATCCATTGGCGGAGACTCTAATCAGTAGCATGAGTGAGTAGAGTGGAAAACCAAAGAAAGATATAAAGCGCAAAGTATCAACATTCCGCTTTGAATGACCGCATTTTGTGGGATTTCCTTAGCCCCAGGAGTCTGCCAACTACTCTGCCTTGCCGCGCACAAAGTTTGACATACGAGGCATTAAGCAAAGACCTACAATAGCACGAGTCCTGCAATGAGCTTGTCCCCATAGCATTGTCAGAACCTGTTCCGTGATAAACTCGGCGGCGATGCTCGGCGGCGTTGCTCGGCGGTCAATATTCTCTGTGCGCTCCTTCTCGTGTGTTTACGCCGAGCCCCTGGCGACTTTTTTCTTAAACAACCCCGACCTCTTCGCCCACGTCTGTTCGCCCTCACACCGGAACTCTTAATACCGATTACTCTCGGCGTTACAACTCTTGAAATCGATTACCCTCGAGTCGCATTCTTGATACCGGTCGCCCTCGCGTCGCGACTTTTGATACCCATCACCTTCACATCGCAACTCTTGATACCGGCCGGCCACCCTCGTATCGCAACTCTAATACCGATTACACCCAAATTTTCTACCGCCACCATGCCGACCCTCGGAGAGCTCCCCACGGAGCTGATTGTCAAGATTGCGAGTGGTGTCGAGGACATTACGGCGCTCGTCGCTTTTCGCAGGACTTGTTCCCGCATCCATCGCGCTACCACGGGCATCTTTGCCGACAGAGTCCAGAGCATTCCGTGGTTTGTGGCCCTCGACTCAATGGTCGCCCTGGAGAAGATCGTCAGCAACGATAGTGTTGCTAGCAAGTTGCGGGCGCTCCGCCTCGGGTCACACTACATCGATCTGGGCGCCGAAGACGAGTACCACGCTCGACTGGCGGAGGCGGCGGGCGGCGAACGAGCGGCCATCATGGACCAGCTCAGTTGGTTTGGCATGTATAGCCACTACCAGGAATTCCTCGCGTTTGGAGAAGGCGGCAGCACCAGCCTCGAAAACATCATCGGCAGGCTCACCAACCTCGAGCACGTCGAGGTCACCGACGGCGAGTTCCTCGACCACCATCTCGCCAAGCAGTTCAACCTCCACCCAGGCGGTAGGACCCCCGGCGCCGACCTCTTTGAGCGGCGGACGGGAAAGACATACAATAGCAAGGCCAGTCCCCACCGGGCTGCTGGCCTGGCCAACGGAGTGGGCGTGTCCACAATGAACGGACTCGGCCACAATTTCGAGATGCTGCTGAACGCATTGGGCGCGACGCAGCGGCCCATCAAGTCCCTGCGCATCTGGCACGAGTACGTACATCCCCCAGTGGCCGCCGAATGGGCCGGGCACAGCCATCCAAGCAAAGCAAAGCAAAGCCAAGTCAAGTCAAGCAAGCAAAGACAACCGTATCACTAACACGACCCAACAGAAAGCAGCCCACCTCCGCCCTCCACCCCAACCCCGACCCCAACCTCGACCTCGACCCCGACCTCGACCCCGACCTGGACCACATCCCCGTCCACCTCCTCACCCCCCTCCCCAACCTCCCCCAGCAAATCCGCCAAGGCCTCGCCACCAGCCTGGCCAGCCTGACCCGCCTCGCGCTCATGCTACGCTACGTGAGCGCGGGGCAGATGCCCGACGCGACCGCGCCAACCGACGCCTTCCTCCCGGCGCTCACCCGCCTCGCCCCGCGCCTCGAGCACCTCACCCTCCGGTTCGACGACGGGGGCCCCTCCGCCTCGGACCCGCGCCAACACAACGACGACGACGATGACGACGCGCTCGCCGCCGCGTTCGCCGCGTTCGCCGCGCAGGCGTCGCTGCCCGCGCTCCGGTCCCTCGAGCTGCGCAACGCGGTGGCGGCGAGCGCGGACCTCCTGGCGCTGTGGGAGAAGGTGCGGCGGCGTGCCGAGACGGTCCGGCTGAGCGGGGTCGTGCTCGTCGGCGGGACTTGGGGCGCGGTCTTTGAGCGCCTGTGCGAGGGGTACGGGTTTGTGTCGCTTGGGGTGGGCGAGGAGGAGGAGGAGGAGGAGGAGGATTTGAGGCTGGGCGTGCTGCGCGGCGTGGACGTGGGGTTCTCGTGGCTGCGGCAGCGGAGGGTTTTGGCGCCGGACGGCGACGGCGACGAGGGAGCGCCGCGGGCCGTGGTGGATGATGTGGTGGTGTTTGAGCGGGGTGGGATGGAGAAGTGCCGCGTGTGTCTAGGTGGGTTGGCTGCGGGCCGGTGTCGCCAGGCGTGCGAGCATGTGGGATTGCAGACGGTGATTGTCGTGGGGGAGATGGAGGCGGAGAAGACGGAAGGTCTGGAGAAGATGCTGGCCGTGCAGGTGTTGTCGGCCGAGGAGTTGGAGGAGATGAGGGAGAGACGTGAGACATGAGATTGAGTGCGAGTGCATGGTTCGGGGGGGGGTGGGGGGGGGTTGGTTGGGACGGTTGTTTTGTTCCATTGTTTTCACGATCCAAGAAGGGGTATGTATTTTTTTTAGAGACAAGGACCCAGTGGTCACGCCCCGTTCAAAGCTTGTTAATAGGAGTGGAAGCTTGTGAATCAGTCCTCCTAACCATGTTCTGTGTTCCTTATTGACATTGGAAATCAAGGGATTCCGCTGCGGCAGAGCGTCTTGCATCCCAAAGACTTCCTCGGCTAAAGGAGGCAGTATAAAGTCCACATATATGGTTAACAACAGACTGGGACCGTAATCGTTTGTTTGCAGTCACTCCGCATTGCGCACGTAAACTTGTGAACTTAAACTCCGACAATACCCGCAGCAGTTTGCTACATAGTCGGACTAGCGGTGCTCGTCTGCCGGGTTTGATTTTGGCTGTTCTGGGAAATACCCAAATGAAGAAGGCCGGCACTCGCCGGAAGGTCTTGACGACTGCCGGGCCGAGCGGAAGGCCGCTCCCGGAGCCGATGTGGACCCCCGATGTAGCGAGCGGGGCCAATCGGGTGCTGCCATCACGGCTCACAAGCACGCAATCGACTAGCGCCCGGATCCCGATTTCCTCAAATTCATCATTATTATGACCTTCAATCTAGCTTTCCTCGCTTCCCAAATTGCAGATCATCCAGTAGCGGGTTGGTAACTGAAATCCGCAACGCCCGAGACCTCGAGGACTTGTTGATCGCGGATTGCCATGGACCGCCCCAGTCGTAAAAGACCTACCGGAGACAGCCGGACCGACAGTGATCTGAACGGAAATGGCGCCCTGAATTTGTACACCCAGCCCGAGTCGGGAGGCATCGGAGTCGCCGGGGCCGTATTCCTGATATTGAATAAGATGATTGGGACGGGGAGTAGGTCCGAAGCCGCTCGCATGCGCCGGCAGTGGCTGACACTCAAGCAGTCTTCTCGACACCGTCAAGCATTTTCGCCGCGACTGGGTCAGTAGGAATTAGCTTGCTGATGTGGGCAGTTGGTAGGTGGCACAAACAACAATCTCTCTTCCGGCGGGCGAGAAATGATTAGTGGCTAACAGTGTTGATTAAACCAGCTGGCCTTCTCACACTTTCCGGCCTAAGCGTGTACTTGGAATTCGGACTCGCCATTCCCCGGTCGGGCGGTGAAAAGAACTACCTCGAGCGAGTTTTTCGGCGCCCACGCCACCTGGCCACGAGCGTTTTCGCAGTGCAAATGGTCCTCCTTGGTTTTTCCGCCGGCAACTCGCTGGCGTTCGGCCGATATATTCTTCTGGCCGTTGGCCGCCCGATGCCCGACGGTTGGGTGCCTCGCCTGGTTGCTGTCGCTTGCATGACCTGTGTTGTTATATTGCACGCGGCGTTCCCGAGATGGGGGCTCAGACTCACGAATGCACTTGGCATCTTCAAGGTCCTCGTCCTCCTTTTAATTGTGGTATCGGGTTTCGCCGCTCTTGCAGGCTACCGTCTAGTTCCAGACCCTCACAACTTTGACAACTTTTGGGCCGTTGAGAAAGGTGATGGCTATGGCGGAGGAGGCGCGTACGCATATGCAACGGCCCTCTTGCAGGTTGTGTACAGCTACAAGGGTTGGGAAAACGCCAACTACGTGATGGGGGAGTTGAAGAACCCCAAACGGACACTCAAGATTGCGGCACCACTTGCCGTCGTTGGCATCACCGTCCTATACACGCTGGCCAACGTCGCGTACTTTGCCGCCATCCCGAAGGGGGAACTCGCCAGGTCTGAGGTTATTGTTGCTGGCCTGTTTTTCCGTAACGTGTTTGGAGAGAGCGTCGCAGCGAGGAGCCTTCCGGCCTTGGTTGCGCTCAGTAACATCGGCAATGTGTTGGCCGTGAGCTTCGCGCATTCTCGAGTCAACCAGGAGCTGGCCAACGAGGGTGCATTGCCTTGGAGCAAGTTTTGGGCATCCAGCAAGCCCTTCAATACACCTGCTGCATCGGTAAGCGAGCAGAGTTTGCTAGATAATACGATTCATGCTGACCAGGATAGTTGTTCCTCCACTGGATTGTTACCGTCATCGTGCTGATTGTGCCTCCGCCAGGCCCAGCATACAACTTCATCGTCAACCTGTACGTTGTCAATCATATATTCGAGATGATACCGTAACTGACATCCTGCTGTCAGATACACTTACCCCGGAGCATGGATCAACACGTTCGTCGCTGGTGGGCTGATCTATTTGCGGCTCAGCAAATCAGAGAACTGGTCCTCTCCCTGGCAATCATTCCTCCCGATCCCTGTCGTCTATCTATGTCTCAACATCTTTCTGGTTGTCACGCCCTTTGTCCCGCCAAACAGCGACTGGAACGCCGGCGGCTACCTTTACTACGCGTTCCCCATGGTCGGCACTGGGGTAATGCTGCTTGGAGGCGTGTACTGGCTGCTGTGGGCAAGACTCTGGCCTAGACGCTTTGAATACACTTTCGCTACCAGACAGGTAGCACAGGAGGGCGATGAAGTGGTCGTCTACGGCAAGTCGTTATGTGATGAACGGTCACTCTTAGAAGGGGTAGAGCAACCATTACTAGGACACAAGGGAAACCGAGAACATGGTTACAGCAGTATAAACACATGAAACGTTGAGGGATGTGCCTTCTATTAGGGAGGTGGACTTGAAGCGAAACGGCGTTTGGGTTGGGCATGGGTAGATACATGGCGTACTGGGACACATTTAACAACCCTCTCAGGGCTTATTCGTATAGACTTTTACATATGCGGGTATCAAGACGGCTTACAGGGAGCTTGGTCTTGTCCGGTAATGTTACTTCGATGTGATTTGGGCAGTGAAATCGGTATTCTTTAGAACAAGGCTTATACAAGAACAGTGCTGCACAAAGTTTGCCATGTAGTATCCTCCGCTTGATACACCCTCCTCATTGCTGTGCCTCCGGACGCATCTGCCTGTAGCCAGGGATGGGCCTCTGGTGCAGGTTGTGTGCTATGTACTAAGTGCTTTCGGGCATTGGTCGAACTGAACAATGGGTATACCAAACTCATTGCGAGTGAGGAGACAAGACCGCAGTAGGGACATGAGAATTGAAGCACACTGAGCGGCAGCACTCTCCCATGACGAAAGTGTAGCAATCAAGGGTTACCCACGGGTGAGCCATTCTCAGCTCTTGACATTCACAGGCAGAATATAGCTTTTGTTCATATCTCGCTCTTCATTCATCTCATTACGCACATTCCGTAGGTTTCAAGCAGAAAGTCGGGCGTTCGAGATTGAATATCCCATGACATTCATCCTGGTATCTGTGTTCTTTGAGTAGGTATCTCAAGCGAAGGTATCTAGAAGTACAAATCCTCCAACCCTAATTTATGGACTTAAACAAACATTCCATCCGAAGCAAGCCAAAACCTAAACTCCGTTTTCATGCCCTGTCTATATGCATTCGCCATCCGTTGTGCGCTTCATCATGCAGGCCCTCGCTCAGGTGTGACCAAAATGTCGTAAATCCATGACGCCTCGGCAGCTATCATATCCGCCTAGGTTCCTTTCCGGGAATTGTTGATCGGTGGATCAGACCAGCTCTCGAGTGAGGCGGATGATGCGTATCGGTGTCCTAGCCGGAACGATGATAGCGAATCGGCGAAACGGGACACTTGGTCAACACCACAGTGTTGGAACACCGCCACTTTGGACTTCTTGACTCAAACACTCTCAAGTCGGATCCCTTGGGCGAATCTGAAGGAGGGCGCGACAGCGCGTCTAGGACACAATGGCAGTGACCGGCTCTCAAGAGGGGCTCACACCGAAAGCGTCCCCGAGGAATTCCCAGAGCCACGGTCCAGGACCAGCACAATACCCCAATTTGGGGAGACTCCCATCATCGAAGGCCTTGCAGGCTCACATATCGATTGGCATCCGCGTTTTGGCGCTCGTGGTCCAAGACCGATTCCTGCTCTTGACTAGGGGCAGCGTCCGCTGGATAATCTTGATGACAGAGCGCGAGAGACTCCGCTTTAGCGGCACCGCTGCGAACATAGCGGTCGTGTATGGAAGAGAGAAGGGCCAAAAAAAACCCCCCAAAAAAAAGAACCCAAAAGAAAAAACCCTCGAAATCGACCAGCGATACCTCCCAACCCGGAGAAAGAGAAGTGCAAACAAACGAAATGGCAGCACCGGCTGAACCACCGCGACAATATTTTTTTGATGATCTACATCAATAATAATCGATAGCCTCAACTCGGACCCGGGCGGGCAGTCCGCCGATATAAGAAGCCATGGCCCCAACCGGGCCAGTGGTGCCTGTACGTGGCCCGCTCGCGCCGTTTTCGCGACGGTTGGTCAGGGATCTGGAGGATGATGCGCATTGCGGCCGGTGGGCTCGACCCGAGGGGGGCACTTAAAATAGGGTCTTGCAAGAGGCGCGGAGAGGCGTCCGCTCTGTTTTCGTGGTCTGTGGGACGCCCGTCGAGGCTAACCATAGGGCTGTGCCGTAACCACAACGGTGCATCTCGGATTGGAAACGCGATGTGCTGAAACAGCGCTGCATACCATCCAAGACTCCTTCAAAAGCATCAGCAATTCCTTGTCGCCGTGTGGGATTTCTTTGTGGTCTCGGTTTGGGTTTTGGATTTAGGCACTGAGGACTGGATCTCACCAACATGCATGGAGCCTCGGGCTGGAGGGATGACTATCACCGCCTTCGATGCAACAACATAGTACATAGTACATACTACATAGCACCTTCTCAAATTTATCTGTATGTACATAGTTTCCGAGATTTAGTAGTCCACCATGTATGTTTGGACGAGGAGTCTCCGGGAGGCCCCCGAACGCTTTCCAACACTCCAGGGGCTGTCTCAACGATGGAACCCTGAATGCAAAGCCCAAGAACACGCCTGGGCCTCGACAACCATGATTCCCAACACCCCACATGACCAAAAACTAGGCCAAAAAAAATTACAAAATGGCCCGTATGGTGCACGGCGTCGTTGCTGATCAACGAGAGGTTCTCAATCCAAAACCCTCTTTTTGTTGGCCCATCCCCACTTCTCCCCCGGCAAACAGCTCAACCAGCTCCTTTGGTCCCTCGATCTTGAGACTGGTGCCGAGAACGAGGAGGAGGTCAGGATTGGCTGACAAGTCATGGGAGTCCTCCGACATGCAGTCAGCACTTGAATATCTGTAGGAAACTGGAAATGAATGATTACCCCCACGACTATGGCCCTGAAACATGAGACGGCCACTTTCACCTTGGGATGGGAGAGGGGCCGGGGCGTTTCGGGCATCGGGATTTCGGAGTCCACACAGAGACAAGACGTTCTAGTATGTACATAGTTCTGTCTCCACCACCACAACCAAAGGGTGCAGGCCGCAGATAGCAGTGCGTCATGGCTGTTCCAACTCCATGCTCGATCCTGAGATCAATCCTATGATACAATACTCTTCCCCGCCATCACCTTTGGGTCCTTCTGGGCTTCGCGAAAGATACTCTTCATCTCAGAATACAGAACTGGATTTAGCTTCTTCCACCTCTCACCATTCGGAAATACCTTCCTCCGTAGTCTATTGACCCATGGGATCAACGGTTGGTAGTAAGGCGTGAAGTTCTCCTCTGCCCTCTTGATAAAATCACCTTCATCGGATACCTGTCCTTTCTTCAGGTCTGCCAGTTTGTCATCACTATCGTAATTCCAGCTCTCAAACGCAGTGGGCCCAATATCTTTGCCAGGCCCATTGTAGTGGATACAGATCCAGAACAGCACCCAGAAGAAGGACTCGAGATCGTGCATAAAGGAATGAGGCTCGTCCAGAAGTGCACCGATAGCCATAAACGCCCTCGTGCCAGTCTTCCCTCTCGCTCCCGAGGCAATTTCTCGTTCCACTTTGATGGCAAGGTCTAGGTCGATCAAGAAGGAAGGCCAGGAGGGATTCTCTCCGTCCTCATTAACCATGAGATTGTTAATGGATATATCTCGGTGGAGAAATCCGGCCTTATACAGGGACTCGTGTCCTTCGATGCAGCCCTCCAGCGCGTTAAGCAGAGTGACTTGTGAGCTCGCCTCGTAGATGGGCTTGCCATAGTCGCGAAGAATGACACGCCGATGTACCCGATTTGGCATTGCACTCCTGTCGGTCTTTGTTGGAGACTCTGAGCAGGATCGTTTGCTGGGTGGCAGACGGGCGCCAGCCTGGCTGGATGACCGTTTCTGGCCAGCCTTGCTGCTGCTGCGGCCTTTCCGCGAAGCACCAGCACCCGTGCTCGGCAACACTACCAAGCGCTCCGGCCGGTAATTAGTTGCCCTCGTAATGTCCAGTCCCTTTCTTACTCCATTTCGGATATCGCCATTGCCGCGTACGGAAACGGTCTTATAGTAGTAATATCGAGCCACGTTGACCACACCCTTGCTGGTCGCTTCATGGAGGAGCTTGCCTTCCTCATCACGCTCCACGTATTGCCATGAGTCCTTGATGACAAGTGGCATCCGCGGGTCGTCCTCACGATGGGCTCTCCAACATGTTGTTGCCCGCCCAGCAATGCAACGTGCACGCCTCATAACCCCGTCAATAATAAGGCGCTCCGTTGAACCATCCCGTTCGATCTTAATAAATCGCTGGTCGCCTACTATCATGATTGTCGGATCGAACCCAAGCTCCTCCTCACTCATCCAGAGGAACCCAAGGATTGTGAATACAAGTCGTAGCCCATCTTTATTGATGTCAAATTGTTCGGATGCAATCCCCCCAAGCCGGTCAAACATCCATAGCCTCATAAGAGATCCACAGATAGTGAAGCTCAAGACAAAGCGACGGGTATCTTGAGCAGCAAGCACTTCTCTCGCATATCTCCCAATATCAAGCCATGCCTCTGAAGGTATATCGGCGGATGGATTACTCTTCAGTTCTCCTGGGATAAGGATCTGAGACCAGTGGCATCTCGAGCCTTTCTTGGCCTTAGGGTCGTTCACATAACCAACGTCCAACTTTCGCTTCCCTATAGAACCATCGATCGGCTTGTTCGGCTTCGCCAGTGGCCGCCGTTGATATGTCGGGGTAGACTTGTGGTCCTCTGCGAATGCCGCTAGGTTCTCGCTCAAGTCCGCAAACCAGCCCAGGACACGATCCTGGTCCGCATCTTCCGGCCACCCTCTCCAACCTCCTTCTACACGAAAGAGGGGATTGTTGCCTTCCACGCACTTCTGAAAGACTGCCTCGGACGCAGTCTCAAGATCCGCGACACCTCTAAAAAATGTCTCTTGGAAATTGCGGAGCCCGACATACATAGGGCCGAGCTCCTCTTTTAGTACATCGTCCACGTACTTGCGATGTTCAGAAGAATTCGGGAAGCTGCTCGTATTACGCAACCATGGGGTTTGTTGAAGCGAGGATGCAATCGGGCGGGGAGGAGTGGATTCGATAACGGCGCTATCGACTCGATTCCAGATCTCGTTATCGGGTTCGTTGACGATTACTGCACTGAGGAGCGGTATGATGCGATCGAAGTCGAAGTCGTCCGAGGTGGCCGCAGAAATGAGCCTCAGGAGATCACTTCGAAGCGTGCCGCCTGTCTTCGAAAGGAACAGGCCAGAGACAGGAAGGCTTTGTAGAGAGTAAAGAAAAAAGAGCACAAGATTCCGGAGATCTAGGTACCAGTTAGAGAAACGCTCCGAAAACACTGGTCCAGCTTACCCTCTTGGCCGAGCTGACCCAACGCGTCCGGTGAGTGAGAGAGAGTCTTGTCTTCGCAGATCGAATTGAAAGAGGCCCGGAAGGCATCAAGACCATTCCCAATAGGGTTTTTTTCAATGATCGCTGGTTGATCTGTCATCGCGACGAGCCCTGCCTCTGCGATTCTGACGTTCCTGGGTTGGGAGGGACGGTTATGACTGAAAGCGGGTCGCGTTTCGCGACATTGTTAGTGTGCGGAATTTCCCGCGCAGCCACCGGCTGAACAGCGGGATTACTTTCGGGGTTTGTCGGCAGATCACGTACGTAACCGTTCCTAACGCACGTAACCGTTCCCAGAGCTTTGGACGAAGAGCACAGACCTTATTAACTACATGAGAATAATGGGATTTTGGCGCCCGATTGCCACATATGAGAGGCAAACGGAGAGGTAATCTTCATAGATGTTCAAGAGTGGGAGGAGTTGCTTATATGCACCATGGTTCAGTTGGATAAGGCGCTGCTGCTTGATATGCCAAACTTGGCTTTGGATTCGGGCAGGAAGAATGGACTAGAGTCAAGAATGAAGATGAAAGCGTTCCGGGGGAAGTCAGAGAACTTGTAAGCTTGTTCGCAAACGTCTGAGCCTCAGGTCACTGTTGGTAAAGTGTCGTACGCTGGAAGCAAAAGGACATCCTTCCGCTGCAAAGGCTAGGGACACCCTATAGACCACACAACAAGAGGCGCTGACCTATGGCTGTTCGGGTCCAGCTCGTGCCATCTCAGTTCATGGAAGAGCCGAGAACTAGCAACTACTGCACCCCCTTCAGTTATTCTCCAAACGCGGGCTTCTTGGCAAAACTCGAACTCGGGTTTCCAAAAACGCCGTGCTCATTGAGTTTAGTCTCTGACTCTCTGTGAGTTGAGAAAAAATGGATGAAAAGAACCGACTCGGCTCCAGGTTGGAGTGAGGGACCTTTGCGCTGTTTTTTCACTAATAGTCCTAGGCGATGCAGCCCATTATAACATGGCCAAGCAGAGTCAAGGAGGGCTCAAGTTGCTGTTGTCGGGCACGTAATATTTTTACATACATCCTAGGGTGCGTCGCTTTTGTTTCTTAACGGAACAATTTTCCTGCGACGATGTAAAACGGGCAGCTTTGATTAAGTTAGGTATCTTATCAGTTCACTTCCGTTTCGTTACAGCTGTACAGCTGGCAGGTCATGATTAACAAACTTTCTAGGACTTGGGCACGGCATGCAATGGTATAACTGGCGATTTCGCGGTTCTCCAGAGCTCAACCCACTTCTGGAACTCCTTTCTGTCTGGCATAGAGGGTGCCCTTTTCGGACACCAAAACCCCAAGAGTTGGATTCCCCTTCCATGCCAGATACAGGTCATTTAGATGCGAAACCATGGCCTTCAGACATGCGGCCCACGTCCCATCCGCCGCCGGGAGGCTGGGCCCAGTCGTAACCCAAGGGGAGAGGGGGGGACAAATGAGATAAATGGAACGGCATCGAACTCGCCCTGACCAACGCGCATCCTTTGCAAACTAGACGAGATTTGTTTGCCCAGATTCCAACAATAGTTCCTCAAGGGTCAAAACAAATCCAAAAACACCCTAGGAATGATGACGGATTGGCCGCCTGCAAGGAATCGCCCCAGAGAGGCAGTTCTCAGTCCTCGCCTGTTTGACAACAACCGCATTCTTCTAGTTAGAAACTTGGCAAAAGAATATGAGCTATAATCTGACAGAACCGACCATGGTTGTGGTCTGATATTTGATTGGACTTTGATTTATTGTTTTTATTCTTTCTCTAGCTGTGGACAGTCCTCTTCTTTGCGACGCCGTCCAGCCGGGTATCATTAAGTATGTATACTATGGTTATTTGTGTATTTTGTTTTCACAATTCATCATTAGGATTAAGACCGTGCATGTACGAGTCGCCCGGCCCGCCGGTCCCGGAGTATCCCCTCAGGGTCCGGCAGTCGAGGTAGTTGTTCTCGATAAAGGGCGTCGCCACCTGCACCCCGTAGATGTCGGTCCACTCCTCCTCGGTTCCCTGAAACGGAAACGCGCGAGCTCGAACCCTCCCGCGGACTGGCACGGGCGCGTGTTCGCCGACCGACATGGTCGTGTTGAAGAGCCGGATCATGTTGTCGCACGTCGTGGCGTTGGCAAAGGTGGGCTGGTTGGTGATGTTCTTGAACAGCTCGATAGGGTAGGGGCTGAGCGTCGGGTGTGGGAGATGCCTCATTTCGAGCTCGACGAACTCGGACGAGGACAGGCTGCTGCCTTTGAAATATGTGTTGCCATTGGCCAGCCGCCGGTAGGCGTCACAAAGCGGCTCGTACTCGGCCGGGGACACGATGGTGCCGTATGCTCGGGACCCTTCCAGGGCAATGTCGTTGGTGGCGCTGATAAGTTGCGCCGGTGCCCAACGGAAAGAGGAATAGCCATCGCCTACAAGGTCCAGGAACGGAAACTCGAATCCGACGCGCTACATATGCCTGGTCAATATCACCTCCGATACAGACTGTCATCCTGCAGACTAACCGAGAAGTCGTCGATGGTGATGCCGTAGGCCCGGAACTGGACATCGTGGTCATGCGCAGCCTGCACCAGGACAGGGTACATGCCCTGGGGGAAGTCGGGCAGCAGGGTTCGGTACGCTCGTTCGAGGATGCCGTACTGAGGCGGGATCAGACGACGAGCGGCCTCCAGCGGGATTGGGATGATGGCCAAGGTTGCGTTGAGGACCCCCGTGGCGTTGTTCGGAAACAGTTCAGCCAATGTGTTGTGCTGATCGAAGGTCACACAGACACCCGGTGTCGCCGCGGATTCTCCATGGCTGAGGAGTAAGGAGAAGAGGACGAGGAGAACAACAGCAGAGACGTGAAGGACAGAGGATCGGAGGAGAGCCATGTCGGACCACCGTCTCTGGCTCGAAGATACCCAGCGAAGCCCGAACTCTCGGAGGTGAGACGCCGCGAGGGAAGGGAAGCGCGGCATGCTGAACGGCATGTTGGGCTGTTGTGGGAGGGAGATCAGGGGATGACAGCGGACTCTAGTGAATCCGCCAGCCACCCACACCAAGCTCAATGGGTCAAAGGAGGGAAGGAGAAAGGAACAAACATAACATAAGACAATGGAAGAGAGGGAAGGAACCGGCACAAATGAGATGGAGAACGGACCGAGATGCGGTGACCTACCTTTTGTGCCGGCGCTGAATTCGGCGTGGGCAGGGATCCGGCAATGGGGCCAGACGGAGGGCGTCCGGGATCTGTAACATCGTCGACCTTCAGACGAACAAGGCGGGCGGAAGGTTGCAAAACGGGACTGAGGCGAGCCGGCGTAGCCACCGGCTTTCCTTGTTTCGGATGCGAGACCAGACTTCCCTGACTGTTGAGCTCTGTGGCCCAAGCTCTCCAAAGTCACAGGCCGTGTTGGACTCCGTTTTGGCTTCCTGTCTCCGTTGGAACTACTGTAACTAGCAGTTCTCCATACCTCCATACACAGCAAGGCCGAGCCGCGCTTCCGCCCATCAAGCGGGAAAGGGCAGGGTATCTGGGGTGATCCAGGCGATCCCCGAGAGCGGCTCGGTGGAGAGGCGCCAACGGTAACGTCATTTGCCTACAGAGCAGAGGCGCGGAAGCCCAGTTGCCGGCGGGTCTGGCTAGCTGCCTGCCGCCGTATTGGGTGTCTGCCTGCGGGCCATGACTGTCTGGGACTCTGGGTCGTCCAATTGCGCGAGATAACCCGCGGGCGGCGGCCACGGAGCTGGCCTTGTTTCAGCCCCGGATGCTGAAGGTTCCGGCACAGGCGTCACGGCGCCAGCCAATCGGACACGCTCCCATCCGGAGAGCCTCCCGACCCGAAGGCGGCTTTGCTCCCGCGCGCGGTATTCCGTCTTGTTTTCGATCGACTCTGCTTGTTTCCGACGAGCAAACCTCCAAACCAAGGTTGAAGCTGGAGGCTTTGTTCCGTTGCAGTCTTTGGGCGTTTTGTGGGAGGCTGCAAAGGCAGCAAAGAGGCCACCACACCAAGGCAAGTTCCGTTGCCGGCCGGGGTTCACTCCCTATCCATCCCCTTGGAGCGGGCGGTGTGGCCTGGCGCATTTGGTTTTTAGTGTTTCGGGTGCCGGGTTTGCCGACGAGTCTCCGCTGCTCCGAACCACCGAACGTTACCTCAGCAGCAAAAACCCGCGCAGCGCCTGCTCCGACCTATAGTTAGTCTGGGAAAGCTTTCCTGCTCAAACCCTCTTGTTTTTTTTTATCTTTCATTCTTCGCGATTGAACTTGATTTTGTCGCGTCAATATGTCGACAGGAGGGCATTTTGTTGCTGCACCCTGTCGTCGCCCAGCGGCTCCTGTCGATCCGTTCCAGAAGGTGTGAGGGAAATGTTTCACAGAGGCGCCACTGACGATCCGCCGTTGAACCCTGAATTGGCCGACACCTGCCCGCCAGCTGTTCACGAAACCTGGAAACCCTCAACCCCCCCCCCCTCCCCCTTACTTTTCTCGAACCAACCAGTCAGTTACCACACGGCTTTCCGGAACTTTTCTTTTGCGGGTCAAGCATGCATGAAGAATGGCTGGCTCTCTTCTATCTCATCATTCTCATGTAACGTTGTGATGAACACAACCCCTTTTGAATTGGTCCATGACCTGCTATCAACTCTACTATCATACTATGTACTAAATAGGTATGTAGCGTTGAATCCGAGCAGAATTGCAATCTCCCACCCTCCTTCCGAGAGAAACGAGACAAACAAGAACCTACGGCTTTGCCGTCAGCTCACCCCCGTTTACACTGGCCATCCCACTCCACTGCAGCTTCGCCGGCACCTTCTTCTGCATAACCGGCACCCAGATCGTGTCATACAAACTCGGCCCGCCCCCGGCGGCCTTGCTGCCGGGCTCCAGGCTGCCAAACTGCTTCTGGTCGGTGCAGCACGGACTGTTGGGGCCCCAAAACGGGCCGGCCGCCCACGCCGTCCAGCCAATATACTCTTCGTTCTGCGCCATGTAGTCCAGGATCCCGTTCAGCATAGTCGTGCACGCCGTCGTATTAGACCCGCCAAATTCCGTGATGAACGCCTTCAGCTTGTGCTCCTTCAGCCACGCCGTCACACCCGCCAGGTTGGAGGCCGGGTCCTGCGTGCACGCCGTGTGGCCGCCGCTGAAGTCCTCGTCGAGGTACTCGTGGATGTCGATGGCCGTGTTCTGCTCCGGGTCGACCAGCTTGTGGATCCAATTGCTGTTGGCCTCGCTGCCGCCCTTGGTCCAGTAGTGCCCGCCCGTCCACGAGTTGCCCGGCGCGATGATGAGGTTCTTGGCGCCCGCCCCGCGGATCGCGTCGATGGCCGTTTGGAGGTTAGTCAGCAGCAGCGAGCTGGGCATGTCGTGCGGCTCGTTCATCAGGCCGAACATGACTTTTTCGTTGTCTGCGAACCGCTTGGCCAGCTCGCCCCAGAAGGCGCCGAACTGTGCGGTCGTGGCGGCGGTTGGGTCGGATGCGTTGCCGATCACGCTGCCGCTGAAGGGCTGCGAGGACGGGTCGTTGTAGCGCATGTAGTTGTGCGGGTCGAGGATGGCGTCTGCAAAAGGGGGGGTGTCAGTTCAAAGATGAGGCGAAAGGAAGGTCAGGCGTGGAACGGACAAGCTCCCTTGGTCTTGGTGATGTAGTCAATGGCCTGCTTGAAGTGGTCGAAGTGCGTCTCGTCGAACCGGGCGCCGAGGCCATACGACAGAGGGCACATGCGTTCCAGGAGGAAGGCCACACGGTGCAGGTTGACCTTGTGCTGGTCCGTCATGACGTCCACGCCGGAAGTGCTGATGAACTGGTAATCAACGCCAAAACGTCCGGGCAGACCGGTCCCTGGGGTTTGGGTGGCACTCCATACGCCGAACTCTCCGCTTGATTGCGCGACGCCGGCGTAGTAGATGGTTGCCGAAGCCCCTGGGAGCAGGGCGGCGCACACGGCCGCGGACGACGCCGAGAACCTCATACTGGCAAGACGTCCAGGAAAGTATTTAAAAACTGAGACCAAAAGATCACTGCCACGACTGCTCGGGATAAGGGCTACGAGGCACCATGAACGATCCTTTATACGCCGCCGGTATTTATGTTGCATCAGCCACTGCTTGATATCTCAGACGGTCGCTTTCCCGACATCAATCGCCGTGCTGCGGGTTTTCGGCGCGGAACTAATATATTCTTTACAAACCTTGATGCTGGAGAAGGATGATCGTTCCCAATTATTGGTGAATCCGCCATCACCCCTTGCATCACATATTGAGGGCCGCGAGTGTCCGAGGGCTCCTAACAGCTCGCACAGACAGGCGTAAAGAATTCAGTTATTCGGAACGCGGACGACGGAATTCAGCCTCGGCGAAATTCATTGGCGATCTGTCGGAGGGCGGAGGAAGGGCTTCCGCAGAGCCGTGTTTCTGGGCAAAAGTCGCGTATCCCCGCTACCCAATATGAAGAACCCGGCCGCCCCCTGTGTGTAAAAACCCAGTTCGGTTCCAGGAACTACGCGAAGCGAAAAGAATTTTTCTTAGTAGACGTCATTGTCATCAGTTCAGCGAACAGTTCCATTCAGGGGTTGAACCAGGGTTCTACAGATAGCCTCTAACTGCTTCGTAATCACGACCATACGCAGTAGAACTCCTCTCACGGGTTACATCATGAGTAGGGTCAAGTGAAGTAGTAAAGGTCAGATAGTGATGAGCGCGTTGACATTGTGCGAAGGTCCGGGGGGGGGATTCAGATCTATCCAGCTTCAACTGCTTTTAAGCTTGACGATATCTCTGTAGTCCCCAGCGTTATTCATTTTCTTAGGAGAAGCAGAATACGGCTCTTGTGCTCTCCACAATCTCTGCATTGCCTGATCACTTGTTGTTCTTTCAAGGACCGGCTCTATTCGCGTTCGGTGCCGCCTCGCTCCAGACAGCTCCTCCGGGGGCCGTGTAGGTGATCTGGCCCTGGTTGATCCTCCACAGCTCGGTCAAAATCTAACATTCAACTCATCAGCTATGTGTGTAGACTTCCCACGTTTTGGGTTTGAAACTTACGCCTTTGTCATCGGGGTTATAAGCCCCCGGGAGCGCGATACCAGCGGGCAGCTGAGTGCTTCCTCCCTGTGTCACCCTAATCTGGGTGCAGCTTGGATAGAATTGAGCACCCATTCGAGTTCCCGCTACATGCAGACCGAGGATTTCGTGTCGCAAGAGGTACTCGCCTGGCGCCAGCTTGGGCGGGATGGTCACTTTCCACTTAGCGCCTTGTTCGCGGACAAGGTCGGACGCCCAGGGCGGATTGGCGGATGGGTTGTACGAGAGTTGCTCGATTTTGACCCAGACATTGCCTGTGTCTCCCTTGAAGGATTTGCAGTCGTTGTTCGTGCAGTGGGCGAGGTAGCTGGGTAAGGGGTCAGGGGCAAAACGTGCAACTACTGATGCCTTGAGGAAAGACTCACGTCATAACCGGGCCAGAATCTGTCCAAACAAAGTCAGTTATATCATTTCTAGAAATGATGTTTCGGGTGTTGCTCATGAGCAAACTCGCCGTCCAAAGAGCATAACAACTCCCAAGACAGTGATGATGGACGCAAAGAGCTCGGGTTTGACTCACGGCTGCTTCCCCATTGGTCCCAGTTGAGGGTGCTTTTGAATGCTTTGTTAGTGAAGAGCGCTGAAATTGATGGGCATTAGAAGGACCCCCGGGGAGGTGAGGGGAGTCGCCTACACAGTGTCGCCCGCCTTGAGCTCAATCACTCCTTGTGCCGGAATATTGCCCCCTGCACCGCAACTGACACTTGGGTTAGTGTCTGATTAAGACTGCACATAGCCCAGTTGTCAGAAAACATACGTTATATCCTTAGTAGTAAAATCAGGGACTGGGCCGTTGTTGGCGAGCTTCCGGGCGTATCGAGCGGGAGTCGGTGTAACATAGTCATCCTGGCCGACCTGCCACGCGAGGTAGTTTTGGCCATTTACGGTGATGCTTTTGAGATAGCCATGGCCCGCAACAAGACTGGCGAGGCTGCTCAAGATCAGGGCCACAGACGCAAGCGGAGCCATCCTGGATAAGACGTCGGTATTTCTAACTCTCAAAGTTGTAAAACATTTGGTGAATGAGCGTGGAGGTCTTACTTATATAAATCCAAAAAAAAACACTGTCTTTTGTTGTCCTTCGCACCCGTAACGGAACCAGTCCTCCATCTCGGCATCCAGTCAGGGGTAGGGTGATGTGGCTGATTGGCGGAGATATCGTTGCTCCTGAAAGATTGGCCACCCACCTACCCAAAGGGGCAGCTCCATCCGCGGTTCTCAGAAACTGCTTCACCACCAAGCCTCGGCTGCCATGAAATACCTGTTAGCTTCGGATAGGGCCTTGCGAAAACTCGAACAGCGTTAGGGTATCTCTTCTGTAACATTCGCGAGCAAAGACGCGAGTAGTTTCCAGCAAGGGCAGTCACTCGGGGGCTCATTGATTAACCCAAGGCTACAATAGAGTTCCCGGAGCCGTGACTAGTCGTTCTATACTTGGTATATTCATGAAGGATAATGTTGTGTGTTTCTAAATCGGGAAACCAAGAAACCAACCAAGCGTGATAACGAGACTCTAACTCGGAACCGGGCTCTACTTCTCCGAGTTTGGATTCGACAAGTCAAGTCGTTTTATTCCTAGTCTCCGTCTCTAGGTTATAAAGAATCTTCTTAGCTACCAATTTAGTTGTATCGGTTGATATTCAGTGAAGTAGTGACAAGGTAACCAGTGTCATGCACCGCAAAGGAGCAACCAAAGAATCTCTGTTGTAGCCACTGGTAGCCTAATAAGGGCCGTGTCAATCACCCGTCTCAGACATGTTTTCAGTTTGTGCCGATTCGCGGGAAGGTCAAAACAATGCTATCTTGTTATACATGTGTTGAAGCCCATAGCCGAGAAAGTCAATACTCGGGTAGATGGATGGCCCTACATTCCCAAGGAACTCCTAGGTACCGTGACGTCGTCGTCTCTCCGGCATTCAAGTGTTCTTGGGATGAGTCTACCACCGGTCTTCCTCATTCAACAGCTTACTTGAAAGTAATGATTTTTTCAACAAGATATGTGTGATCATGGTCCAGATACGTATGAAGTTGATATCATGAGTCGGCAATGCAACTGATCACGATGTCTTGAACGTTCTGAGAACCTCGCCCCCCCCATTGTCTAGTAATTACATAACGTTGACAAAACCAGAAAACTTATGAGTCCGGTGCGAGGCTCAGGAAATTGTGCATACGTGCTGAAACAATTCCTTCTCAAATTGCCTTGCATGGCATAACTTCTTGTTTCCAACTTAGCAATCCGCATCATAAGGTAGCATGGAGAGAACGATTGCGATGCGTGATGAGTATTGTAACCCTAGCTTGAGCTATCTCGACGATTAAGCGAAGTAGCGACGTATGCAAAGATCTCAAGCGGGGGTAATGCTTCAAAATCCACGACGCTCTACATTATACTACACTACCTTAGCACAAGCCTACATTTGTGCTTCTAGGTTACCCCCGGAGCCCTCGGGAAGCATGGAGCTATCTGGAAAATAGCGGGCTGGTATGGCCTATGCGCGGCATTCATCCGGGCGCTAGAATTTCCCCGTGTGATATCGGCAGTGAGGTTGGACCCGTGTGTCGTACGACCAAGGTCGAGGGGCAATGAGCTGTCTCAGACACACATGATGTGCTATGCACAGTGCATGCGGTTGGCCTACTCGTCGGATTCTGTGCGATGGCGCACTTGCACGCGCGGAATGAAGCCTTTTGAGCGGCTTTTGAGCGGCTTTTCATGTTGTGGAACGGTGTTAATTCTCGCCTATACATCTGGCGGGTGGGCGGGTGGAAATCTGCACCTTGGCCTCCTCGTCATGAGGGACTCGGACCGATGGGCGAGGGGAGAGAAGATGCATGCTGCCTGAGCTGTCGAGTGGAACCACAGCTAGGTGACAGGTGACAGTGGACTCTATTCGTACTCCAGGTCCCCACAGACAGACTCTCCACCGACCCCACCCCCGCATTTGGCCCCAGAAATCGCCGGATTCGATGCGCTCTGCATCTTGGCAAGGCCCGGGAGCCAGAAAGAACCCCACGCGATGGCGCATCTTGGGCCAATGTGATGCCAAATGCATCGCACCCGAGTCTACAAAGCGTATCTCCGCCGGATATTTTGGGTTCCCCGGATGTTCGCTGGAACATGGGGTTGAGACGAGTCCCCGCACGGCACGGGAAGGGCGGGGTAGGTAGCCCACCACTGTGGGCTAGGTCGGGGCAGCTTCGGATGGCGGCGGGGACAACCTTGGGGGGCCTGGGAAAGCTTGAGCCATTAGGCATTTGGCATTCGGCTTTTGGCACTCCCCCCCCCCCTTCTCTCCAATGCGATCCGCATGACACCCTCTGCATCCCCAACTTTCTGTCTCAAAACCCGACTCTCCCACACCTCAGGCACAATCTCACCCAATAGGTTCGACCGCTGCAAGCCGCTGATGTCGTGCGGCCAGGCACGGTGATACAAAGAAACTAATACCAGTTTTCAACAAACTCGCATCTACTTGCTCCTCGTCCATCGCAGCCTCGGGCTCCATTTCGCTCGACGTCGCTCATTTTCGACGCGTTTCCGCATGTGAACTCATGATCCTATCCCCACCGGACTACCTTGACCGCGCTGGCGCTTGTGGGTAGTCATCATGTCGCGGTCTCTCCTCCGGCCAGATTTGGCAAGCACACCGTTTTGCGTCCCGTGGGCGCCCAGGCACGTCTCGCTTCAGCAGACGGCAGCTAGTCTTTTCAGTGAGGTGCCCCGGCGACTCTACCAATCTCTGATTGCGTTTGAGCCACGAGCCTAATATTGAACCACAGAAGCTGCGCGTGTCCCTGTCGGCGGCATCGTCGAGCGCCAGCGAGCATGGCACACCACCCACCGAAAGGAGCAGCTCACTTCGGCCAGCCTGGCCCTCACTGTGCCCAAGATCAAGGCCCTGCAGCCCATTCGTCATGCCTCGGTTATGTCCACGATCCCAGCCCAAATGCCTCTGCGAGGTCTGGCTCCTTACTCGACCGAGTCGACGATTGAGACGACGCCCTATGCCAAGTTATGCGTCGGAGTGCCTCGGGAGACGTACCCGAACGAACGCCGGGTGGCCCTGACCCCCCAGAATGTTGCCCTCCTTCTCAAGAAGGGGTTCGCTAAAGTTCTCGTCGAAAAAGGCGCGGGCGCCCAGGCTGACTTCCTCGACGAGGCCTATGTCGCTGCCGGTGCTACTTTGGTTGACGAGCCATCCGGGGTCTGGAACCAGGCAGACATCGTGCTCAAGGTTCGAGGTCCCAGTGCTGCTGAGGCCGACAGCGCCAGGGAGGGCCAGACCATCATCAGCTTCCTCCAGCCCGCACAGAACAAACCATTGGTGGAGAGGCTTGCCGCCCGAAAAGCTACCGCATTTGCTATGGACATGATCCCCCGGATTTCACGGGCCCAGGTCTTTGATGCTCTCAGCAGCATGGCTAACATTGCCGGCTACAAGGCAGTGCTCGAGGCTTCGAACAATTTTGGTCGCTTCCTGACTGGCCAGGTTACGGCTGCCGGCAAGATCCCGCCGGGCAAGGTCTTGGTTATCGGTGCGGGTGTTGCCGGACTCAGCGCAATCGTCACGGCGAGAAGACTCGGTGCGATTGTCCGTGGTTTTGATACTCGGTCTGCTGCCCGCGAACAAGTTCAATCCCTTGGCGCCGAATTCATCGAGGTGGAGTTGGAGGAGGAAGGATCTGGTGCAGGCGGCTATGCCAAAGAAATGTCCAAGGAGTTTATCGAGGCCGAGATGAAGCTTTTCACGGAGCAGGCGAGGGAGGTTGACATCATCATCACCACCGCCTTGATCCCCGGCAAGCCGGCGCCGAAGCTGATCACCAAGGCCATGATCGAAATCATGAAGCCCGGGTCCGTCATTGTTGATCTTGCGGCGGAAGCTGGCGGGAACTGTGAAAAGACCGAGCCCGGCAAGCTGATCACGTACAAGGACGTCAAGATCATCGGTAAGCTTCTTCGGATCTGCCAAAATCATGCCTCTAGCTAATCGCCTCAGGATACACCGATCTCCCCTCGAGGCTTCCTACGCAATCGTCTACCCTGTACTCGAACAATATCACCAAGTTTCTCTTGTCTATGGCTCCCAAGGACAAGGAATACGGCGTCGACCTGGCAGACGAAGTGGTCCGAGGTGCGATTGTGACGCAGAAAGGAGAAGTCCTTCCGCCCGCCCCTCGACCTGCCCCCCCCCCTGCTCCGACCGTCGCGCCAACCGCAGCAAAGGAGGCCGAGGTGGTCGCGCTGACACCGTTCCAGAAGGCCACGCGTGAGGTCTCACTCATAACCGGCGGCATGGGCTCGGCCCTCGCACTGGGTAAGCTCACCGGACCGCTCTTCATGGGCAACGCCTTTACTTTTGCCCTGGCCTCTCTCATTGGATATCGCGTTGTGTGGGGTGTTACTCCGGCTCTACATTCGCCGCTCATGAGCGTCACGAATGCCATATCTGGAATGGTTGGCGTCGGCGGTCTGTTCATTCTGGGCGGAGGCTACTTGCCCGAGACGATCCCGCAGCTCTTTGGCGCTGCTTCTGTTCTCTTGGCGTTCGTCAATATTTCTGGCGGTTTCGTCATCACCAAGCGCATGTTGGACATGTTCCGGCGCCCGACTGACCCCCCAGAATACCCCTGGATGTATGCCATCCCGGGAGTTATCTTTGGCGGTGGCTTCTTGGCGGCAGCTTCGACCGGAGCCGCCGGCCTTGTTCAAGCCGGTTATCTTGTGAGCTCTGTGCTCTGCATTACTTCGCTCTCCGGATTGGCCTCTCAGGCAACTGCTCGCATGGGTAACATGCTCGGAATGCTCGGCGTCGGATCCGGCGTCCTCGCCTCGCTGCTGGCCGTGGGTTTCTCCCCTGAAGTATTGGTTCAGTTTGGAGGACTGGCTGCCGTTGGCAGCATCTTGGGCTTGTTGATTGGCAAACGCATCACACCCACCGACCTTCCTCAGACAGTCGCGGCCCTCCACTCAGTCGTTGGTCTTGCTGCGGTCTTGACCAGCATCGGCAGCGTCATGGCCGACCTCGCCCATGTATCGACTCTTCACCTGGTATCGGCTTATCTCGGCGTTCTCATCGGCGGCATCACTTTCACCGGTTCCATCGTCGCGTTTCTCAAACTTGCCGGCAGAATGTCCTCCAAGCCGCTGATGCTTCCTGGGCGACATGTCATCAACTCTGGCCTGCTGGCGACTAACGTTGCGACTATGGGTGTATTTGTAACCATGGCCCCTGCCTCGCCACTCATCGCTGCTGGCGCTCTTGCCGCCAACACATTCATGTCGTTCCTGAAAGGTTTTACCACCACATCTGCCATCGGCGGCGCCGACATGCCCGTCGTCATCACCGTCCTGAACGCCTACAGCGGTTTCGCCCTTGTCGCGGAAGGTTTCATGCTCGACAACCCGCTCCTCACCACCGTAGGCGCTCTTATTGGTGTCTCCGGCTCCATTCTTTCTTACATCATGTGCGTCGCCATGAACCGGTCACTCGTTAATGTGCTCTTCGGCGGCATCGCGGCCCCGACCACCTCAGAGTACAAGATTGAGGGCAGCGTCACCCAAACCAATGTCGAAGAGACAGCCGATGCCCTCACCAACGCCGAATCGGTAATCATCGTCGTGGGGTATGGCATGGCCGTGGCGAAGGCGCAGTACGCAATCTCAAACATCACGGACATGCTGCGGTCCAAGGGCATCAAGGTACGGTTTGCTATCCACCCTGTCGCCGGGCGCATGCCGGGTCAATGCAACGTGCTGCTCGCCGAGGCCAGCGTGCCGTACGACATTGTGCTGGAGATGGACGAGATCAACGACGACTTTGGCGAGACGGACGTGACGCTTGTGATTGGTGCGAATGACACGGTGAATCCGATTGCGTTGGAGCCGGGCAGCCCGATTGCGGGCATGCCGGTGCTGCATGCCTGGAAGAGCAAGCAGGTGGTGGTCATGAAGCGGAGTTTGGCGAGCGGTTATGGTAAGATACTCACGACCATCAATGCTAGATATAACTGCGGGTGGCTAACTAAGCCGGCTGCGATATAGCCGACGTTCCGAACCCGATGTTCTACATGCCTGGAACGAGGATGCTTTTCGGAGATGCTAAAGTCACGACGGAAGGTAAGTCGATGATGGCAAAACCCAGCTGTGATTCTTGGAAGGGATACTGACGTTTCCCTCTCACAGCCATCAAAGCTGCCATCGAAGCACGCGTCAAATAGGAGGATCATCTGCAGGTATATACGGCCCAGTACATATGCACGTTCCCCTTGTCGGATCTCGTTGCTAGAATAGGATCGTATTGCATGCATCTTTTGGCACTTAGACGTGTAGGAGAGTAGAGACGGGGTTGCCGTTTTCCTTGCGTTACCTTTCTCTTCGTCAGAGGCAAGACTCAACCCGACATTTGCCGTGTTGGAAAGTGTTGTTTGGTTCCAGTGGTATTTGATGACCACAAGATATCCTTTACGATATCTTTCTCCTAGTGACTCAAAGAGCAGTTGAAGGAATGCTCGGCCAACTCAGTTTCTCTTATTGGACAGTTAAACGTGGTAGAATCCGCCACAACAATCTATCAGAGTTGCCCAGTAAATTTTAGTTGGCGTAGGTTATCGCCTGCGCAAAGTTTTGACTGACTTCTTCACCTAACGGCAACGTCTCAGACCAGAGGCCCTCATCCCGAAACCTTCCCAAAACGCTCGAGCACAAAGCAAGAATCTCGCGCAGAGAATTAGTGAACTCTCGTCTATTCACCAAACCATATATACACTCCCGACCCCTCCCAGTCTCTCCCATGCCCCTCATCCCTGCTTACCTCGGAGCAGCGATCGGCTCCCACGACTTGATCTTGGGCTGGGTCCTGTTATATTCGTAAGCACATCTACACACCATCAGCCTGTTCCCTGGGGGGGTTCAAACGCACGTGCTGTAGGTTTTGAACGCGCCCCGGGTAAACGTCCGGTTCGGCACGTGCTCCTTGGGTGCCCACGGCTTATTGCCCGTCGCCATGATTGGGTCCTGATTAGGCGGCGTGTCGACGGCGTACGAAATCCAGGCGTGCCATAGCGGTTCGATGTGACCGCTGCCAGATTACTATCAGAAAAGATTGCCCCGGGCCGGCCGTGGTTCTGAGAAGGGAGACCTTACGCGTCATAGTCATGCTTGGCGTAGTCGACCCATCTTGTGCGGACTGTTCGGCGTGCGAGTCAGTTAGTATATCGCCTTCTGCTGGAAAGGCAGTGGATGGAATGCGGCGTACGCGGCAGCTCGTCCTTGTTCTCGAAAAACTTGTTGCCGAACTTGTCGGTGCCAATCAGCACGCCGGCCTTGGTGTCGCCTGTGTCCGTCGTCAGCCGCCATATCCGAGCTCGCCTCGCGGTTCATGTTCGATCGTACCAATGTACTGTCGTCGAGGAGCGGCGGGGTTAGTTGCAACTGGCCGGTCCGAGTGGGCGAGGAGAGCTCACGTTGAGTTGGTGCCAGTAATCCTACGATCGCAATATTAGCGTCTATCCGGTTCTCGCGCATTGTGGAAGCTGCAAACCTTCAGGCCAATCCTGCGAAGATTGCCCAATGTCCGCGTGATGGTCGACATGTTTGCTGGGGCGGGTCAATTGACCGTTTGGCGGGATGCTGTGAGGTTCAATTCGAGCACTGATGCGCTGAGGCCATTGCGGGCCAGGCCAGAGTTGGAGCAACTGACGCACCCGGATATTTCCGGCCCAATGGGCAAGCTCGCACGGGACCTGGTTTGCCAAGACAGGCGCTTCCCTTGTTCAGCGCAACTTTCAATGGGATTTCAGAAATTCCCAGTCTCGGCAAGTTCAACACCGAGCGAGTTCCAAAATTCAGACAACGCCTTCTCCCAGCCCCGGGCCAACCACATCATTAGTTCCGGCTTCCGTCTCCTGCGGCCATGCTGGCCAGGAGCGTTGCACGATGCTCCAATAGACTTAGGTCCCCGGTTTCACGACCGAGCTTCGGATTTGCGAGACCGCAATGTCGACGCTTCTCGATGCCCGCCGCCGGAGCAACACCGGGTTCTCCGCCCATGTCGAGCGCCGGGATGCTTGCGCCGTTCGTGGGGGAGCTAGATAGAATAGCTCCCTCATTCAAGATTAACGGGTCGCAAATTCAGGTCTTGCAGTCGCCGACCGAGTTCTATGAAACTCTCAAGGACAAGATTCGAAATGCGGAACGGCGCATCTTCTTGTCGACGCTCTACGTCGGCAAGTCCGAGAGCGAATTGGTTCGTATGCATCACGGGTTGGCTCATCCATCCTACGTGCTAACTCTTTTAGATTGTCACGCTGCAAGAGACCCTCCGTGCGAAACCCGAACTCCGACTCAGCATCCTCACCGACGCACTACGAGGAACCCGCGAAGCTCCGGATCCATCATGCGCATCCCTCTTAGCCCCTCTGGTCGCCGAGTTTGGACCCGAGCGAGTCGAGATCCGCATGTACCACACGCCGAACCTGACAGGGCTAAGGAAGAAATACGTGCCGAAGCGGATCAACGAGGGCTGGGGCCTGCAACACATGAAGTTGTATGGTATCGACGACGAGATCATCCTCTCGGGCGCCAACCTGTCAAGCGACTACTTCACAAACAGGCAGGACCGCTACCACTTATTTTCCTCGAAGGACGTCACCGAATACTTTGCCAACATTCAGGACGCCGTCTCCTCGCTCAGCTTCCTGATCAAGCCATCGGAATCTCAGGCTGGGTTTGAGATGGTGTGGCCGGAGGACAACGCGGCTCCGTCACCTCTTGAAGACCCTAAACAGTTCGTCAAGGAGTCGACGTCTCTCTTAGCCGGCTTACTGTCGCCCAAAACAGCGGCGCTGACTGCGCATGACGCCACTCCACCCGAGAAGCGAGATACCTCGGTGTACATGCTCTCCCAGTTCTCGCAATTGTTGTCGCCGGACACCTCGACGGAGCTACCGGCAGTCAAACACGTCCTAAAGACTCTCTCATTGCCTCAGTATGCCAACTCTTCTTGGACGTTCACCGCAGGTTACTTCAACCCTGCACCGTCGCTCACCCAGCTGCTGCTCTCCACCCAGTCACACAATAACACGGTCATCACCGCCTCGCCGTTCGCCAATGGTTTTTACAAATCGCCAGGGGTCTCGGGGCTTCTCCCCGACGCCTACACTCTCCTTGCACGGCGTTTTGTTCGCGCCGTCCACCAGCACCAACGCGAGGCGTCCACAGTGCTCCGAGAGTGGCGGAAGGGCACCGTCGGCGAGCCCGGCGCCTGGACATACCATGCAAAGGGGCTGTGGGTAACGCTCCCCGGAAGCAAGGATCCATCCATCAGCCTGATTGGTAGTTCGAATTACACTAAGCGTAGTTATTCTCTGGATCTGGAAGCGAACGCCATGATCGTGACGGAGAACGAGGGCTTGAAGAAACGGCTCGGCGAGGAGCAGCGCTGGCTGCAAGAGAATACCAGCATTGTCACCAGGGACGACTTTGCCAAGGCCGACAGGCGGGTTGGGTTCAAGGTCCGCGCCGCCATGATGATTGTGCAGCTCTTGGGCGGCGCACTTTGAACAAAGAGGTTGAGCACACCTAACACTCGCCATCTTGCCACCTCCCTACAAAACCACCAGAAAAATCAGATCCTGCCTATCGGTTGGAAAAGAGGATTGTATGAACACTGTAACAGCACCTACGATAGAGCATTATACCCGGAATCAATCCAACATGCAGTTTTAGAAGCCGAATGAGCTGTTCTACCTTTTTCGGTTCACGACTCGTTGTCCTGCGCAACAGCCCGTTTTTTTGGAGTTTGAACAATCAATTTCAGCAACACCGCTCGAACATGTCCAATGCGCCTCACACATCGTTCATTCTCCATCTTCTACTTGTCGCTGTGCAGAGATAGGTATTTAAGCTCTAGCCCAATCGCTTCAATGGCCTTATTTCTACCTATAATCACCCAGAACTCAGTTCAACACCCACACACACCCACGAAACACAACACCAACCTAGACGGACGTCGCCTCAACATGACGTTCTTCCGACTCTCTGTCAAGGCGTTCCTCGCCATCCTCACCCTAAGCTACACCACTCAAGCGCACATGCTCATGAACAAACCCACGCCCTTCTCCCCGCACCTGGCGTCCACCTGGCCGCTCGACCCGCCGGGAGGCCGCTTCCCCTACCCCTGCCAAGGCATGACCGACGTCGCCTACCGCACGCCCGTCACAGCCGGCTCCACCACCCTCGTCAACTTCACCGGCTCTGCCCCGCACGGCGGCGGCTCTTGTCAGTTCGGCATCAACTACCACGGCCTGCCGGCCTACACCGCCGACCCGGCTGACTGGCGCACCATCTACACCATCATCGGCGGGTGTCCGGCCGAGACGGCCGGCAACCTTGAGGAGCCGCCGTTCTTTAGGGGGTACGGCGAAAGGGGGATTCCCGACGCGGTGCATTGCGGCGATGACCGGGGCGTCGACTGTATCCGCCAGTTTGAGGTGCCCATCCCGAAGGGGCTGCCCAACGGGGACGCGACGTTTGCGTGGGTGTGGTACAACCGGATCACGAGGGACGAGGTGTACATGATGTGCGCTCCCGTGACGGTGACCGGGGGCGCGGAGGATCGGGAGGCGGGCAGGCGGTTTGTCGGGGCGCTGCCGGTTATGTTTCTGGCGAATGTCCGGGGCTTTGCGAACTGTACCACGAGCACCACGGGCGAGCACGGGGTGCTGAATATCCCTAACCCGGGCCGGTACGGCGTGCAGTTGATCCAGCCGGATCCGAGGGCTGCGGGGGATTGTCCTGTTGCGCCGCTGCCGAGGTTTGAGGGTGATGGTGGGTCGGGTTCTGACTTGGGTTCTGGCTCGGTCTCTTCTTCTGCTCCGCCTTCTGCTGCCAGCAGTGGCGCACGGCTGACTTCTACGCGGATTGTTACCATAACCAAGGGGGTGCTCACGGTCACCAAGACTGTTGACGCCCCCGCCACGACGACCACGAAGCGAGAGATCCCAGCCGCAGCGAGGCCGTATCCTTGTCTTGAGGATGGCTCGGTGGTTTGCATCAACGACTACTGGTTTGGCGTCTGCACCGCTGGGGTGGCGTATCCGACGCCCCTGGCCAACACGCTCATCTGCAAAAATGGCAACATCGGGTTTCGGACTGGGGAATAGGGAATGGCTTTTTAGGGCCGGTATGTGGCTCTGTTACATTTGAGGTAGACTGACTAGATTTAGAATGACTATTGATAGATCATAGATTGGACATGAACGAATATCTCTTTTTCAAATGACTTTGACCTTGTATGGTTGACTGGTAATTATTGTGACTCGGTTGTAATCATTCGTCAGGACCAGTTTTGACGTACACTTTTAATCCAGCAAACGCCATTGGTCGTTAGTCAATAATATGTGTGTGATTTTAGTTATTAGTATAATATGTTTCTAAGGGAGAGCGTACACCCTGGGTCACTTGGGAAAGCAAAACACTGGCCAGACTCACATGGACAGCGACTACACATTTCAGCCGTCTCGAAATCAAACCAACAAAGATGAATTGCGATTGCGATCACCTTTTCAAGTAAAAGGGTGAGAGAATCAACAACTGCCATGATGGGAGACGAAGTAGTTGAAGCTCAGGAAGCCACAGCAAAGGCTTGAGACCTGATGGAGCGCAAGGTGGAAGAATATCCATCCAGATGTGGTTCCTACTTTAACTTGAAACTCGGGTTTCTTGACGACAACTGCGCCAACGCCCTCTTGCAACGGTAACATTTCTCCTAACATGTCTTCAACACACAAATCCGATTAGGGAATATGTGACTGATGTTGTTAAAAACAAGATCTGGAGCTGCAGCACTCAGAGCAAGATGTTTGGGCCAATGGCGTTACGCTAATTACTTCGACAACCAGCCAGACAACCTATTCTAGAACGACGAGTTGTCGCCGTGTCATGCTCATTGAATTTGTCGAGGCCAACCTCGTGCCGCCGGTCAAACACAAACAGCTTGCCCTGCTACCCAGCAAAGAGGATTATCATGACATAAAGCGGTGTAGGCATGCTGCCAGGAAGCGCAAGTTGTTCCGGTTCAGAGGGTTTAAAATCAACCTTGTTTGTAGAAAAGGAGGCCGGTTATGTGTGGCTGGACGTCTTCAAAATAGGACCAATCAAAGCATCAGGCCGCTCTCAAAAGGGGCGAGCCGGCCTCAAGTGGCGCGTCTTTCCACGCAATCCAACAGGGTCACCCTTGTCGATTCAACTCGTTGAGATGTGCATAGAGGTGGCTGAAACAAAGAGCTTCGCAGCTCGGATATCATTCTCAAATCTGCCATCGTACAACCGAACGCTTAACTATGCTACAAAAACCTCGGCGAAGATATTATGATTTGAAGACCTCAAAAATGCTGCCGATGCTGGGCATCGGTTTGAGACTTCGTTTTGCTGAGAAGCTTGGTGTCCGTATCGGGGAGGGCTCAAGAAGATCAAGACCCGGTGTGCTCGGTTCAACTTCGAAGTCAGAAAAGGGAGAGTGGGAGAAGCCGAAAAGCGGTGTGGTAGGCGAGGGTGTAGCGGTAGTGGCTGGCGACACCGGTGTTTCGTTGAAGAAGGCGACCAGCAGCAGGTGGAGCTCAGCCGTCGCGGTCGGGGAGAGGAACATTGGCCGGCTGATCCTCTTGTACGACCGAGGCCGAAATGTCGGTGACGGCCCCGAGGAGGTTCTGGGGCGCTCGATGGCGACAGGCGGAGAGAGCGACAGAGAAGGACGGTCGGCATGGATGGGCGGGTCGAAGAGCTGCTGCGTCTCTGGTGGCGGCGAGACTGGAGGCGAGACTGGTGGCGAGACTGGCGGCTGCCGCGGAGTTGGCGACTGGGAAATGGCTGTCCTGGAGCGGGGCCGTGGTTCTGGTGCCGACGAGATCCTCTTGCTGTGACGTCGCTCGAGCTCGACCTGCAGCGTCCTCATTGGGGAAGGAGAGCGGCAGGATTTCCTCTTTGGTTTGCTTGCATGGTGCTCGAAGAGTGCAATTGCATCCGACACAGGAACATTGCTCGACGTGGTGTGGTTCAGGTCGTCCAGGAGAACGGCAATTTGATTGTCTTCGAGATCCGCCAGCAGATCAATAACGCGGTCGATCGACGAGCGCGACCGGGTATGGCCTTTGGTATGCATCGTGATGGTAGTAGTTTGCAGCGAGTGGTGGGCAGGCAGGCGAGACCGAAAATCGAATGAACGGACGGGGTTCGCTGTTTGCGATAAAGAGCGGCTCAACTGCTCGCGAAGAGCACGTTGTTGGGAAAGGAAAAAGAAGCTCGAAATTCGGGAATGTCGGCAGAAATTACGATGCTCGGGAGCGCGCTCGCGCAACGCCAACGGCAGACTGTGGGGGTCTCCACTCCGACAGGGGCAGATGATCCCCTAAATTGCACCAGCGCGTCAGAAGTGCCCTGATCCTGGGCAGGCACCCCAATCCAAACGGGCGGGTCATTCCCCATTCCTCACCTCGATTTCGGGAAATTGACCGCCAGCGAGGCAAGGGCACCAAACATCGCCAGACCGCCAAATCTTTTCAGAATGCAGCATGCATCCTTTCCTATCGCATCACCACGCCGTACGACGCATCCTCACGGACGGCAGCGGGAGCAGAGAGCTCGCGCAATGTATTCGGCTTGTCGATCTGGCCATCCTTAGTTAGGTCTTGATCCCTGCCTGCACCTCCTTCGTGGCGGTCTCACCATGCAGCGCCAAACCTTGCGGGGACGGGGTGCAGCACGACTGCAACCGGACACGGACGGGAATCCAGCGTTGATATCCCGACGGCTGGCGGCATCAAAACGAACAAACCACACGCATAACAGGGTTGTACATACGATGCGAACTGCTTGCCCACAGGTCCACGTATCAGTCGTCCGAGCACCGTGTGCTTCATTCATGCCATGATCCTTCGAAGGACAAGGGCCATGACTCTCGTTTGCATGGTAACGATAGCTTCTCTACAGATTACAACCTCCTTGCTTTCCGTTTGAGCATGCGCATGCGAGAGGAGATGGTATCTCGCTGGTATTGTCAGGGTTAGGGCTAATCGAGACCATCCCTGGAGGTTGGCTGCCATCAAATTACATGTACCGACTTCCGTACTCATGAAAAGAACACCAGTTCTGCGCCGTTCTACTGCTTGGTGTGCTCCAGCCCACCGGGTGCGACCCACCATGCGCGGCCCGTCTTACTACCCCAAATACCAAATATAGAGACGCCCTCCGCGTTATCGCTCTCTTCGTGCGTCCAACCCGGGAAGCGGATCCACGCCTACATTAGCGTCGTCGTCGTGGCCAGTCAACTCCAAGCTTCTTTGGGGGGATGCGGGCTGGCTTTCGGCCTTTTTGTAGCGGCATGGGACATGTATACCGAATCGCAAGCCGTCGGGGTCTGCTAGGCCGGGAACCGCGACGCATCAGTGCTCAAACGGGACCTTCGCTCCACCAAGCGGGATGCGATGGCGCCAGGCCCGCCGTCGATTATCGATTATCAATCATTATGGGGGATCGCCCGTCCTTACCATGGCCCTATCACTTTGTGCTCTTAGCGGAGACTAAACCTTTGCTTTCTTGGCCGAGTACGGGTAGAGAGTGCATCGAGAGCTCCCTCCCTCTCCTCTCCTCCCCCCCCCCCAAAAGTGTTCCTAGGTTGATTTGATACAAAACCTCAAACGTCACCACCACATCTCCCCTCTTGGCTTCGTACCCGACACTATGGACCACGTCCGCCAACACTTCGGCGACCTGGCCTTCTCGACCGCCGCCGCAATTTTCGCGCTGGCCGTCGGCATCTTCCTCGCTGCGTACCGCAGGCTCCAGGAGCGCAAGAGGGGCAAACCCCCACTCCCGCCTGGCCCTCCCCCGGAGCCCCTTTTGGGACACTATCGCATTGTTCCCGAAGACGCGGCGTTCAAGATGTACGCTAAATGGGCAAAGGAGTATGGTATGGCATTGTACTCCGTTCCCGGTGCCTGGGACTAAGATATGCGATTCCTCCCTCTCTAACCCTACAGGGAGCGATGTGCTTTTCTTTCAAACATTCGGCACCAAATGGGTCGTCCTCAATAGCCTTGCTGCGGCAACAGAGCTGCTCGAGAAGCGAGGGTCCAACTACGCAGACCGGCCTCGGTTTGTGATGTTTGAAGAGTAGGCATCCATGACCCCCTACCAGTGACACACGCACATGGACTGATGGTATGGTATCCAGGATGGGCTGGTCCCCGACCCTTACATGGCTCCGCTGGGGCCCCAAGTACCACTTACACCGGAAAATCCTACAACCGCCCTTCACCAAGTCTAGAATCGGGGAGTACACCGCCTTACAACGAAAGACGGCGCTGATTTGCTGCAAGAGCATGATCGAAAGCCCGAATGACTGGCTGAATTCAGCCAGACGGTTCGCCGTGGCCGTCGTGCTCAAGATCGCCTACGGTCTCGAGGTGGAAGGCCCAAGGAGCCCATGGATCGAACTGGCTGAAGCGAGTGCTAACGCAATCGCCAAATCTGGCGCACCCGCTAGTTCTATCATGGACCGCTTTCCGGCGAGTACGTAATGGGCAGCCCGAGCTATGTTGGGGAGCAGTGCTGACCGAGACTGGTTCTCACTGTCAGCTCGCTATCTGCCGGATTGGCTTCCGTTCATGGAGAGGCTCCGGTATGCCCGCACCTGGAGGTCGGCTATCGAAAATATCACCAGCCTGCCCTTCGAGGCTTCTTTGAAGACAATGGTATAATTGTTAGTCCTTTTTGCGTTGCTTCGTCCTCGTACTCACCCCCCTTTCTCAGGCGTCCACTGTTCACAATCAATCATTCGTCTCTTCAAGAATCGGTGTCTGGAACGACAATGCGAGCGAGGGGCTGCCCAACAGCTTTGGCTTGGAGGACATCAAGGGAGCAGCGGCCACGATCGTCATCGCAGGCAACGACACCGTAAGTGGCACATTGCAGAGTAGATTCAAAAAGAAGGGTGCTCACCTGCTCATCAGACAGCCGCCACGCTCATGCTTCTCGTCCTCTATCTCATGCAAAACCCAGATGTACAGCGTAGAGCGCAGCAGGAAATTGATTGCGTTGTTGGCAAGAACAGGTTGCCTACCTGGGACGACATCTCCAACCTGCCCTACGCCAACCTTATCTTGCAGGAGACCTACCGCATGAATCCTCTTTCGCCGCTTGGTATCCCCCACGCCAGCGTAGCCGACGACGTGTACAACGGCATGTTCATTCCCAAGGGCACCATCGTCTATCCGAATGTCTGGGCCATGTGCCACGACGAATCTGTCTACGCTGAGCCCTTCCGCTTCCGGCCTGAGAGGTATTTGCCCAGAGAGCAGGGCGGAAATGGAGAGCCATTGCCACTGGGTCACTTTGGGTTTGGGAGGCGGTAAGCATAAAAGCTTGGAGTCGTGAGCCTGCGAGGTACTGACCAATGCCCGTTGCATGCAGTATCTGCATCGGCCGGAACCTAGCAGAGAACAGTCTGCTTATCGTGCTCGTCACGATGCTTGCGACTGTCGATATTGACTGGCCGCTTGGCCAAGACGGAAAACCGGCCCCTTTTGAGCCGGAGTGGTCGTTTCGGGGGCAGGCGTAAGCAGGTCCAGCAGTACACGAGTTGGACGGTCCCTGACACGGTTGCAGGATTGTCTTGCCATTCAAGACATCGATCACAAGTCGCTCCGCCAAGTCCAAGACGTTGCTGGATGAAGAGTTGGAGACATTGCAGTTTGCTTAATTAGGCTTCGTGGTGGGTTGGGTAGGCACAGGCAGCACATCCAGTTATGCGTTTCATTCATTCATTTGTTTTATTTTCATTCTTTCTTTCATTCTTTCTCTCTTTATATATATATATTAGTCTCAGCACCCGAGACACTTTTCCCCATCTCCACCCAGATGCTGCGTGATCTCTCGGCATTTTTACATCCCTCTCTGCCTACCTACCCTTCTCTACCCCCCCCCCCCTCATTGAAAAAAGTCCAGCGGGAAACCATCCGCCATCTTCTGATACCCAGCCACATTCGGATGCAAATGATCCCCACCATCATACTGCCTCGCCAGCTGGCTCTTGGCCGACGGATCGCCGATCAGCGCCCCGAAATCCACCGTCGCGTCAAACGTGCCGCTCCTCAGAATCCAGTCATTCACCTTGACCCGCGTCTGCTCCCGCGTCGGGTTCGAGTACGACTGCCCGTTCCCGCCGAACGGCGTGATGGTCCCGCCGATGGTCTTGATCCCGGCCGCCTTGCAGTCCTTCACGATCTGGGCAAACGCCTGCTGCAGCCGGCTCGCGATGCCGTTCTGCGTCCCGGAGTCGGTCCCGCCCCCGCCGATGTCGTTGACCCCCTCGAAGATCATGACGTACTTGACGCCGGCCACCTGCAGCGCGTCGCGCTTGTAGCGCGCCAGCAGCGTCGGCCCCAGCCCGCCCGAGAGCACCGCGTTGCCGCCCGCGGCCTGGTTGTTGACGCCGACGTGGCTGAGGTTGCCGCCGCCGGCCTTTTGCATGCGCGCCAGCAGGAGGTCCGGCCACCGGTCGTTATTGTCGTCGTTGCTGCCCCGCCCGTCGGTGATGCTGTCGCCCAGGATGACGAAGGCGCCCGTGGTCGGCGGCGACCAGGCCTCGACGGCCGAGAGGAAGTACCAGTGCTTGGTGTTGCCGCCGCCCGAGAGCGTGGCCGTGCTGATGCGGTTGCCGGACTGCATGTGCGATGTCGTGCGGCTGCCCGGGTGGCCCGTGATGCTGCTGCCGGATTGTCCCGCCTGCGAGTAGACGGAGACGGCAATGTTGGTTTGCGGGCCCACGGTGAAATCGACGGGGTCCGTGTAGGCGACTTCCCCGCGCTTGATGGTGATGGAGGCGGAGCCGTTATTGAAGGTCAGGGGCTTGAGCGTCGCCGTATCGATCCCGGCTACGCCGGCCTTGCCGCCTGTTGGCAGGGCGATCGAGGCGGCGGTGATGGGCAGGTCGCTGCCGCCAAAGGTGTTGCTGATTTGGATACGCAGACGCTCAGCACCGATGGAGAGGTGCAGGGTCTGGCGCAGAGTGGCATCTCTAAACACGCCGCCGCCTCCGTTCTGTGTTGTTGAGTTAGCTACTGGTCCCTTCATACACTGGAGGGGGACGTGAAACAGCCACCACGTACGAATGGCGACGGAGGCATGTTGTTCGGTTCCACTAGCTGCGGCATCGACGTCCAGGTGGCCACCCAATGCCAGCCGTCGTCTTGCCGCGGAGCCAGAACATCTCGGCTCAGGTCGGCATCTCCAGGGGTCGGGACGGCGGTGGTATGCGGAGACAGCAGCAGCAGCGAGGCAGCAATCGCTGCCCAGCGAGAGACGGACAACATTGTGAAGATCCAGGGACCACACTCGAAGCGTCCAAGTGCTCAGTCAGGAATGCAACGAAGGCCAACGCGGGTGAGGGTGAGGGTGAACACGAAGGGCATGGTCGACGCGGGCTTTGTACGTTTACGTTCTCGGGTACCAGTAAGAATCGGCGGATGTTCAGTGCCCGAAAGTTTAATTTGCTTGGCTAAGGGACGGGGGATATTGATTTAGCCAGAGTTGTGTACCACTGGGGCGGCATGGGGTACAGCTTGTTAACTTGTTAAGGGGGATTTACCCAGCGGAGAAACTCGCAGCCAGAGATCTGCGGAAGGTCCTCCGCCTGCCGGGATAAAATCTGGGGAAGCTAGACGGCACGTCATTGCCGGCCATTTACTCGCGTGCTTGTTGCTCATATTCTTCCCGGGAACGCTCTGTTGCTGAACGGCGGAGATCTTGAATACTTGATTACTATCAAACGACCAGCTAAGACAGCAGCTCTACTACTGCTTTTCAAAGTCGAGTTCTGGATGGGCGCTGCAGCGAACTGTGCTCGATACAACTTGGATTGCAGGCATATGATACGATATCCATAGATTCCTTCTTTGTTTTTCCTGTCTACATCTTTCCGTCTTTGTTTAGTGTATTAGAACTAGTCTGCACAATAGAATTTAAGTGCCCATCCATGTCCAGAAAGACAAGTCTGTTCTTCGCCTTGTTTCACTGTGCAGTCGCTGGATAGCGGGACGGGCCGAGAATTGGTATTACCTTACCACTTTCAGATTCTGTTCCTGTTGGCGCTTTTCGTTGTTTGACTCGCTGTATTCTGGGACTCCTGTGTAAAACGATAGTCCAAAGCCACACAGGCCATTTGGATTTTCTGAACAGAACGGCTACGGGTATCGTCCACATACATATAAAAGCATGACCCCCCAATACAATATTGGTAAGTCTCCACAAAGCTCGCGCAGAAAGTGGGAGATAGTTCGCCACTTCTCTCATTGACTCTGCTTGAAGCAGGCCTCCAGCAACCATGTTCTCCTTTCCGCGCCCCGGGTGCATTCAGACGGGTACATCCGGCTACGCCTACATCTTTGACTCCCAATCGGGTGAATCCTACGTTTTCCTTCGGAACTTGGGTGGGGGCGCGCAAAGCAATGTACAGCTGGTGGCCAACATCTTCACGGGCGAGGTTGTCGTGCAGAAGGTAAGCAAGCTGAAGATGCCAATAAAGGATGCATACACCGAGCACGAGGTCCCTGAAGACGGCGAGGTGCGTATCCTCGAACACCTGAATTCGCTCATCCACAACCCCGTCTACCCAATTACACCTCTGACACCACGATGGACAACCTGCGTATCGCACGAGGATATACCCATCATGTCCCGTGGCGCCAGACCTAAGCTGGAGTGCATGCGGGTGAGCTATTGGAAGCTCTGCAACGCCGGCACGTTGTCAGACTGGTTGCAGACCGGGAGGAATTGTGAGGTCTCCGGCATGGCTGCAGATTCGTCGTTCCCAGTCAGCATTATCGCACGATGCGTCTCTCAGGTGAGCGAGACTCTCCACATCATGTACCAAGCAGGCCCAGAGGCAGTATACCATTGCGACCTGCATCTGGCCAACATCTTTTTGCATTTTGATCCGAACAATGACAACAGGTCTTTGCCAGACTTTTACATTGGAGACTTTGGCTGGTCGCGCACCGCCAGCGAAGCCGAGCTGGACGGGAGGGCCATGTACAGCTCAGGAACCAGTGTCCTCAACAACTGGGGTCAGGCTCATCCTGGCTTCCGGTTTCCCTCTGCTCCGCCTGGAACTGCCCCGCCGGGGCAGCGCCGACGGTGGGATGTGGCGAGATTGGGCCAAGGTCTGGAAAGCTTCTTGGAGATGGCTGTCCCTGGCACGAGCGAACAAGCAGGGGGGCTGTTGAGACTGATGATGAAGATGAAGTCCCTAGATTCACAAGACCAGGAGCTTGCGGCTAATAGTCCTCGAAGCCGTCCTCCGTCTCTACTTGAATTAGCTCACGAGGCAAAGAAGCTGGAGAGGGCCGCGATGGCTGTTGAAGAGGACACCGAGCAGTTCCGGGAATTCATTGCTCTACGTAGGGCACAGGCGGAGCAGATCATGAAGAGCGAGAGGCCGTACGTGTCCACCAGTGGCTTGAATCTGGCTCCGGAAGTGTGCAAAGCCCGCGCTGTCAACTACGGAAACGCCAACATACATGGTCGCTGGACTCTGATAGAGTCGGTGTAAGAGTCGATGTAAGAGCCAAGATGACTATGTCGATGCTAGTACCATTTTACTACTAATATTCACTACATTTGTCTTCATTTCCAATTTTACCCGTGACAATGATGATGTTAATCAATGCGTCAAAAAACAATGAATACAGACAGCGTCAATCGAACCCCTTGTTCAAGGAAACGCCCTGTGGGGGTGGACAAAGAAAGGCAGGCTGATGGTTACCATGATACATAAGTTACTGTTCGATAGACTAAAGCGCAGCAGCAATTTCTCCAATACTCAAATGAACTTCAAAGCATGTGAATATTCATACCTCCTTTTCTTCCTCTCTTTTTCCCCAGCGACTATTTGCCAGTAACCCAAGTGTGTGCGCACCCCTATCCGGAAGGGAGACAGACCATAGGGATGCGTGATTCAAAAATTCAACAGCAGCTGCATGTAGTTTATACAAAGAATACGGTTCTTTCTGCGTGACGATAGCTCCTCAGACTAAAGACTGGTTCGCGATGGCATTGAATAGAAAAGGGGGGAAGAAGCATAGCATAGCACAGCAAGGACAGCCCTAACCCTGCCCCTGTCAAAGCAACTGTGGAGAGATGCATAACTACCTAGGTCCCAATTTTTTCTGATTTCATGCTCAAGCTCTCAACCAAACTAGACTACGAAGGACTGTAACTACGTCAACATCAAAATCACAACCTACGGGCCTGCTGGGCTCTAAAACACGCAGCTCGCCCACCGGCCCCAGAAGCACTCTATCAGCCATGGCTACTGACGGCAACAGCAACACGCCACGGGGAAACGTCGATGCCCGGATCAGCAGAGACGATGGCCGGAAATACTGGGAAGGAGTCGACGCGAGCGTCGACGGCATGCTCGGCGGTCTTCCGCACGTCAGTAGGATCGATATAAGGGGCTCGCGCAATTTCCTGGCCAAGTTGGGTTTCGGATCTAAACCCCTCCAACGCATTGCAGCGCGCGCTCTAGAGGGCGGAGCGGGGTGAGTTGAAAAACAAATTAAACAAAAAAAAGAAAAGAAAAAAAAAGGGGGGGACGATACCATAACGACTGCAAGCGAGCTTCATATAGCCACGCTCATGACTCTAACAACATTCTCATTCCCAGCATCGGCCGAGTTACCGTAGGGCTGCTTCTCGACGGTATTGCCAAGGAAGTCGATGTCATTGAGCCCATCGCCAAGTTTACCGTTGGCCTCCAAACCACGCCGGGAGTGAAAGAAATCTTCAATTCAGGCCTGGAAGACTGGCAACCGAGCGAGGACGCCCAGTACGACCTCATCTGGATCCAATGGTGTGCAGGGCACTTGACCGATGAGCAGCTAGTCCAATTTTTGGAGAGGTGTAAAACAGTATTGAACCCCGACGGCGGGGTGGTTGTTGTCAAGGAAAACAATAACACCGTCTTCAACGACGAGTTTGACAAAGTCGATAGCAGCGTTACTAGGTGCATTTTCCCTTCTTCTGTCTCCCTCCAAAGAGAGATCTAACCCGTATCGCAGGACCGATGGCAACTTCCGGCGCATTTTTCACGAGGCAGGATTGCGCCTCGTCCAGACCGAGCTGCAAAAAGGCTTTCGAGCCTCAGGGGCGAGTTTGTTGCCGGTTAGGATGTATGCACTCAGGCCCGCGCAATGATATAATTACCCTCTTAGTGGTGCTGAAACGTATTTCTCTGTCGCCCTCGAGTCTCCGCCAGCCTCATGACGCACTCCCTTCCTCTTTCTCTTTTTCCTTTCCCTTCACCTTTTCCCCGCTCTCATCCTCCTCACCGCCATCGGCTTCGTCCTCGCCCAGCTGCACCCCTTCAACGGCCCCATTCAGCCCCCCACCCTCGGCATTCTCTTCCTCCAGCCCGCCGCTCTGCGCGAGGAAATAGTCGACCACGTCAAACTTGTCGCCAAAGCTCGCCAGGTCCAGCGGGACGTAGTTCTTGTCATTGGCCAACGCCACCGACGCGCCGTTCTCAACTAGCAGCTTGACGACGGGCAGGTGGCCGCCCAGGGCCGCCCAGTGCAGGCCCGTGTTGCCGTACTCGTTGGGCGCGTCTAGAAAGGCTTGCTTCTCACTCTGAGGGCGCCCGGTGAAGTGGGAGAGGAGGAAGGTGACGGTTTCTGAAGGGGTGCCGGTCATTAATTAGATGCTGGGTGAGCAGGGATGAGGAGGCGGGGTCAAGGGGAAAATAAAGGTATGCCATAAAGTTATGTGTATACATAAAAAGTGAAAGAAAAAAAAAACCTCACCAGCGTGGCCATTTCCTGTTGCCATGTGTAGACATGTCGACTTGCCCTCGTCCTTTGCGCTTGTGAGAATTTCGGCGGGCGACACTTTCTCCCGATCAACCAACGACATGAGCAGTGTCGTCAGCTCTTCCTGATCGCCGATACGAGCTGCGTAGAGGAGATCATCGATCTCTTCTTCGCTTAACTGGGGCGCCATGTCGTTCAGCCGGTTTTCTAGGTGGGGGCGTGAAAGGCCTGAGAGATTGTGAGTGAGCTATGAAAGTGAGTTAGTGAGTGAGTTGCCCGGCAATCACACACAACCACCCCGCCAAAAAAAAAATTTAGTGTTGCTGTGGCCCAAACAGTGTGGAACTTCAAGAAGCGTGGTCTTCGCGCACTGTACCCCCTAAACAAGACACATCCCGAGTGACCACACGAAGGGGCATGGGAAACTAAGCTCTTGTACTCGTGGAATACGTGAAAAATTCTCGCAACTTTGCCTTTTGTACAATTTTATATAGACAACACTCCTGACGCCCGAATGACAGCTCCCTGCTGAATCCAGCAGCCGTTCCGGGTCCTAATCAAACCCCTAATTAATATGCTGCCCTTTACTACCGATAACCGCGACTTATGAAGGCTGTGTAGTCACTGGCTATACACCGTTAAGCTATTCTTTAAAGAAATCAAACTACGAGCCAAGTAATGATCAAACAAAATCAAGACCAACGTAACATGTCCTGGAGCTTACAGGGCGAACCGTTGTGTGTGAGACACAACGAAGCTACCTGGGTAAAAAATTCAGCTAGCACAGTAAACATTTTAATTTTCGTTATTTTCTACTAAGTCCTACTTGTTACTTTACATCTCACGAGGCGCCGAGTCTGGTTCGACCATAACACTGTGTGAAAGCTTCCAGCAAACAAATGTCCCAATGGATCAGACGCTATACCAGGGGTCATTCGCCTAGTATGAAACATAAAAGCAATTATACAAGCCAAGGTGCTACTGATCCGGTTTCTTGCTCCCTTCTTCCGTAATTATGAATCCAAGTCCTGCGCCAGGACAAAGCCGCTCAATCCCACCTAATGTCACGACAATTACACTCAGCGTGACATATCCGACCCCGTAAGTGTTTTTGAGCCATCGCGTGCATACAATACACTCCACAGATATTTCGGGCCCATGACAGTCCAACGTTGCCACAGGCCGACAAATGGACCAAAGTACGTCCTTTTATTTCAATGTCCTATGACGTCCTCCAGTTTAAGCAGGGCCTCATTCCAGCTCTCGGAGACTGACTGGTCCAGGACCAAGAGGGAAGCCACCACAACAGCAAGTCGAGGGCAATGTCACATTGCCACCCAAGCAGCAAAGGAAAGAACGAGTCCGCGCTCTCGAGGATGACCTTACAAGGAAACCCCAGCAGTGCTCAGCCAGCGGTCCAAAAATGGATACTAAATGAGTAACGAAGTTTACCACGGGAGTTACGCATAAAGAAAAGGAGCAGTGGGAACATCAATACCATTGATTTACGTGCGTATAGCGAGGACATGGACGGCGATGCCTTCGGGCTTACTCGTGGACATGTGGTAGCTATCCCACAGTATGGCATGGGCTACATGTGCTCAGCTTTCTATCCAACCAGTCAGCAATGTCACCGTAGTTATCTACTGCCTGTATTTCCGCCTTGATGTTGAGCATCAACATGCGCTGCAGTTCTTTCATCTGGCCCATTCCGTCGCTGTCCACGTTCTCTGCCCCAGAGATCTCCCTCATGACTTCGATGGCTTTCTTCCGGTCACGCCGAGTCAGGGCAGAGATTGACTCACTCGGGCCTTGCACCTTGCTGATCTTGGCCCTCTTTGCCGGTCTTTCGGTCTGAGAACCTGAGCAACCAACTCAGTTATGCGCGCTCGACATGCGTGGGGGACTCTCACCGTCAAACGAATAAGCCCCAGACTCCTGGCTGACGGCCTCCTGACTAGACTGACTCTGGCTGCCGTCGTAGAGTTCTTCACGTTCTGTAATTTTGTTAGGGAATATGTCGTCGCTGAGGATGCCGAGCCATCGAAGTCGCGGTGCTGTGACATTCTCTTCATGATCAAGTCGTCTGCTCCCATACTTGTATGTTCGCATGATAGCAACCCCGTGAGGATCAAAGTCAACCAGGGCAAACAAATCCAACTGGGGCCGCATCGCATGAAGGATGGACAGGAAGCGTCTGGAAGCCAGATCCGGGAAACCTTTTGCCTGCCGGATCATGCAAATTAGCCAAACCTTGCCGCCTTAGGTCCACGAAGTGTGCCGCAACATACTGTCAAGAGGATGCCATGCCCGGCCCTAGAAAATCGGGAGTATTGTGAAGCCGCCAGCGTTCGGAATGTTGCCTGATTCTGTAAGTCCATACGTCCAACGGCGAGCTACGTCTACCTCAAACCCTGTACCTCTTTCTCAATGACCAACAACCATCGAACACTGTAGAAGTTGATTTCTTGGATCGAAGCGATGGATGGCACTAGGAGCCCCTAAGACGATCAATCAGATGAAGTCATTGATGACGAACACAACAAATACCATACGGAGTCACCGGTGGTATTGCAATTTCGCGTAGAACCATCACGGAGTATCAGGTCGATCGGTCCAGAGATAAGGCCCTTGGCGGCAGCCACCTGGAGCCATTAGTCATTTTCGTCAGGTCTGGATGCCCTGCAAGAGTCGAGCGCTCACGATGTTCAGGTCCTCTCTACCAACCCCGAGTGTAAATGCAAGATTGTCTACCATGTCATCGACCGCACTTTGTGACCTGAACAAATCAGGGTTCTGGTAATAAATGTTCCTAGAGACATGGTTAGCCATATCGCCGTAGGTCGGGATCGAAGGCATCTGGATGCGAATCCTTGCCTCTTCGTGACGAGATTCCCCGAGAGGAGAGCCTCGTGGGACATTTCAATGATGCGGAAGAGGGCGTCTGGTATGACACAGAAAATGTGAGCGAACAGTGGCCAGTGGCGATCCGGCTGCACCACTCGTACCAAACCTCTTCGCCTCCTGGATTGTCCGCCCAGGAAACCTCACCGCATCCACCGGGTGGCCAGGTCTTTGAAGAGACAGTGCGTCTGCGCCATTTTGAGGAGAAGACCGAGTGCTTTGGTAGGGAATGGCAAGCTCCACGCCACTGTCGATTGCATCCACAATCAACTCTAACAAATCCTCAATTCGGGAGAGCGCTCTGCTCTGAGCAGCGAAGGGCACTTGCAGCAGATTAGAAAACGAAAATAGGCGGCGCTGATGGGATGCTGTGTGGCGTGTGGAAAGCGAACCTGGAGTCGGCGCGGTGTTCATGAGATGATGCTGTTGGGCCCCCTGAGATCGTAAACATACTTCCGTATCCGGCAAAGGCGTAGCCATGAATTCAAATTCAAGTGCCGATCAGGGGTTGGCTCGAGTACTATGTATGTGAGACGGTGGTTGTCATCCGCGACAGGTGGATTGAGGGATCGGGATGCAACCGACGGAAATTGGAACGGTCGTGACACAACAAGGCAGCAATGCGCCATCTGCATCCCAATTCGGCATCATCTTATCCATGGTCGTTCCTTCCGTTTGACAATCAATTGCTTGCTGGAGCGGGACGGAACACGCCCGAATAAGGGATGCGCGGCCCGATGGGTCGGGTGTGATCCGATCGGATTTGATTGGCGATTGGCGATTGGCGATTGGCGGATGGCGAATGGCGAATGGAGAATAGAGTACAAAAAGTGCCGGCCAGGGGCCAGCAGCGACTCCCTAATGAAAGTCCACTGCGCACCGTCCCCACCATCGTCCCTCGCAACGAAGATCAGCTCGACCAAATCGCCAGGATGGTACGGCGAAAGACGAACGCAGTCGCGTCCGACGTGACGCCGGCTCTAGAAAAGGGCTCGACCCGCAAACGGTTCAGCAACGCCGGTGATGTCGACCACGCGATCAAGAAGCAGCGGCCCGAGATGGACGAGAGGACCGACTACTCGCGGTGGCGCATGCGGGACGACCACGGCCGACACACATGGCGCTACTTGGAGGATGATGAGGCGGCTAAAGAATGGCCACAAACATACGCCGACAAGTACTTCCTAGGTCTGCCGCTGGTGAGTGCAAGCGCATCGGAATGCGCTTCTCGGCCTTGCCTTGGTCCCGGCACTCGCTGACTTGATGTTTTTTACAGGATCTTCCCGACCTTCCTAAGCCTAAAAGTCCACTCGATGCGGTTCGCAACGGTCTCGAGTTCTTTGAAAAACTTCAACTCCCCAGCGGCCATTGGGGATGCGAGTATGGCGGCCCCATGTTTCTCCTCCCCTGCGTCGTCATCTCGTGGTACGTGACGAAGACGCCGATCCCCTGGTACTATGCCACCGAAATCAAGAACTACTTGTTTGCTCGTGCGCATCCCGAGGATGGCGGCTGGGGCCTGCATATCGAGGGCGAGACATCCGTGTTTGGGACAGCGCTGAACTACACCGTGCTGCGGCTGGTTGGAGTGGATGCGGACCATCCCAAGATGGTGAAGGCTCGTGCTACATTACACGAGCTTGGGGGAGCAACCCACGCGCCGCATTGGGCAAAGTGGTGGCTCGCAGTTTTGGGAGTGGCCAAGTGGGACATCGTCAATCCTGTGCCGCCCGAACTGTGGCTTCTCCCCGACTGGGTTCCCTTCGCGCCTTGGAAATGGTGGATCCACATTCGGCAGGTCTTCTTGCCCATGAGTTACCTGTGGTCCAGGCAATGGCATGCCGAAGAGACCGACACCATCCGCTCCCTCCGCAAAGAGCTCTTCGTGGAAGACTGGGCCAAGATCAACTGGGCAGGGCACCGCAACACCATCCATCCCAGGGATAACTACCATCCCAAGACATGGCTGCTGAACATGATCAACTGGATCCTTGCCAACATCTGGAAACCCATCTTCAGAGTGAAACCCCTGGTCGACAAGGCCGAAGATTGGGCCATGAAGCTGATCGAGATGGAGAACGACAACACGGACTGCCTGGATCTGGCTACCGTATCGGGCCCCATGAACCTTGTTGCTCTTTACGCTCGGGGCGGCCCAGATACCTATGCTGTGCGCAGGCACAAGGAGAGGTCGGACGAGTTCCTCTGGGTCAAGGACGAAGGTCTCCTCGCCAACGGCACCAACGGCGTGCAATGCTGGGACACAGCATTCGCCATCCAAGCCATCATGGACGCAGGGCTGACCGAGGATCCACGATGGCGACCCATGTTGCTCAAGGCCCTCGAGTTCCTTGACGACCAGCAGATCCGGGAAAACGTCAAGGATCAAGACAAGTGCTACCGCCAGCAACGCAAGGGGGCCTGGGCCTTCAGCAACAAGGACCAAGGCTACGCTGTGAGCGACTGTGTTTCCGAGGCCCTCAAAGCCGTCATCATCCTCCAAAAGACGCCTGGCTTCCCCACCATGATCGACGACCAGCGCATCTTTGACGCCATCGACACCCTCCTGACCTACCAAAACGCCAACGGCAGCTGCTCATCGTACGAGCCGGCCCGCGCCGGCTCATGGATGGAGATGCTCAACGCGGCCGAGGTCTTCGGCCGAATCATGGTTGAGTATGAGTACCCGGAGTGCACCACCGCCGTCGTCACAGCCCTGTCGCTCTTCCACGAGCACTGGCCAGAGCACCGCGCAGCCGAGATTGAGCTCTTCATCGCCCGCGCCGTGGCATGGATCAAGACCAACCAGCGGCCGCACGGCGGGTGGTACGGCAGCTGGGGCATCTGCTTCACCTACGCCACCATGTTTGCGCTCGAGAGCCTGGCCAGCATCGGCGAGACATACGAGAACAGCTCGCACTCCAAGCGCGGCTGCGATTTCCTCATCTCCAAGCAGCGTGAGGATGGCGGCTGGTCCGAACATTACAAGGTGAAGAACCCCCCCTCCCCCCTCCTCCACTCCTCCCTCTTATCGCCGCGTCGCCCAGTGACACCCACCCGGTTTCGAGACTGACAAGAGAATAGGCTTGCGAAACAGGCGAATACGTCGAACACCCCAGCGGCTCGCAGGTCGTCATGACAGCCTGGGCGCTTATTGGGTTGATGAAGGCGAAATACCCACACAAGGAGGCCATCCGCAAGGGCATCAAGCTGATCATGAGCCGGCAGCAGCCCAACGGCGAGTGGCTGCAGGAGGCCATCGAAGGCGTCTTCAACAAGAGCTGCATGATCTCGTATCCCAATTACAAGTTCACTTTCCCCATGAAGGCGCTGGGCATGTTTTCGCGAAAATATCCCGATGAGACAGTCGTTTGAATGGATGGATAGGGCGTAAGGGAGGGAGCCTCTGGATCGGAAAAAGCGGCATCGGTAGGCATCGGTATCGTTGGACATATATAATTCAACAAGAGAAGTTACGACGGGCGGGATGGATTCCTACTCCCTTTTCTACGAGAACTCTGGTGCAGGTGCACCATGTAATGCATAATAATATTATCATCATCACTTGCCATGCGAAAGGAGATTCTGGATGGTAATAAAGTGTACACCGTCAATCCATACCCCAGTTGCCATGGTAATCACGCAGCTGCAGAATTGTTCAGGCGGCATGTGTCTGCCAAATGGTTCCAATACTACTCTCCCAATCCATAAACTCTGCGATCTGCCATGCATAAATCAATGCAAGAGCCTCGATTCGCGGCCCTTCATCTAACCCATGAAATATGTTCCATCCATTCCTCCACTACCTCGATACCATGTCCTCCACGCCAGCCGAGCACCTAAATGACGACAGGAGACATCTAGTCATCTCCAAGGCCAGCTACCTTACCCTCATCCCGAATGCTCTTAAGCTGGGTGGCAAAGTCCCTGTTGACCCACTCCCAATAGCTCGTCCACACCTGGTTAGATCCAACAGCACCACCGGCAACTGCTCCTGCGCCGGCGCTCCCTGTCGTGTTGAGGGCAGCCTTGTTGAGCTCATCACCGAGGAGAAGTGTGAGGCGCAGGACGGCCTTGTTGGCTTCGTCTTGCTTCTCAATCTCCTGTTTGACGGCGTTGTCTTTGAGCTTGTGAGACAAGGTCTTCCTGAAGCCGTCAGCAATAGAGTCGAGCCGCCGGGTGGTCTCGTCGGAGTCGAGGTAGACCAGCTTCGACACCATTAGGTTGCAGAGAGCGCGAATATCGTTGTCGTCGCTGAGGCCGGCAACGATGCGGTCATAGAGGTCGATGATGCTGACACGGGAGAAGGCGGTCTCCATAAGAGCATAGAGAGTTTCGTACGCCGCCTAAACCACGATGCGTCAGTAGTGTAAAACTTCGAACCATCAGGAGCACCGCCCACATACCTTTCGCACTTCCAGGCCGTCGTCAATGATGTGCTTAAACGGACCCATCTGAACTTCACGGATGAGCTCCGGCTTGATAACCGTCTCATTCATGACAAATGGCATCAGCTGATTGAGGTTTGTCAAGATCAGCTCAGGCTTGTTTTGTGCCGCCGAAGTCAGCGTGGACATGGCATGACGACGGATCTCCATCTCAGGGTCGTGGAGCGAAGTTTTCAGCATAGCAACAAGGAAACTTCTGAGGAACGTATCAAACGCCTCGTTGTCGTCTGGAAGAGTGTACCGGAGAGCCTGGACGGCGATAGCCCTCAGCACAGCCGACTCGTTCTTGAACAATGACTATTGGGTTGTTAGTGGCACGAGAAATAGCGAGCAAAACAATATGCAACTGACCTCCAACTTCGGCATGTACGTTCCCGGGTCAATGATGACCATGCGTCCTACGCATTCGGCACATACAGCCTTGTTGTCCTCCGTATCGCTGGCCGCAAGAATCTGCTCCCAGATTGGCATAGAGAATTCGCCAATATCTGTAGACGAGAAGGCAACTTGCTGAAGAATCTCCTTGATGGACTGAAGGAGCAGGTATTGCGTGCCGCCCTTTTGCTTCATAGACTGGAGGATGACGGGCAGATATACCGAGATATTGCCCGCTCCGGCACGCCCAAGAGCAACGGCAGCTGAGAACGACACCTTGTCGTATTCATTGGTAAATTGTTCCAAGAACAATGTCGGCGGGATTGGAAATTTGCTGCCGAGCCGCAAACCAGCTTCGCCGATGACAGCCAATGCGAGGCTGCTTCTCATTTGGTCTCCTGAACTACTTCCAATCTCGGCGACGAAGCTATCCAGCGTAACCCCAGCCGAATCGCCGCTGGCGACAAGAAGTGTACCTATCACCTTTCCGACGATGGAAGGATCGCCCGCAACTCCGACATCCTTCAAGAACGCGCCCATCAAGGGTTTGCCTTGGCCCATATGGCCAGCTTGAGTGACCAGGACCAGCAAGGAATCCAGGACTGTGCCGGGGACAGTTGTCTGCAGCAGTTTGCACAGTGAGCCAATGAGCTGCCGAGTCATAACGACGCCCGGCATCTCCTGGATGAGACGGGCGAGTACTAAAAGCCCAGGGCCAAGCAGCTGGGCATCGTTGTTGTTGATGACCGGGATCAGCTCGGCGACGACTTTCTGGACGGTCGCCTCATCCAAAGTCTTTTTAGTCGCCGGTGACAAGGTAAGGTGTTTCAGCGCCATAACGCTTGATCCTCTTAGCGCGCGATTCGACTTTCGCAACTGAGACGCCAACTCGACGACGACCTGCCGAGCCCATTGTGGCTCAAATTGTGCGGCATCCGCCGACATAGCAGCAGCAGTGTCGACAGCACGGACGGCGGCCAACCGGGTGGTCTCGTTCTTGAGCCTCTCAAGCACACACGCGAGAGCTGCGTTGCGCTTGTCGTCAGAGAGCAGGGATGACCCTTCGGCGCCAGTTGTGCGAGCTAAGAGCGTACCGAGTGCATGAATCGCCTTTTGCCGAACTTCAGCGTCGGCATCGTTGGCGGTCGCTCGATCGATGACTACTTCGTAGAGCTTATGGAGTTCACCCTTGAATTTTTGAGCCGTCATACGGGACCGCGGCGGGGTGATAGCTTTAATAATCTCCTCGGCCGTCTGAATGGCCTCGCTAGATATCTTGTAGAATCGGTCATGAGCGACAGCGACTACGCCTGCGACGATCTTGGAGAGTTGGGGCTGCAGCACCGCTGAGGAGTGGTTCTTTGAGATATCGCTCGTCAGGCGAAGTGCAGCGATCCTCAGTGTGGTTGCCGTCGCAGAAACGCCGCCGCCGGCAGATGAGAGTGACGCTGAGAGAGACGCAGCGTTTGATGGTTTGATTGCTTCAATGACAGGGCCGATGATTTGGTCGAAGTATGACTCAAGACCACCCCTCTGCACGCACACCATGTCATCTAGGAGCTTAATGCAAGCTTGCTTTGTCGGGATAAGCTTTCCTTTGAGCAACTTGGTCAACGATTTGACAATGGTTGGCGTGAGGCTCGCAAGTTCGGCGCGAGGCCCTGTCACCGGGGCCTTCTCCATGGTAGGGGAAGTGAGGCCAGTACCAGACAGATCTGAGGAGGCCATAGCGAGAGCAAAGGAGGATGCGCCACCCGCGCTGCTCTGACGCCGTCGCTTCCTACTGGCAGGCGGCTGGTTCAGGTATTCGCTTTGAGCACCGTCGATGGAAAAGAGAGGTAGCACACCCTCCCCCGTCTTTCGAACAAGTAGCGCCATCGCCGAGAGGATTTCGAGGCGCACATTTTCCTCGCGCTCGCCAAACCGCTTAACGAGAGCCGGAGCCACGGTGGCGTAGAGGAGGCCACTGTCGAGAAGATCGCCGCTGCTTCTGGTCGAGATGATGGTATGTAATCCCTTGGCTGCGAAGCGCCGCGCCTTCCAACTGGAGTCGTCGTCGTCATCAAAACCGCCAGCAGCCTCAAACTCATCATCGTCCTCAAAGTCATCTTCGTCCTCTTCCTCGTCCTCCATTTCGTCGTCGTCGTCAACGGCATAATTCGGGTCAAATTTCAGATATCTGATGCAGGCTTCAATGGCTTCATTTGTGAAGAGACGCATTTGCGTCGGACACGAGGAGAGAAACGCCTCCAATGCGACGAGTGCGGCCTCCCGAACTTCGTTGAATTCGAGGGTGGCCCCTCCGCCTTCGCTAATCTCCTCAAGATGTGCCTGGAGTTGTTCTTCGCTTAAAACGCGGAGGACTAGAGGTGCCAGCTCTGGAAGATGAAGGCCAAAGCGGTAGGGAATTGAGCGAGCCATGGATCCCAAAACGGATATGTAAAGTCGGCGAGTGGTATCCTTCAGCTGCGGTTGGTTCAGCGCCCCGGCAACACGCTTGATGAACGCAGCTAGAAGGTCATCCGAGAGATAATGTGCCAGCATCGAGATGGCAACAACTGCCCTCTTCTTAACAACGGAGTTGCCCTTGTCCTTTTCTAAGATCGCAACGACGGCATTGTGTAGAGCCTCAATCTCGAAGGACTGAAGCATGGGCCCAAAGCATCGAACAACTTCAATAAGCACGTCGACGGAATCAGGATCCGGGTCTTCGGGGTCCAGGATACCAGGGGTATGCTTGCCGGGAGCACCCGTGCGGCCAAGGAAGCGAGGGATAAGCACCCTGCTTAGATTGCCATATGCCTCGGTGACCTCTTTGGTTGCTGCCACGCCAGGCACCGGACGAGGCAGAGCTTCTACCACGGCTCGGATCGCCATGCAGGGGATGGCGTTGTCGACCGAATTCTTGAGCTTTAAACTGCAGAGTTTCTCCATCATGGGTGCGACTAATTGCGGCGTAACCTTCTTAACCAACGGGCCGAGACTGCAGGGTAATGTTAGGCCCCGCGGAACTGCTCAAAAGGACTGTGACACTTTGATACTTACCATTTTATCGCCTGGTTTTGGACCTCGCCGTTCTGATCATCCAGCGCACGCACGACATGATCGACGGTGCGGGCAGCCGTGTTATAGTCGTGGTTCAGAAAGTCTTGTTTCGCGATGTTGAAGACCGTGAGCAGGTCGCTAAGCGCCATAAACCGGAAGTCGGGGTCGGCATCGGTGATCTTGGAAAGAAGTTGGCTGACCGTCTGCGGGGTCGGGTTTGTCGGGATGGTGGTCGCCATCGTGACTGACTGGCGCTAGAGGACCGACGGGAGAGTTGGGGGTTCGGGAAAAGCCAATCACTTCAGAGATGTGACGCTGTAATGGCTTCCTTGATTAGTTTGCAAAGTGTCGAAGTCAGCGCCGTGGCGTGCAACGGGTTTTGTCAACGGGCCGTAGACACACCTGCGGGGGAGCAGCAGCGAAGCTTCCCAGACACCACTTCACGCGGCTCGCGACGGTCGGGGTGTAAACGGCACTGGATAGCGAGAGTCCGACCCAACAGTTGATTGGAAATGGGAAATCCTGCTGCTGGACTGTGACTGTGAGAGGTTTGGCCGGTTCGGTCGATTCAATCCGCAACTTGAAGTTCCCCACCATCCATAGCATGGAAACAATTAGGCAGCTTCCAGCCCTTGAGGTGCAGTTGCGGGTTGGTGGGGTGCAACTCTCTCGCGGGGTGACGCACAAGCCACCAAAAGCTAGGGTGGGGCACCAGGCTGATGTGGGGTCGGTCCCAGCAGAGGCCAAAGCAGCCTGGGCTCATCTCCGATTTCCGATTTCCACTTCTCAGTCCATAGAAGTGGCAGACGCCCAAACACGGCACTTCGAGCCAATATTGCAATTGTGCAAGGGTCTCTACCAAGAGGTCTCCTCCGCCTACCACCTCACACCCAAGGCTTGTATACTCTCATTCATAACTATTCAGTTGTTCACGTTCTGTTGATACACACACAATTGACCATGACCCCACACTCTTGGGGGAAATGCCGAGATGCAAGTGGGCCGCTACACATCGCTAGGGAGTGACGCCTTGGCATCGCCGGATCAGAGATGAACGCAGGCCGAAGCAGGCAAGACAAGACAAGTTGACCTGGAAAGATTCCCTCAACACCGGCTTGCTCTATGTTCTGTGCATGCATTCCTGTTGCCGAAGATTGCATGCTATTAAGCATCCAAGTGAGCGTTTCGGGCTAGTGGCCCCGGTGGCCTAAGAGCGAGGCAGGTGCTTTGGCTTACACATAGGTACGCATCATAGATGTGCTGATGCCGCGGATGGAGCGATGCAGAATGACATTAACGTCACTGTCCGTCATGCCACTCAGCAACCCGAGATTTATTGATTTGTTGCGCCCATCGACTACTCCCCCTAGACATCATGTTGCTTTGAAGTCCGTCGTCCAAATATTTCCAGAATCTTGTGTTCAACCCAATTTGAAGCTTCGTGTAACTACCTAGGTAACCACGAACCATGAATGCAGGCAGGGCGTCGATGCTGCGACCCAGTCTACGGGCCGCTTCTCGCCATCACGTCCCACCGCGATCCCCTGCGGCCCTCGGTCGGAGAGGCTATGCTAGCCTTCAAGAGCGTGTAGGGCAATCCAGCGACAGGCCATGGTAAGCTCGCGGCGGTTGTGGCTGGCAGCAATGTTTACTAGTTCCAATCGCCTATCATTGTGCGCGATAGGACTGACAACGTTCGATCTCACCCTATTTCAGGCAGATGGCCGCCGTCGGGATCACCGTCCCAGGCCTTCTGTACCTGCGGAAGGGTGGCGCCTCGCAGTCAGGCCGTAGCAACCATACACAGGAGTGACGCATCTGTGGGGCACGTAGTGCCCCTCTCTGAGAAAATGTAAGTTGCAAAAACCCATACATTTCGAAGCTGCAATCCGACAAAGCTGATGGGGGACTCTAGAGAGAGTCTGGGAGCAGACCGAAAACCCAGCTTCTTGTCCAGTTATGCGGTCCAGAAAGAGGGGGAGTGGAAAATTGGCTGCTGTGATCAACATTTCGTACTACACTAACGGAGCAGAGAACAGATTGACAGACAAAGTAGTTGAAATCTTCTTGGCGTGGAAGAGGGATGCAATGAGATTTTAATACAAGACTGCGACTGTGCGATCAGCTTTAACCTGGGTCCCATTGTTGATAGATTCGTGTTTTTGAACAGGTGATCAGAGGATGCAGTTGGCTGAGACCAAATGTGAGCATGCTGCCAATGACGGACGCCCCCTAGCAGAAGACAGCTTTCTACACTAGGTGGTATACCTAGTACGCTCCCCTAATAATAAGTCGTGTCTCAGTCCCCAGTTCCTCCCGCTTGTCTCCGCCGCAAGGACAAGGACCCTGAAGTTGACGGCAGTTACCCCGCCCCCGCGTTCCGCTGTTGAGAAAACCCTGCCCCGCCATTATCCGAGACTGCCAGAACATCACGATGCTCTGACAAACAAACTACCCAATCCCTCACACCAGGAAGGAAGGATTTTTTTTTTCTTTTCTTCAGATTTCATTCTTTCCTAGATTTCCCCCAACCCAACCCAACCCAACCCAACTCCCCTCCCAATCACCACGAACCGGCCTCCATCCCGACCGCCAACCACCAAAATGACGACCCCAGCCGAACCCCTCACCATCAAAGTCGGCACCCGCCGCTCCGCCCTCGCCCTGCGGCAGACCGAACTCGTCATCGCCACCCTGCAGAGCGCCCACCCGCACGTCTCATTCGAGGTGCACGCCATGGCGACAATGGGCGACCGCGATAAGACGACGCCGCTCCCCGAGCTAGGCAAGGGCCTGTGGACGTCCGAGCTCGAGGCCAAGCTCGTGTCGCGCGAGGTGGACGTCATCGTGCACTCGCTCAAGGACGTGCCGACCTCGCTGCCCCCCGGGTGCGTGCTGGGCTGCGTCACGGCTCGCGAGGACCCCAGGGACGTCGTTATCTTCAGCCGCAAGCACGAGGCGGAGGGACGGTACAAGACGCTCAAGGACCTGCCGGAGGGTGCGGTGGTGGGGACCAGCAGTGTGCGCCGGGCTGCGCAGCTCAAGAGGTGGTATCCGGGGCTTGTGTTTCGGGATGTGCGGGGGAATATCGAGACGCGGTTGAAGAAGTGCGACGAGGACGGGTTTGACGCCATTATTCTTGCCGCGGCGGGGCTGTTGAGGTTGGACTTTGGGAAGCGGATCGCGCAGTACCTCGACTCGAGCACCGAGGGGGGTGGGTTGCTGCATGCGGTCGGCCAGGGCGCGTTGGGGTTGGAGGTGCGGGAGGACGATGAGCGGATGAAGGAGTTGTTGAAGGCTGTGGAGCATACGCCGACGATGATTGCGTGCTTTGCTGAACGGAGCGTCATGCGCACGCTGGAGGGAGGGTGTAGCGTGCCCATTGGTGTTGAGACAAAGTGGGTGGGAGAGAAGCTGCAGCTGCGGGCGGTGGTGGTGAGCTTGGACGGGAACCAGGCTGTAGACGGTGAGAGGACGCAGGAGATCACCACCCTGGCGCAGGCGGAGGCTATGGGCAAGGAGTTGGCAACAAAACTGGCTGGGCAGGGCGCGCAGCGGATATTGGATGAGATCAACCAAGGGCGGGCATCAGGGGCGGCTGTCAAAGTGGGCGATGCATGAGGCGGAAAACCTAGATGTGTACGATACTGGCGAATATTCCGCGCATTGCTCTGCATCTACCTGCGGTCATCTCTCCATCTCCCAACTCAACACTGGCCTTGGCTTCGAAGCGAATTTCCTCTTGGAGATTACCACGTTCTGTCGCATTGCCCTCCTACTAAACGCCCGTTGAATTCAGATGCGTGAAACCCAACACCGGTTCCCCTGCGGTATGTTATGTACAAACCCTAGGGCCCGTCCGTGTGTATCTATCAGGTTGAACTGCGAAAAGATGTTGACTCCATAGCTTTCCCTATCCCGTTTTCTTCCTCATGCCTGAGCGATTCACTACGCCGTGGGAGGGTCCTTCAGTGCTCGCCTTCCTCCGCAGTGAACTCATCATATGCGGCTTGATCCATCAGCCCGTCGAGGTCCTTCAGGCCCTGCTCAGTAACCTGGACCTTGGCAATCCAGCCGCCGCCGTGCGAGTCGTCCTCAGCGACCTGGTTGATAGTGCCCGGCTTCTCCTCCAGCACCAGGTTGATCTGCGTGATCTTGCAGGTGACGGGTGCGTTGATGTCGGCAGCACTCTTGACGGATTCCACGGCGCCAATGGCGTCGCCGGCTTGCACCTCCTTGCCCTCTTCCGGTAGCTCGACGTAGACGATATCACCCAGCTGCTTGGCGGCGTACTCGCTGATACCCAGAACGCCCGTCTTCTTGTCGGCCGAGAGGTCAATCCACTCGTGCTCCTTGGTGTATTTTCTTACCGCATCTACCGTCCGGTACGAGGTCGAGGTTAGCAGGATTGCATTCAGACTTTTGCGCGGTGTTCCTCACTTGTAGCGGTCACCGAGAAAGCCCGGACGCCGATGGAGCGGGAAGCCGAGTTCCTCGCAACAGCAGAGAGAGCTGCGGGCCGGGCGACTCTCAGACACCGCGCAATTGAAGCCATTGCGAAAGAAATTGGGGGATATATTTTTCGGAGACGGACGGCTATAAAAGACGCTTGTTGACGCAGATTTGAGCGGTTGCACTGTGCACAGGAAAGCTAGAGATAAATCGAATGACGCCAATGCAGGAGCCGGGACGGAGTAGCGGCAATCGCCGGGCCAGACAGGGCAACGAGCCAGTCAGAGCTCGAACAGGGGGCCGAGCTGCCGAACTTGTCTTACGTAAGAAAGGCCGGCTCTGGTCTGGGCCGCAGGCGGAGGAGGCCCTGCTATGACAACAGGCTTCGGGCAACCCCGCGCTCTCGACACAACAGCAGACAACAGACGGGAAATTTGATTGTGATGCGGATATAGCAACCCCAGAAAACAAGGCGTGCAATAGGCTGTTCCAAACCAGGCGGCTGCAAGCATCCAGTTTACGTTTCTTTTTTGGTCTGGTTTGTTTACACAATGTTTTTGCCTTCCTTGATTGCAGTTTTCCCAAGATTCCAGTCTTTACCCAACGTGCAACTTTCAAGTTTGCTCGCACAAGTTGCCTTCGACTCTCATTCTTTTTCTTTTGTTCCTGCCAAAACGCTGATCATCCGATCGCGTCGCGTCGCCTGCATAATAAGCGCGTTCGAGTGACGTGCTGCAGGCATTCAATCTACCTGAAAACGCTAAATCGCGGGCGCCGCTCACTGGTGGGCAACTGTGGCTGCCCCAGTCGGGACTCGTCCCCTGCCGTGGCGCCAACCCCAAGCAGTGTGGGTAACTGTGAGCTCAAGCAGCACCCACTGTGTAGCAAGTGGCTTCGATTAGGTTCCCTCTCTGCCGCCTGCAAGTTCAAGTTCCAAGATTAGACGGCGCAACTCTGCACCCCAACGAAGCCCACATTCCAACATTTTATTTCCGGCTGTCATCAGCATATCTGTCAGGCACCCCAGTGTGCAGCCGAGGGTCCTGCAATTCCGCACTGGGCCGGGCGACGAGCGAGCAGCCGGCGCGGGAGACAAACAGGCACAGAGAGTGACAAGAGGCGGCCTATCGATCCGACCCGGCTCCGCACCCGATCATCTACCGCGTTTGAGACGAGCGAGACTCAGCTGGCATCACCCCTCCCCACGGGTTCCATGAGGTCGTCATCCGGCTAGCCCAGGAACAAACCACACCGCCCATTAATTTCCGTCCCGGCCCTCCCTGCGCTTCCTCATCAGACGAACGTCATCCAAACCTCTGCGCTCGATCCAAAGGCGCATTCTAAAGTGCAGTGTACCGACTGTTGACTGCCTGCCCGCCACAACGTTCTCATTCAGCCGCCACGCTGGATTCTCCAAACATCCCCTGGGGCGCTTCGGCCCATTATCCCAGCAGTATGGACCCCATGGAACAAGACCAAGTTATGGCTCCAGTCTCTGCTGTAGCCTCTGAGCCGGCGCTCGCCCCCTTCTCAGTCCCAGCCCCGGCTCCGGTTCCGACAGACCCGCACGACGATACGCTCGGCGGCATTGAGAGCGCTCCTCACCATGCAGTACCAGACCATAATATTCATGACCAAAACGGCTACCATGAGCAGCATCATATTCATGTACAGCCGCTCGACCACAGCCTGAACAACTCGCCGCGCTCCCCGTACCCGACCGACACCACAGATGGCGAGCCGACAGCCCGATATGCGACACCGCCGATTCCCGCTCCCTCGATATCCCGCCCTCCATCTGGTCTTTCGGGGCAGGGTGCCGCATACGGGACGGACCAAGCGTCGAGGGCAGGCAGCAACGGGGCAGCAGCCGAGTCACAAACCCCTGGGCGCAACCACGTCGTGATCAAAGTCGGCATGGTGGGCGATGCTCAGATTGGCAAGACAAGTCTGATGGTCAAATACGTCGAGGGGAGCTGGGATGAGGACTACATTCAAACACTGGGTGTCAACTTCATGGAGAAGACAATCAGCATCCGCAATACCGAGATTACATTCAGCATTTGGGATTTGGGCGGCCAGCGCGAGTTCGTTAACATGTTACCACTGGTGTGCAACGACGCCGTGGCGATCTTGTTCATGTTTGACCTGACACGGAAGAGCACGTTGAACAGCATCAAGGAGTGGTACCGGCAAGGGCGAGGCTTCAACAAGACAGCCATTCCCGTACTTGTGGGAACAAAGTACGACCACTTTGTGAACCTGTCGCGCGAGGAGCAGGAGGAGATCTCGAACCAGGTATGAGTGACTGGAGAAGCATTGAGCATGACTTGGGAGTCATGGTTTGGCTAACAGTGTTCTAGGCCCGGCGCTTCGCAAAGGCGATGCGCGCCGCATTGATCTTCAGCAGCACCAGCCACAGCATCAACGTCCAGAAGGTGCGTCGATCAGTGTCATAATACTTGTTGGATGAAAATGTCTAACCGGTCGGCAGATCTTCAAAATCGTGCTGTCCAAGGCGTTCGACCTCAAATGCACGATACCCGAGATCACCAATGTCGGCGAGCCATTGCTTATCTACCAATCTTGCTGAGGGCTCCTTGGCATAACCTCTCAGGACACATCTTGTCCGGGTTACCGAGGGAACCCATAATCAATACCCCCTAAACTGTCCCCAAATGATGGGTCACATCATCGAGGGGAAATAACCCCACATCGGAGTCGGATTGGCATTTCAGCAGGTGTCAAATACGTTCATTGGCCCGCGGCATCGCTGCCAGCCCCAGGAAGGGCTTCGAGAATGCGTCGAGACTCGCCTCTCATTATGTCTTCCTTTTGTACTTGAGAAGTTACAGAAATGGGCAACACATTACTGTCCGAGGGCTTTTCACACACACACACCCTTGACTCGAACTGCAAAGAAGAGGGGAGTTGAAATTGGGAAACTGCATTTGAGGATACATCTCGCGTGGGTAGGGGAGAGAGGAATGGACATAGCACCGGGGCGGGGACACCGGGTTCGCGGTCTTATTGGTCTTCTCTTCTGGCGGAGGAGTACCCCCGATAGAAGGCTGCCATTGTCTGTATTCCGACGTTTCTAATAAACTCATAAGCCATGGTTGGCCTCTCTTTATCAAGCAGTGGTGTTGTTATTTGTTTAATCTTTGCACGCAGGAGCAGTCTTGGTCAATGGGTCTTACCAACCGAGACAGATCCATCATCTTACATAGTACATATATACATCTGCCGCCATACGCTGTCCTACTACGCATCCCTGCTACACGCACGTTTACCATGTCGTAAACCGTAATGCCCAAATCCTAGCCTCATTTCATTGTCCCATCGTCCCAAGCACCCTCGCATGTATCCCCAACGCCTATGCCACGGTACTGTACTGTACATACAAACAAACCATTTCATACCACATTCACCCTTCCATCTCTCCGTCCTCAATAAGCCGTCCCAGAATCAAACTCTGAATCACCAGCTCATCACTCAGCGTCCGCACCCTCTTTACCGGGGGTTGAACAAAACTGCCAGCCGACATTCGCTTCCGTTTCTTCCCGCCGGCCGGTTTAGTCGCAAACAGCGCGTCTTCGTCGGACTTGCCATCCACATACACCCAGTCGAACGGTTGCCCGGCATCCTCGGCAGCCTTCATCTCCGTCCTTGCCTCGTCGACACTGTAGACTCGCGTCAGAGACGCGCCCAGCACACGCGCAAGAAACACATAGGCCATCTTCTTGCCCTCCAGTGCCTTCTTGACCACGGCGAGAATCCTGCTTCCTTCCAGCAGTTTCGCGCGCTGGCTGATGACGTCGGCCAATCTGGCAGCGGATGCATTGTATGGCGATAAGCTTCTGGACCGGATAGCATCGCCGAGGAAGGCCGATTGGCCAGCGCAGAGGAGATACGGCATCCAGTCGACGAGCTCGTTCCGATCTAGACATGCCGTAACCCACCGTGTTGCTACACACGGTAAGCCGAGGGCTAGAGCCTGCATGTACTTGACCTTGCGCGAGTGGCCGTCCGCAATCAATGCAGTGAACCCCATGGCACGGCCACCAGGGGAGAGGTTAATCTCAGGTTCCATCCCAGCACTCGAGGTTGGGCTGCTGGATCGAGACCCCAATGATTGTGCTTCGAACAGCTCGTCGAACCCGTTCTCGAGAATCACGCCGCCAGCTTGTTTGATCCGCTTCTGGAGTGTGGCGGAGAAGTCCATTCGAACGTTGTATTGATCATTGCTCTCGCCGGGCTTCCTTGACTGAAAAGATATTGCGAACGCCATATTCTCAAATAACTTCTGGTCACGCTGAGTCGCGGGGGGTTTCATGGCACCACGGCCTGACCTAGATGCCGACCTAGACATGGAAAGCCGGGAAACCCGCAGGCTTTGCTCGAAGGTGGGGGTTCCTGAGATGGATCCGGTGAGCTCGTCGGTTGAGTTGGAGCCCCGCCGGGTCACTCTGGCTGACTGTCTAAGACTCTCGGCTGAGCCTGTTTTGAGTTTCGGTAGCCTTCCCCGTGCATCGCGCCTCATCGTTTGGGCAACCGCCGGTGAGGAACTGGCCACTATGGTAGACTCGGTTGGAGAGCCTGCAGACGCGGCGCTAGCAGATCCAGGAAGATTGCTCGACGGCAATTGGGGAGTTGATGCCAAGTTGCTTAGACTCGAAGTTGAGCTCGATGCTCGCTGACGGCCTCTTCCGCTCTTGGTTTTCCGAGACCTCGTGCTGAACGCTGGGGGAGAGGACTGAAAATTGGGTGTCGACTTTGAACCCGACGGGGCGGGCTCGACGGACGGCGCTACCCCCGGAAGATGCTCAGGCCACGCGCTGGTTGGACTTGTCTCCGGTATGGCGTCTCCGTTCGACGTGACGTCGGTGCCCATCTCCGGGACGGGTTGGGTCGTCGACACAGTCGACGATCGCGGAAGCTCAGGCACTATACTTGGAGTTGGCTCCGCCGTTAGAGCTACCTCTCCCTCCACGTCGGATTGAGTGGATTCATCATCCTCAACAAGACGATCTTGAACCGGCGGTAAGTGGCGCTCCTGAAATTCTTTCACGCCATTCGGACCTTCTGAGTCATCGACTGTCGACTCTTTCCCGCAACATTGAGCGATATGCGCCTCTGCTTGACTTGTCCGCTTGCGCTGGCTCGTTGCGGGTACTTCGACGTCATCTGGCTTGGGCGGACGGGTAAAGCGGATGGCATTCAGCTGCTGCAAGGCGGCTTCTTTTTTGGATTTCGCTTTCCTCCGCCTAACGATCTGATCATCGTCTTCAGCTGAACTAGCGGGATCAGATCGCACCTCAGAGGTTAAGCGCCGTTCTTGAGACTGGCGCATCGGCTCATACGTGGCCATGGGTTCTGGGCCCGTTCTCTTCCGCGTAGGGCCATTGTGAGAGGACTCTGGAACAACAGGGGTTGTAGTAGAGGCAGTATTGGCAGGGCTGCCAGCTCTGTCGTTGAGCCTCGAGGAAGTGGTGCCTGGAAGCACTTCTGGGCTTGACGTAATGTCTACGGCCGGCGACGAACGAAGACCGCTGCGTGCCTTAAGGGGAGAGGAGATGACCGGGTTGGGGGAGATGGAGTTGCCAGGGAAGTCAGCCGGCGACGGCCTTGAGGAGGTAGGGCTGGCAAGTTTGATTGGCGATGAAAATTGTGTGCCTCGAAACAGCTGCGATGTTGGGAGGAGCAGGGATCGATCGTGGCGGAAAGGATTCTGAGGAGGAGTTGGAGTTTCTGGCAAGTGCTGGGTCGAGGACTTGGCAGTCTCATGAGAGGTTACGTGTCGGAAAAGCGCTGGATTGTCAAAGTTCACAAAGCCGGAGTCGTCTTGGCCTGGAGGAACCGTCTTATTGGCACCCCCGATGTTGGCGAAATCGAACCGGACACCAATGTCATCGTCGTCTAGGGTTCCACGGCCTGGAGAACTCGTCCCGATTGGCTTCGGCGAGCCAGAGGACCGAGGGTTTGGCGACGTGCGACCTGGTGACGTCTGGCGGCGATACTGGTCATAGCTACGACCAGCATTTGATTGAGTCGATGCTTGAGTCGAGTCCATTTTCCTTCTTCGCGACGTGCAGTCAGCCTCGGCCGAGGCGGGTAGGGTCTCGGGGAGGTTCAGGTCGCCCAGGGCACCATCTTCGTGAGCAACATCAGCATCCCAGTTGGCGAGGATGTCCGCTGGCCGCTCGCCTCCTTGAATGCCAACGCCCTGAGTTTCTGGGATGGAGGAATGCTGGCTCTGCTCGGAGTTGTCGGCGACACGCGTACCCCGCGCCTGGTGAAGCCGGTCGGTCAGTGCAATCCATGGTCGTCGCAGGGGGGTCGCGTTTGCTGTCATTGGACTCAGCACAGGCCGTGCGAGACTCACCTCGTTCACTTCCGCAGGGTTGTCTGAACGAACCCAGTCTGCATGCAAGAGTCAGCAAGCCAGAGGGAATGGCCAATGAATTTGCTCATTACTATTCCTGCTTAATCTCTCACTGGGCGGCATGCTCCTCTTCGGCGATAGAAGGGGGATTGTTTCTCCGGGTGCTGGTGAGCTGCTCCTCTGCACAGTGCTCGAGAATTAGCTTCTGCCAAGTTTCCGCTTGGAAGCTGGGGTACGAATAGGCTCGAGGGAGGGGTGTTCGACGTCACACGCACCAGGCCGACACCGTAATCCATCATGAGGTAATGGGCTACCAAAAGGGTGTCTTGCGACTCATTGGCCCCGTCGAGCGCCCTTTTCTCGGCGCGGCGGAGGGTTTTGGACGCCATTGTGAATGCGGGAGCAATTGCGCATTCGAACGCAGCAGTCAGCCAGTCAGGCCAGTCAGCCAGTCAATCAATGGCTGGCGGCAGAAAAAGCCATCAAAAAAAATGCCAGGTCAGCTTGATGCAGGAAATCGATGGACCACACTCATAAAAGAAGAGAAACGATCGCTCAATGGAGCAAATAGTCGGCCAGAGCCGCTGACTTCCGTATTGGTTTGTGCCGTTGCACAGTCCTCTTCACAAATTCCGGCCGTCCTACTATGTATTGTCTCTGCTGCTGCTGCTGCTGCTGCTGCTAGGGCAAGCGCGACGTGCACGCGTCGTCACGTGCCAATCAACTTTCCAACGCATTTGGACAAGACAGAATCTAATTTCGCCCCGATACGCTAATCCTGATAAAGGGCATTAAATACGTAGTCTAGTACGAAAGATTATTTAATAAGCCAAACGGTCAAGAGGGAGTGCTAGTGGATATGTATATCAAAATTCTATTCTAGTTGAACACGAATCGTGTAGAGAAAAGAGATAATTTTCCGATTGATCACATCCCGTTTGGACTTTGGAGTCCATGTTAGGCCTGATTAGAGAGACCCTCGGAATACTTTCTAGCCACCATCTCGTCGTCATCATCGCCGGAGAGCTTCTTGACGTCGCTTTTCGTGATTCCCCGATACTTCTCCTCGTTGGTCCGAGCGAGGATGCTCTCGGTCACCTTGCCGGCGCGCAACCCGTACAGCTCCTGGAAGCACATCACGAGGGGCCGCCAGCGGTCCGGGTCGATCCTGTTTGGGTGGCCGGACATGCGCAGCGCCTCGACGACGTGGACACGGAGCACGCGCACCTCGATGGCGTAGAGCAGACCCGTGCGGTCGGGCAGGTCTTTGCGCAGGTCGTTGACCTGGACCACCTCACACTCCATCTGGGCCGGGCACTCGAGGATACGGGCCGGGCGCACAAAGTCGGCCGCCTGGGGTGTCAGGCCGGCACGCGCCCACTTGTCCCGGCAGAACCCGTAGTTGCGCGACAGTTTGGCGGCCGGCACAGGGTCGGTGCCCGTGGTGTTGGCCAGCAGGTTGACGGCGCCGGCCATAGTGTCGTCGGGCAGGTTGAGCACGCACTGGCCGGTACGTAGCATGTTCTGCGTCGTCTTGGACGAGGCATCCAGGCCCAGGATACACGAGCGGCCTACCCAAAAAGCGGACGACATGGGCGCGAGGTTGCTGGTGCCGTCTTCGTTCTCCGACGAGATCAGGACCACTGGCGTACCCCAGTAGAGGATTGCGGGTGAAATGATAGAGTGGCTCGAGGAAGACATTGCCATGCCCTCTGTTGTGACGGTTTTTTGGCTGGTGGTCCTGTGCGGTGTGTTTTTGCGAAGAATCGTGAGAACTGCTGAGACTCAAGGATTGAACGTTTCGTCCTTAGTTTGATAGAGAAGGTGAGCTTGAGTCTCCAGTCTGGCAAGCAGGACTGAACTCGAGAATATATACTCGTCGAGGCCGTGAAGATTGTCGCATCTTCCAGCCATCAGTGAGTCAGTGTGTCGGTGACCCAGATATTTTCCGCATTTCCTCTTGGGCCACCGCCTTTCTCACGACGATACTTCTCCTACCCCCCAGGAGAAATCATGGAGTATGTTGCAAATTCATGACTCCAAGTGGACATATCAACAGCAATGGCGGAGAAACTTGTTGATCCTTGCCGGCCATCCACACTTCTCGTTGGGCATTTCCATCGCAAGCCTTCTGAGTCAGAGGACTGTGATTGGTCAATTAAGAAGCAATGGGAAATGCAAGTCCGCGGCTCATTGAGGATCAGATTTCAGCCTTCAGCATCCGCCCCTTTTCCAACTCCCCAACTCCCTTTGAAATCTCTTCACCACATTATCAAAGGCAGAGAGATAATCAGATCCCAATTCAACACCCGACGCTCAACACCCGCCCAAACAGTCCGCTCTCACTGAGCCTCATATGATTCGAAATGACGAGCCGTCTTTTCCAGAGCGATTCTACAAGGTGGGCGGCAGTGCAGCAGCGCGACCCTGCCGCCGACGGGGTTTTCGTGTACGCAGTCAAGACCACGAAAATCTACTGCCGGCCCGTCTGCAAGGCGAGACTCGCCCGCCGCGCGAATGTCTGTTTCTACCCTACGGCCAGGGAAGCAGAGAGGGGGGGATTCCGGGCGTGCAAGCGATGCAAGCCGCACGCCGTTGGGGCTATGCCGGAGGAGGCGGCCATCATGAAGATCCGCTCCATGATCCAGCAGGAGCAGGCGAATTCCCAGCAGGTGTCCGGAGACGAGTGGGGAGGCAGGTCAGACGCGAGCGAGAGGGCGCCCAGGAGCCTCGCGGACATGGCTAGGAAGGCGAAACTCTCCAAATGGCACTTTCACCGGGCGTTCAAAGACACCATGGGCCTCACGCCGTCCGAGTGGCTCGAGCAGCAGCGGAAGCGCTCGATTGGTCCAGAAACCTTAGTACAAGATGTTCCAGGGCATCCGGAATCAGAAAATGCTGGTTCGGGATGTGCCACCCCAGGAACCCAGGCCTTGGGCGGGTTGGATGGGATGGCAGATTCCACGGCGCTTTACCTTGACTCCAGCCTTGCTGGTCTCCCCAGTGATATCACCTGGGAGGCGGATCGCTTGCTCTTGGAACTCGATCTTCTGATTCCTAGCCAGTCCCTCAGCCCGTCGGTCTCGGGAGACTCCAGTCCGGCGACCGTCAACGGGCGTGGTCTTTGCGATCCGTTTCTCCACAATCTTCCCGACGAGACACAGGGCCTCTTCCTCGATATCAACCTCGACAACTTCTTTTTTGATCCAACTTTCCACAATGTGTCTTGAACTCTTGAGTCACATCACCACCCCCCGTTTGGAAAGCCCCACTTTTGGAACGCCTGGCAGATCCGTTCGCCTAACGTTGCCCTCGATGATGATCGTGTAGTCACTTTGACCTACTGCAATACAGGAAGCATCTGATTCTATATTTTCTAGCTGTGTTTCGAGCATTTTTGCCACAATAATGAGCTGCGTGGGTGCGTTGCAGGTGGGTGCGTTGTTGTTGTGCTGTCTGGCTCTGGAAAACTGCGAGGGTTGTATGTGGGCGCGAAGGTTGCAGGGAGATGACCCGAGACGCCGCTGTGCTTGTGGGGCCTCGAACCTGGTAGCGTCTCCCCTTTTAGCTGCATTGCGTGCTGTTTGTTGGTGGTCCCTGCGTGTTTCCGTGGCATTCAGTGGAGGGCGGAGCTGTGCGCGATGCAATCGAAATGACGCTCGGCGCTCTTCTCTCTCAAACCTCACCCCGTCGAACTCCTCAAATCTCCCCAAACACCCCGAACATAACCCCCGACCTCTGTCACTCTCTTTCTCCGCAATCATCCTGAAGCCGACACAGCAAGTCCGGAAGCCTGGATCGCAAATGTTTTGAGGGCGGCATTTGGCTACGACGAGACCATCACCACGTTCGACTCCTTTACGTTGCAGCGACGGGAAGTCTGCTGTGGACAAGGCCATTCACTTGGTTCTGAACCTGGAGGCGACGTCAACAACAACCCCCGATCGTGGTAAACAAGCCGGGGGAACAGCGAAACGAAACAAAGGCTCCAGGGCGGCGAAACGACGGCAAAGCCGCACCCTGTCACTCTGGACCCACGCAAACCAGGGACCGAATCCAGAGCCACCAGAGCCACCCGTTCGTCCCCCAGTCAAGCCCACAAGTTGGATAACCCCCCGCTCGGTTTTGGCGGTCAGGGGCGGCTTCGCCAATCAAAAACAACGGCTGCATGAATCGGGCGAGATGAGGTTTCCACTCGCCGCCGCCGACCTTGTCTGAACTGCTCCATTCTTTTTCCCATGACCTCCGTCGTCCTCGTGCGGACTTGCTTCGTCTCGGCCTGCGCCAACGCTCTTTTCAACAAACGCGACAGCAATCCGCTGAACCTCCACAAGGCCGCCGTCGTCGCCAGAAGAACGACCCGTTTCAACACTCCTCCCCCTTCTACACACCGCTTCCACCGACGCTCCCTTGCCATCATCACTCCTACTACCCGGCCTGGTCGCCGACGAAGAGCTCCGTGGTCCGTCTCTCATCGCGGATCTCCGCGCAAGCCCTCACACTCTTTTACCGCAATACGAAAATCATCATCGAAACAAGACAAAGTATCCCGCCACCACGTCACCGAGGAAGCAGCAGACATGGACGAAATGGTGTTGCTCCAGAGAAGTCTGGACGCAACCATGCGAAACGGCGCGTCGACACCTGAAGAGAAGCATCATTCAGGCCGCGTGGGAAGCCGCGACGAGACCAAACCACGGCGCTTCCCCGACGATCCTATGGCGTCGCCGCCGTCAAACCTGGACGATTACGTCGAGACTCGTTCGGCACGGTCTGCGTCGACGGCTTCGAGAAGCACAAACCGGCTGTCCCTGACTTTGCCCATTCTACCACCAACTGCATATTCCGCACGGCCACCGCCTGCCTCTTCCACAGCGTCTGCGTTTCCGCCGACACCGCTCGATACCCCTTCAGTGATGTCCCCCGTCGACCCCAACGACTTCATCACCGCGATAGCAGCGCAGGAACGCCGCGTCCTGGAACTGAGGGAGGAACTCAGCCATGCCGAATCGGATCTCGCAAGGTTGAAAAAGCAATGGGCCACTCACGAAGCGTACAAGAAGCGGGGAGTGCGCCGAAACATTGAACCCATCCCTGGCCTTGGCGCAACCGATCTTCAGGACGAGACCGCGATCCGGCGCAGCGTCGAGCTCGACAGAAGGAAAGCGCTGCTGGGCCAGCAAAACCAGCAGCCAACTCCAGAAAGGAGCCGGAGACGGGTATTTACGGGGAGCCACACGCGCACTCTGTCGCTGTTATCGCCGACCAAGTCAACGGGCCCATTTTCCGCCGCTGACGACGAGGCAGAGCGCGCAAAGATCGACCCTGACACTCGTTTTGCGCCCATCACGCCAGCCCTACTCGCGAAACGCGCATCATGGGCTGCGCGGTCGACGCAGACAGCCGGCGTGAAGCAGCTCGCCGAGGACCTTAAGTCGGGACTCTGGACCTTCATGGAGGATCTGCGGCAAGCAACGGTCGGCGACGAGCCAATTACCGGCAACGGGACGTACATGAGAAGCCGAGACGGCAACATGAGGTCGACCATCGCCGGATCCCTGAACAGTGCCGGCGCGGGCGACCAAGACACGATCCGCGCGCCAGCCAACCCTAGGCCGCGAGTGACATCTGCCTTTGACGAAACAACACCGAAGGCATCCAAGCAGGCAAAGGATGAAGTCGACAACGATGACGACGATGATGCTCCGCCTCGCCCCGGCCTCCGACGATCCAAAACCGAGGCCGGCACTAAGTCAACCAAGCGCTTCTCCTGGACGCCTCTGACCATTGATTCTTACGACGACAACGATTGGTCCAACTGGGACAGCCCGAGCAGCTCCTCCCCGCGTTGGAGCGGCACCACCGTCAACGGCGACATCATCCCAACTATCCCCGAGAAGCGCGCCGACGAGAGCGAGAACACGCCTCTGTAAGCTGCCCTGTCTGTCCACTCCCCTCATCGCCCACCTATTGTAATACCCCAATCCCAACCCCCAATGGTTTACCATCAGTAACTGACGTACGGTTTGCGTAAAATCAAACAGCAAATCAAAGCGCTCTCGATCCCGCATCACCACCCGCTCCCCCTCCCCACCGGCAGCGCCCGTATCGGCCTCGAGCCCAAATAAACTCGAGGACCTGCTGCCCCAGGCGTTGAACAGGCTCACGCCGAGCAACATTAAGCGCACGGCGGCCGATTTCATGAAGGAGTGGGAGCGGAGTCTGATGTCGCCGACGACTGATGTCATGCCGGGCGCGGCTGCCGAGCCAATGATGATGGGCAGCGATGGGTTGAGCAAGGAGAAGGGGGTTTGAGAAGATTAACCCTCCCCCTCGCGCGCTCTCGCTTGTTTAAAGGGGGGATTACGTCCGCAAGGAACACATATCGATGGGTTTACTGCCATTGACGAACACGCTTCATGTTTAGAGCAACCAGAGGTTGAGGCTCATGGATTTGGGGATAGACGAACCTTGCCGGTTGAGGAAAGGCGGCCGGCTTGTTGGCTTTGGCGACCGGATTGGGTCCGGCTGTTGGTCTAATGATAATGACTAAGATGAATGAGTGTATGAAATGAGATACGTTAATTTATCGTTACAGCCATATTAATCATGCTCTCGTCATGTTGTCCCCCAAACTGCAAACTTGGAGTTGGAGATAAGAGGTTGTGTCAGTCAACAACAGACTCCACGGAAGGCGAAATATGAACGCGAGGAGAGATCAAACAAACCCACGGTCCTCCGACGAGAGCAAGAGAATCTCCATAGATCTATGTATAAAAAAACCTTCTTCCCGAATGCACAGTTACAACAGACTTGGACAACTAGACCGATAGACAAGACAGACAAGTCCAGGGAAAACAACACCACCAAAGACCCGTAGCATCAAAATAAAACAATCTCAATTCAATTGCTCACCACCCCAACCAGCCCAGCCAGCCAGATTAGACAGACAGACAGACAGACAGACAAGACACGCTAAGTTATGCAGCATGCATGCATCCCAGATCCAGATCACTCGTGACAAAAACCCGGTTCGGTTACTCTCTCCCTCGTATTTCCTTCCCCCCTTACAATTCCCTCCCTCATTCATCCACGACCGAGGCAAACTTGTCCAGCATGGCCTGCTGTATCGCCTCGTACTATTTTTTGTGGGAACAGGCCTTGTCAGTATCACATTCTTTAGAGAACACGAAAGAAGAATAAGAAAGAAAGAAAGAAAGAGAGGGGAGAAGAAAAAACAAAAAAAAAGAGAGACTTACCTTCTTGCAAATCGTCTCCTGTCCATCACTCGGCACCTCAAACTTGAGGCTGCGTAGCTGGGCCTGGAGCTCCTGCGTGGCCTCGCGCACTTTCGCCCAGCTATGGCCCTGGGCGATCGCCTTCTGCGCCTCGTCGTGGAAGCCCATCATGAGCTTCATCATCCACTCCGTCTTCCAGATGGGGCAGAACTGGTCATAGTCCGAGTAGCCGTTCTGCTGCAGGAAGTCCTCCTTGATGAGCGTCGCCATGTCAAGCGTGATCTTGTCCGGGTCCGAGAGCGCCGACTTGCCGACCAGCTGGACGACCTGGTCCAGCTCCTCGCTGTCTGACAGCAGCTGGCGAATGCGGTCGCGCAAGCGCGGGAAGTCCGGGTACTCCTTCTCGTACCACTTGTCGAGGATCATATTGTACTTGCTGTAGCTGAGCGACGTGTTGATGGACGGGAAGTGCTTGCGCTGCGCGAGCTTCTTGTCCAGACCCCAGAAGACTTGCACAATGCCGAGCGTGGCGGCGGTGACGGGATCAGAGAAGTCACCACCCGGTGGGGAGACGGCGCCGACGATGCTGACGCTGCCGTCACGGGCGGGGCTGCCAAGGGCTTGCACCTTGCCAGCGCGCTCGTAGAAAGAGGCCAGTTTAGCACCGAGGTAGGCGGGGAAACCCTGGTCCGCGGGCATCTCGCCGAGACGACCCGACAGTTCTCTCAGGGCTTCGGCCCAACGGGACGACGAGTCGGCCATCATGGCCACGTTCATGCCTTGGTCGCGGAAGTACTCGGCGACTGTGATGCCGGTGTAGATGGAAGCTTCGCGCGCAGCGACGGGCATGTTGGAGGTGTTGGCGATGAGGGTAGTACGCTTCATGATGGGCTCCCGCCGACCCTCGACTTCGATGGTGAGCTCAGGGAAGTCCTTCAAGACTTCAGCCATCTCGTTACCGCGCTCACCACACCTACAACCGGGTCAGCGGCCTGATTCCTCCTACACCAAACTACTCGAGCAGTTTTACTTACCCGACGTAGACAATCACGTCGCTGTTGGAGAACTTGGAGACGGACTGGCTAATAACCGTCTTGCCACAACCGAAAGCACCCGGAATGGCCACGGTGCCACCCTGGACGGAGGGGAACAGAGCGTCGAGCACACGCTGGCCGACGAGGAAAGGCTTGTCGGCCGAATGCTTCTCGGTTGTTGGGCGCGGCACTCGCACGGGCCAGGTCTGCATCATGCCGTACTCGGTCTTCTTGCCATCGAACTCGACCTCGAGGATCTTGTCTACGACTGTGTAGCTGCCCTTGTCGGCAATCCTGGTAATGGTGCCGCGAGCCCTGGGGGGAAACAGGACCTTGTGCACCGAGATGAACGAGTTCTCGTAGACTGTGCCCCACACATCGCCGCCCGTGATGTGATCGCCGACCTTCATGGTTGGGGTGAAATCCCACTTCTTCTCGCGGTCGAGCGCAGGGGCGACAATGCCTCGCGGGATATAGATGCTCTTGGACATGGACGAGATCTTCTCGAGGGGTCTCTGGATACCGTCGTAGATGTTGTTCAGAAGTCCGGGACCGAGCTCGACAGAGAGCGGCTTGCGGGTCCTCCGCACAGGGTCGCCAACCATGACGCCGGCGGTCTCTTCGTATACCTGGATGGTCGCCTGGTCGCCGTTGATCCGAATGACCTCGCCGACGAGCTGGTCGTGGCCGACTTTCACCTGTGGGGACAGCTTAGCCAAGGAAGCGTAATGGCGGGCAGAGTCGAAAATCGTACCAACTCGTACATGGCAACACCACTCATCTCTTCGGCGACAACGACGGGTCTGAAGGTTGCTGTTAGCCATCGCTGGCGGGGTGCGCGGTCGAGCTTGCTCGTGACCTACCCCGAGATCGAGTAGATCTTGCCTGCAGGGCCGTCAGTAGCCACACCAAACACGGCCGGTGGGGACGGAAGCTTGCCAGGCAACCAGACATACCTGTGTCGATTCCATCTTTCTCGCCGTCCGTCTGCGACTGAGACGCGGTCATGTTAGCGTGTATTGTCCCAGCCAGATGCGTTAGAGGGGTTGGTTGGTGGTTGGTCGCAGCAACCGGCATGCATTGGAGCTTCGACTTTGGTGCGCCCATGCAGGCAACCTGGAAGCAGTGAGGGGCGAGCTTACGGGAGCCATGCTGGGCGACGACGAGGCAACTGCAGCAGTGGGCGGGGGTTTCAGCGGTCCGGGTGCAGGCGCAGGTGCAGGTGCAGGTGCAAAATCAATGACAATGGCGGGGATGCTGTTCGGGACGGGCGTCGGCGGCGATGGCGATGGCGGGGCAGATGCGGAGAGTAGAGATGTGTCGGGCGACGGTGGGAGCGGGAGGTTTGCAGCTTGTTGCAAGACGGCTCCAAGCTGCCGGTCGGATGCCGGGGCGGTGCCCACCGAGACAAGCCTTAGTGGAGGCGATGATGCAGCGCCCGCTGTTGCTGACGGGGGCGGGTCGGATTGGCCACCAGCGCCAGCTCCTGCTCGAACCAACAGCTCAACCAGCGACGGCCGCGCCTTCAACCTCGGCCGCAGTCCCACCTGCATTCAATACACGCCGTGTCCGTGTGTAACGCAGTTACACGTCGAGGGAAAATGATGGCTTTTGCATAACCAAATAAAACGGAGTTGGTGGTGTTCGGAGCCAAACGGGTGGGTACTGTATGTATGTATGTACTTGTGCGGTATGTCAAGCACTCGCGATTAGAATCCGCGTTGCTTCCAGGTTGCTTTCATGGCACTGGGCTGGGCCCGCTCTGGCATTCTCGGCACCAAACTTCCTAGGGCAGCACAATGCGCGACCAACAGAACGGCGCAGCCGCGAATGGTTCAACTCGGAAGAAGACACTGTTTGAGGACTGGAGGTGTTCCGAGGTAGTGATCATGTATAGATTTAGGGTTAGGGTCAGGGCAGGTTGTCAGCGATGGCGCGGAGGGTTCCTCTCAAAACACACCTTCCAGGGCAACAACGATCGACTTGATTTTCAGTCCCCCCACTCAGACGGGTTATTATGGCTGGGGCCCTCCATATTTGGCCGTCTCCAATAAGTCGGGAAGCGTGTGGCACAGAATTAGGCAGCAGTGTAAACATCACAGACCCAGAAATCCCCACCATCTATCCAACAAAACTAGGTAGCTCTGGAACTTGCTAGGAGGTATATCTGTGTTATACTGTACCTTGAATGACATTAGCGGTAAAGCGGAAACCTGGCTGAAATCAAGATTTATCGGGACCAGTCTCATCGTTGAGTTGGTTGGGGTAGTTGGTCGGTGATGGCGTCTTAGAAAATGAAGTCGAGGGATTTACAGTGGTTATAGTTGAAGTTGGTCAGTCGGATTATGGAGTCGAGATAGTAGTTGGTCTACAAACTTTTCCCCCACGATATGGCCGACATGCTCCAACTTCATATTGACAGTGGTGGTGGTGGATTGTTAGATCTTTGCCTGGATGAGGTATGAATCGTTCTAAAGCCAACTTCCCTAGACAGAAACAATCCCAGAACACACCCGTCGTCGCGTTTTCACAACACTCTGATTTACAGATGAAATCAGCATAATAATAACCAGGAGCCTCAACCTCCCGTAGTTAAGGCCTGTGCCCAGGTGGAATGTCTGAACGAAGTTGGCCTCATGACGACTGCGGCTATGCACGTCTCCATTTCAATATATACTGCCTTGGTCCATACACACACACACACAAAGCCGTATCTACAAAACCATTCACTGTCCATCAGCAGATCAGCTAGCTGGGCCCGAGGCCGCCCGAGTAACCCCCCTCGCCAGTTCACCCATCCACCACCCAAAACGCCATGAATGATGAAGGGGATAGTGTCATTTCCCCCTTAACCCAGATGAGAGACCAGATGCTCGGTCAATCTCCGACCCAATACACCGACATCATCACCACAATCCAGACACACATACACCAACACATGAATAAACGGTAACCTTCGTTGGGCTGGATTCGCTGCAGATGCTCCAGCCAGGAAGCAGACCCCATCCCTCCATCCATCCCAGCCCATCTCTATGGGGGCGGGGAAAAAAACAACCCGAGCCAAATCAACCCCATCCACTCATTCGGCCGTGGGATGGTGAAAAATTATTCCTTCCCAATGACCGCCACCACCTCAACGTAAATAGCAGTGCTACGTAGATCGTCACCAACTGGCCGTCATTGCCGGAACAGCTATCGGCATCCCTCTTTATCCCCTTCAAACCAAACCTGTCGATGGTAAGAACGTGACGAGACGTGACGGGATATGTCGCAGAGCTCCCCCAAACCGTCCTTATCGACCGGGAGCTGCAAGCGAGCAAACGAGCAACCCGAGAGAAGCAGCGGCGATGACAAAGACAGACATTACAAGTATTAGTGTAGGGAGAGGTAGGTGGGGAGTGGGTGTGGTTTAGTTGAGGAAGCCCTTGCACGCGGCGGTTCCGCACAGGCAGGGGATGCGGTCCGTGCTGCCGAGCTCGCGCTCGAACTTGTAGTCGTATGTTAACTCCTCGTCTGTGGTACGATTGTGTCAGCTGATGATCTGTAATAGTAAACCGGGAATATAAAAAAGAAACGCACTCTGCGCAATGTCCCGGAGAGCATAGATGACGATCCGCTTACTGCCCTCTACCTTGATAATCTTAGCCGTGCAGTTTGGCATGCAGCTGTGGTTGATGAACCGCGCGATGCCGCCCTTCTTGGTCGCGTCGATGACTGTATTGTCATCGATGCGGAACAGGTAGCTACTGCCGATGCCACTCTTGAGGTACCGGTTCTCGCGGAGCTCAGCGATCTGCTGCCGGACCTCCTCGCCGACGTACTCAATGATCATGTCGTCCTTTGGTATGTTCTCCATCGCGTACAGGCCCCAGTTGTGGATGGCCGACCGGGCGAACTTGACGGGCTTCTTCCGCTTTTTGAGTTGGTTGAACCGCAGGACGTCGGAATCCTGGCCGAGGGTTTTCCTCTGGTCGTTGAGGTCGGCAACAAAACGGCGGTTGTTCGCCCGGTTGGCGCGGGAATTGCCCTTGGCGACTAGGCTCTCTGCAGCCAGTCTGGCGGCTTCAGCAGCGGCAAACACCGAGTCTTTCGCGGTCTTGCCCGTCTGCGCCTGGCGCTCCTCTCTGGCTTTCTTGACTTTGATGTGGTGAGGGAGATATTTCGATTTCTCCGAGTTGAGGATCTTCTTCACTCCTTCGGTCCTGGCACAGCCAGTAGGGTTCGGGACATAATAGCCTTCAATGCGCACTGGGTTCCTCGCTGTCCCGTCGGCCGAGTTCAGCTCACGGATACGATCCCGCCTCCATAGCCACAGCTCGGCATCGTCGATCTTACCGCGACCGAATCTCTTGCGAAGCTTGTCAAGATCAGGCTGATCATTGCTTCCAAGAGCCAACTCTTCCAGAGCCGCCACATCGAGACGGAAGTCCCGAGGAAGCTCGAGCGCTGAGACCTTCTCCGATGGATAAAGATTCTCATCCAACTCCGGCTTCTCGTCTTTTTCCGGCTCGGGTTTCTTGGGTTCTGCTTCAGGCTCAAGGTCTGGCGTCGGCTTGACCTCGTCCGCTTCCGACTGCAGCGCCTCTTTCTCAAACACCTCTTGTTGCTGTCGTTTAAGTGCTTCCCGCTCCTCGAAAAGCTGCTTCTTGGACTTCTTCTTCGGCTTGGTCGATGGCGCCTTCTTCTTGGATTTAGCCTCCTGAGGCAGAGGCGTCGGCAGCCGGGAGCTGTCGGTATCCTTCTCCTCGGCGCCTTCGGCGTCGGGAAGCAGGATGTCCTCTGGAGATGCGCCTCTCGACGGGAATCCGGTTTCGATGCGGTCAATAGCCACGCCGAAAAGCTCCTCGTCCGTCTTCTTCTGTCGTTTGATGGCTGTCTCCACCTGGAGATCCGGCTTCCTCTTCTTGGGCAGCACCGAGCTATCGTTAAGTGCGAAACTGGCCTCCGTCATGGAGTCATCCTCGCCTGGGCCCCAGGATGCGTACTCGTCCTTGTCTGCCTCATCATCTGAGCTCATCCGGCTCCGGGGGCGAGACTCGGGCTCTTCCGTATCCCTACCGAGCGATGTCCTGTTCTCGGTCTCATCTTCGGATTCACCCTCACTATCGCTTCTCAGGCGATAGTGGAGAGAACGGAAGGCAGTGCGCCTAGCCGCCGGCCGATTGCGCGCAAAGGGATCGTTGAATCCATGCTTACGGGTATTTAGTCCAGCATTCTTGACCTTGCGAATACGGGGTAGGGAGGAGACGTCGAGGCGCGCTGTCCGACGCTCGATGGGATCCGCCCTGGAATTGGGGGTGCCGACCGGAGACCTCTCTTCGTAGTCATCCAGCACGATAGGAGGAAGCCTGGCACTATGGCGATCCTCGATATTAAGCCGGCGTCGCTTGGCCATGTGGTTGACAGGATCCAGGAAGTTGAACAAAGCCGGTGCCGCGATCTTGGTGCGAATGTGCTTAATCAGTTGCTCCTTCATCTCGCGGAGAACGACATCTGTGGCCTCTAGCACCGGATCAAAGTTCTTAGCTCTCTGCCGCTTCTCCTCCTCCAAGTCTGCCTCTTCCTCGCGCCGGCGACGGTCTTGTTCCTCGCGCTTGGCCCGTTCTTCGTCGCGCCTGGTGCGGTCCTGTTCGCGGAGCGACCGGCCATCGTCGATTCGCCCCCGGTCTGGTGTGCGACTCCGCCGCCGAGTCTCTGATGCATGCGAGCTCTTGCCATCGGTTCCATGCAGGTGGAGTTCCATGACCATCGTGTAGGTAAAGAAAGCGGTCCGGTCCGCTGATCTGTAACAGCGCTCTGCCTCAGCACGCCCGTATCCCGAATCTCGAAAAACAATGTAGTAGCCGGTTCTATCTGCCCGGATATCCTCGAAGATGTAGGTTTTGAGGCGGCGCTTCATGTGGGCCACGGTGGTGGGCATGACGGGCACATGCTCATGTCCGACGAAAATGTAGGGGTCGTGCTTGAGTTGAGCTGTAATCGGTTCGCTCTCGATAATCGAATCGGGCCTTAGCTTGGGCATCCAGACGCCCTGTACATTCACCAGCCCTCGGTGCGCTGCGGGGCCCTTGGGTGCGGTCGGAGGCGGACCGGGAATGACCTCTTTGGATCTCGGGCCCGTGGGAATTTTGGCCTCGACCATTGTCTGTGTCGATTCGTTACCCTTATTCAACACCTCCTCCAGCATGCGGGAGCTCTTTTTGCCCTCGGCATCGTACTCGACGCGGATCGTGTTCGCCTCAATCCTCTTGCCGTGCATCGCTCGGATGGCGCGCTTCGCTGCGTCGGCTGCAGTGATCGGGAGGGGCCGCGAGCGGCTCGGCTTCGAGTCCCTGTAACGGAATGTAGCAAAGCCCAGGTAGCTCCCGGTCTCCGGGTGCATTTTGTTGCTGCTCTCAGCGATGTCGCCGAATGAAGCGAAAACTGCGGTCACCTTGGAAAAAGCGATCAAAGGGTTGAAACCGGTCACCACAACTTGGGTTGGAGGGCCGGGACCGCAGGATGTCTTTGCATCATACTTGTACGGCTTCAGGTTGTAGGGCGCATGGCGTAACCGAGCCTTTGGAAGATGGAAGTCGACGTTGATGTAGTTTAACCTACCGCCCTTGGCCAGGCGGGGGTCTGAGGGGGGAACGTCATCTCGGTCGTCCTATGCGCAGCATTAGCCAAGCGATTCACAATCAAGATGACGCTCCCCCCCGCAGTGTGAAATTATCAGTTGTACATACCAACCCAAACTCTTTGTATATCGGTTTTGCCTTTCTCTTTTCGGAACTCGAAAGCGACGCATCCAAAAGAGGCTCATATGTGCGCTTGATGCATTTGATCGAGCGGGAGGGGTCTCGGGCAGGCACGCGTTCGACGACCGGGATATCATGGACAGATGCGTTGGGAATCGGCACAAGTCTGTCTGGTCCGTCGGCGCGGAGAGGAGTGGTCGATTGCGCCTTGCCAGGTGCAGTTGTGGATAGAGATGAGGACGGCGACGCGATTGTGGTAGGAGGGGTAGGCTGGGTATGGGAGCGTCTCATGGCGCCAGAGGCGCCAGGTCTCGTGGGAGCACTGAAGACCGATGAGCTTGCGCTGGTATGAGAGCTGGCCGATCCCTCGGCATTCAGCGCGTCCCCGGCGAGCGATTCGGTGTCATCCGTCGGAGGGTGGCCGGTGCCGTTCACGTATGGTTTCGATGTGAAGCCGGTGACAGGGCCGTCGTCATTGTGAGAAGACACCGAAGGGTTTAGCGGGGCACGGTGGCCATTGGCATCGGCCGGCTGTGCAAATGAAGATTCCTGTTCTTTGATTTTGGCCCTCTCGCGTTCCATTGCCCTGTCCCTGGCAGCTCGCGGCGCGGCAGGGAAGTACTGGGCGAAGCTCGCACCAGCAGGGCGAGTCATGGCGAGAAGGGGGTGTCTATTACCGCTCCCAATGCCCTCCGACCATCATCTCTGGTGCCAGCGATGCCGAGGATCACCATGCATGTGTGCCGATAAAATTGTATTGCGGCAACAGGAGGTGGATTACGCGCGCATGTGCCGTTCACGCGACAAAGGTTTGCCGACACGAGCCAGTTATCGCTGGGCTGCGCCGTGGTCTGGAAGGGGTTGCAAAGGTTATCGAGAGGGGGGAAATATAACAAAGATAGCCAGCAGGCTATGCGACAGTCCTGTCTTTGGTTTCGTGAGAAAGCGAGTGCTCTGAGAGCCAATGTGAGCTGCCCGACTATGAAGTGGAAGTTGAAGGGATGGAGAAGTTTAGGAACGTGAAGTCGCGGGTTCCATTGTCTCGCTAGACCAAATCGGACTGGTGGTATTCCTGCCAAGGTGGTCCGAGCGCCAAAGGCACGTCCCTTGTGTGTGTGGCTTGAATGAACTGTCACTGACTGCCTACTGCAAGCGGAAGATGGAGTCGTCCAATGAACGTTGATGTACTGTACCACGGTACACGGGTACGATGAGTTACCCCTGAACGGTATGGAATCCACAACCTCCTGATTCATGGCAGGAGAAATGCTATAGAATGATTCAACGAACGGCTAAAAACGAGCTAGAAATGAAGAACAACGCTAGGAGTCAACTTAGGGGGGTAGGATGCCACGAATGTTTCGCTTAATGAATGCTGCATTGAGTCCTTTCAGCATATCGTACAGAATATAAACAGCCGGCATCTGCTGTCATGGAATAATACCGCCACGTCTTCTTTCTGTGAAGCGTCTGTCGCAACTTGAAAAAAAGAATGCCTGGGTGCCTGGCTGGAGATTTGGAATGCTCTCAAAGCCATACGGACCAACTTTGTGACCGCTTTGGAAATGAAAGATGTAGGTAGGTGCTTGCAGTGTTCACACTCTTCCGGAAGCCAATGAATGATATCCTCCTTTATAACCACCACAGCCGACAAAACCAGGCGGGAGACCAATCTTTCCCCCCCTCGTGACTCCCTAACGCCGTAACCCAACGTCTCCTAGTCGACCCCGCATAATATCCCTACGATAACCATCTCTCACTCGAATTTCACGGTGAGCTGAAAATCGTCATTATCATCATCCATCGGGGGAAGTCCCCCACCCAACCCATCCTCTTCCTCTTCATCAGCATCGAAGATGTGCAAGAAATCTGGTTTCTGCACCTGCTTCGATGATTGGGCAAACCGTGCCGGTGTTATGGTGGACTCCGAGCCAGTCGATGCTGTGCTCACCGATCGCACCAAATTGCGGGGCTTCGGAGCGATCTGACTCGGGGGCTGACGACTGGCCGTGGCATTGTTGGGTCCATAAACGGCAGAGGAGGCAGAGCGGCCTTTGTTGTAACCTAATGTGCTTCGTGAGGCGGCCAGCGCTGGTGCACGCTCTCTGGTTTGGGGGATTGGCTGGGTGACCGGTTGCAATGGCTTTCGCTTCGGCAAGAGGAATCCCCTGGTCGGTACCTTGGTATCCACAGGTGTTGTTGTCATGGTTAACTTGGGGTGAGAAATGCCTGACGGTTTGGCGGGCATTGCGAGAGCCGATGCTGCTTTCCTTGACGAGATCGTCGATGGCTGCTTAGATAGCGGGTGTGTGACCTTTCTGCTGGTCGTTGCTGTGGCTGGCGGAGCCGCACTGTTTTTCTTCTTAAACAAATCCTTGCTCTCCGGGATGTCGCCAACGCTCCAGTCAAACTCCTCCATGTCTCTCAGAATCTGCTCTTCGCCTCGCTCAAAGCTTAGCTTTTGTCGCTCTTCCATGTCCCGCTCCATGGCTGTCTTGCCCTCGTTGTCCACACGGTTGAAGTAGTACTGGTAATAGCCCTTGAATAGATTCTCTGGTTTTAGCCCTTCGAAGGTCAAGACCCCACTGGGGAACACATCAGACTCATAGGGAATATCCTTCGGCTTCGGGGGCGCATATTCGATCTCGTCCTCCTCAAGCGGATTCTGGTCTGTGTGCACCTCAAGCTTCGATGTCTCAATTTGAGGCGCAGGTTGCTTCGGTCGGAGATTTGTGGTCGGCCTCACGGCAGTCTTCTCAAAGTCCCGCGCCACCACCGCCTTGCCGCGGGGGGTTTGATGTGTCGCCCTAGCTTTCGCATTGGTGGTCTTGTTTCCGAGAGGTGCCCGGCCGGTCCGAGGCTCTGATGATCGCGTCAGTAAGGAAAGTACGAATTCATGCAGGAGAAACTCACCCGCTGGTGTCACCATGCCCAACGTTCCAGACTTGCCAAGCCCATTGCCTCCTCTTCCGGTAGCGACGGCGTTCTCGTTGTTCCCCTTGCCTCGCAAGACGCCCTTTCCATTAAATCCATGATTTGCGTTCTCGTCGTTAAGTGGGATTTTTAGCGGAGTCTTCGGGTAGCGGGCAGCGGGCGTCCTGGCTTGCAACTGCTGCTTCGATGCGCCGGTCTGGTGGGTGTAGACATTCTCCTGATCATGGTGAGCGGCAAGCATCGTCGCAAGATGCTTGGCTGGGATGGCCTCCCAGTTGACAATTTTGTGGCTGATTTGATGGTACTTTTGGGTCTTGATGATGGCTAAGTAATCGGGCGTAGATTGGTGGGTTCAATGAACAGGAGTTCCGATCGCAGCGTCGCGTGGCGGGCTCCGTTTCGGCAATGTGACGGGATGAGGTTGGCACAGCAACGGCGCAAATGCCTGATCGACTGTGCATCATATCTTTCCTGTTTTAGCCTAGTCTGGATAGAGGGCCTGTGCACCCTTTGTGGAGGCAGTCTCAGTGTAGCCTAGGAGGTTCAAGCATCCTTGTTGGCTGTTTTTAGGAGGCACCTCCATTTCCTCCAACCCCTCCACTGCCTGTTCGCATCCACCGTCTTTCCTCCACCAACCTCCCTAACGACCTGCGATATCCCCTCTGCTGTTGTTTTTTGGCCTTCAGAAACTGCTCTTCGCTTCTCTCTACATCTCAACCGTCTGCTCGCAACAAACAGACAACAAAATGGATCGTATCAAGGAGGTGAGTTCGCTTGCGCGTTCTTCAGGAACTGGACCCCTGTTTAGCCCCGCCATTGGGTTGGTTCGTCAGAACATCTCCCGAGGCCACCACAGGCGTCGCCGGTTTGATGCTGCAACGCCGGCATACACCGGGCGAAGATGCGATTATTCGTCGCTCCCTCAACGATGATTCAGCCGATTAATGATGTCTTGCGAATTCTAGAAAATGAACCAGCTCCGTCTGGAGGCTGAGGAGTCGTCGGGCAAGGTCGAGGAGCTCCAGGCCAAGGTCAAGACGCTCGAGCAAGAGAACCTCCAGAAGGAGCAGGAGATCATCTCCCTTACGCACAAGAACAGTGTACTTGAGGCCGAGGTAGAGAAATTCGAGACACAAGTCAAGGAACTCAAGACGGCTGCCAGCGAAGGCCAGCAGCACGGAACCCAGAACGAATCGCTGACTCGAAGGCTCCAACTTCTCGAGGAAGAGGCCGAGGAAGCAGACAGGACTTTGCGGGAGGCCAACGACAAGTAAGATGCCATACAAGTTCTCGGATACCCGAGTTCTCTTACTGACCGCCTTTTTTCTAGGCTTCGTCAGACCGACGTCAAGGCCGGACATTTTGAGCGGAAAGTCCAGGCCCTCGAGCAAGAGCGCGACCAGTGGGAGTCCAAGTACGAAGAGATGGCCAAGAAATACGCCACCGTGCAGAAGGAGCTGGAGGACTTCCAGAACGAAATCAACACCATCTGAGCCAAGCCCGCTTTATTCGGATGACGGGGCTTCGTGGCGTCGAGCTGTGTATTTCAGATTCGGGTTCCTGAAATGCGGCATGTTGCATCGATGGAGGAGGGTGGAGGATGAACTGGTCATTACGGTGCCCAAATACTTACATGGCGTTGCTGCACTATAACCACATTCCACCCCTTGTAATAGCCTTGATTATGTGAGCTGTGTCGGTCTAAGGGAATTTCGTGGTCCTCATAGCCGGCCCTGTTCAGCTAATCTCTCGGTTTCCTTCGCTTCGCCCTCTGCTTCCTTGCTTCTACGGCTCTCTCAAACTTGTTTTCGTACCGAAATTTCTTCTTCTTTTTCAATGTGTCTTTCTGTCGCTTACCAACTTCGTCCTTTTCTTGGCCGTGCGGTGCACCGCCATTCTCATGTTCGGAACCCTCGTCGTCTGAGGACGGCTGGAGCATTGGCTTATGCAGGCCATCCCGGTCAACATTGACCGCCTCCACCGTGACAGTTGTATACTTGTCCTCGTCGATGTATTCCTCTTCGAGGTCGATGGGAGCTCCTGGCACGTCTGTGTCTGACAGGCCTCCCCATTCTTCCTCGCCGTTGTTCTCGTACTGCTCGGTCGTGCCGGCGTGCTCAGCCTCCCGGAGGATCTTGTTGATGGCCTGGACATGGTCCTCGACGGCTTGTTTCCGTTCCTCCCTTATCTTAAGCCAACATATTAGTATCCTAATTCCCTCTGGCTCTAGATGTCCACTGCACCTGTTTCCGGATCTCAATTCTCTCTTCCCGCGCCTTCTCCTCAGCTACCTCCTTCGCATGCTTGATCCGAGCCTGCTTTCGTTTGCGGAACCCCGTGAGGTACTCAGCGCGAGCATCTTTGTCGAAAGAAATCTCCTCAATCGCATGTACCGTCTTTCTCTTCTTTGGTGGGGGCGGCGCCGTCTTTCGTATCCTCGGTTGCGCAAACATTTCTGAATCTCTTGACCGAGGCTTTCCCAGGTTCGTAGTGTCGCTGATGATGCAGTGCTGGAGGGGCCTGTAAATTTACCGATAACCCTTGCGCCTCGCCTGCTTATCGGGGTTTCTGCCAGCCGTCACCGCCAACCGCCCAGCCGTTGGCTGCATCATCCATCCAAGCCACCCGGCCAGGCAGGAGCTCCAACCGTCGCGCATCGCCAACCAACCCTCTGCCAACACCAAACGCCGACGCAACCGCTCGGCATCACCACCACAACAATGAAGTTTGTCACAACAGCATCACTGCTGGCCTGCGCAGCAACACAAGCACAGGCCTTTTCCGACTCGTCTCCATTCATCCTCTTTTCCACAGCCAAGTACGTCCAGCCCAGCCCAGTCCGGTCCGGTCTGCTCTCATCCTCCCCCCCCCCCTCCAATCCAGTCTCTCTCCAACCGTCGATCCAAGCAAGCCGAAACTAACTGGCGCCCCTCACAATCTCTCTAGACTCCCCACGCCGCCCTCAACTGCCCAACTCCAAACCGCATCCCAGGCCCTCGTCGCCGCCAAATCCCTCCTCGCATCATGCCCCACAAAGCGCTACATCCTCGTCTCCCAGCCCAACATGCACGCTGCCGATATCCGTGACGGCCCTACGACCAGCTGCCTCATGCCAAACCTGTGCCGCGCCGTGCAGGATACTGTCGACGCCGGCCGGGGGGAGAGCGTATGGGCCGTCGCCGAGGTGATTGGACAGATGTCGGGTGCGCCGCTGGCCGAGCATATCACGAGCGTGTGCGCGGGCAATGGCGTGGAGGGGGTGAGTGTGGAGCGGGTGGAGTTGCGGCATTTGCCGGCTGTCTCGGACAAGGAAGGGGAGGGGAGTAGGAGGGAAGAGGTCTTGGGAGATAATGGTATGTTCTCCGGCGGTAGCGCGCACGTTGGAAAGGGTGTGTTTGGGGCTGGGTGACTGACTGACGCACGCGGGGATTAGACCATGAGCTGGGCAAGCTGCTGGAGGCGCTTGACGGCGACGACTACACTGTCGTGGTGTTCTCGGACCCGAATGAGTTCAAGGCGTATGAACCCGAGTTTAGCGCGCCGGTGCATATGGATATGAAGCGCTGGGCGGAGGCTTCAGAGGAGATGGAGCTTGTGGCGAGGAAGAAGTCGAACAAGACGGATCACTTGCCGCTGTTTGAAAAGTACCAGTTCTTCACGCCAGGTAGGTTCCCTCCCGCAAAGTTGGTATTTGAGGGTATCCGCTGACCCAAGGACTAGGCATCTTCATGTCGTTCATCGTCCTGGCTATTGTTCTTTCCATCCTCGGCGTTGGCCTCAAGGCCCTTTCCGGCCTCGAGGTATCTTATGGCGCGTTTGACAAGGACATGGGCCCTGCTGCCCAGAAGAAGCAGATGTAAGACCTGTCAGCATGCCCTGTACTATAATAGTGGACTTGGCTTGTTTCCTTGGTTGTTTGTAGCGACGCTACGTGGTTGGAGTTGGGGGCTTGGGCATAATTGTTGCATCGATATCTAGACTTGTCAATGTGTTCCTGATGAATCCCTGTGTTCTTTCATTGTAGATGTTCTGAGCAGTACAGATTCTGACGGCCCACACTAGCAATATGTTGGAGTCTCTTTTACTAACAAAGAGAGCATGGGATCCGTAGTCGATAGATTCGTGATCATGAACGCCGTAACCCAAGGCACCCAATATCTTCCCGTGACTGGCCCCTGATGACTGGCCCTTTCCCTTTCCCAATCAACCTCCTTCCTTCCAACTCCACTCATACTAAATGACTCGGTAAGAGGAAATTTGCGATGCCTTCCCGTACCGCATACTCATGACCGCAATGCCCACACACCAGCTTGCCCTCGTTGATCTGGGTCTCCATAAGTAGGGTGTGCAAATCCTTGAGCATCTTCTCGTCGGCTTGGAGTTCCTCGGCGGTTGGTGGCTGGTCAGGAAGTTGAGGGAAGCCCAGCTGGGTTATGTTAGCGATGGCAATCCGAACACGGCAAGGAGAGTTCATGACAAGAACTGGAGGTATGAAGGCAGTGAGAGGGTTTTACAAGGGGATGAAGAACGGAGCAGCCAATCAGATTGAAAAACGATAGGAAGTCATTCGGTGAGCAGGACATGAAGGGTGCAAGTCCAATACTTGCCTCTGTAGAAGTCGTCCGCAGGGCATTCCAATCAATGCGGGGCAGTAAGTTGACTAACAACTGCGGGTTGAGCTCAACATCGTCGCTGACCAGTTCCGCATCCTTGGGGTGCAGTGGAAATGAGTCGGACGAGGCCTTGCACGACTTGACTGCGCAAGTCAGGAAATTTAATGTGAGGACTTTCATTTTGGCGGTCTGGTGTCGTTTGTTGTTGAGGAAGATGCTGTTTTAGGTGGGCTGCCGATTTAGATGTCGGATGTTCACAGGAAAAAATTATAGATGCCTGAAACGGGGCCACTTGCATCTAACGGAGTGTTGTTGGAGAAGGTCTCTTCAAACAGCGGTGCCGGGTATACCACGATCAATCCTCCGGGGTAGACTACAATTTGCAGTTTATGCCAAGGTCTTTTCATAGCCAGCCTTGCCCTGGTTCTGGCTCCTTGAAAAGCGCCACCAGACGGCAACCACGGCCACGATGATCCCAAAAAGAGCCACCTTGACCAGCAGAGGCCAATCTTCACTATTTTCAACCGCAGGATTTGACTTGGGCGTGTCAGGCGCTTCGTTCGTTCCATCTTCAGGCGCCTCGATGCCTGGCGAGAGATAAGCAACGAAACAACGATCAGCACATCAACTTGAAGACGTTGGAGGACGCAGCATAGGAACTGCGGATTGATATTGTCGACAAGGCCAATTCCAGCGTATTTTATTTATATCCACAGCGGCGCAGAAGGAGATGGGGGAGAATGGCACACATTGTAGGAGGGCTTTAAAGCTCCACGTGGATACCTTCAGCAGGAACCTCCAGCTCGCCGCTCTTCGCGATCTTCACGACCTTGACCGGCTTGTCGCCGGGCGCGGTCTCGGCTTTCTCGATCTTCTCCACGACATCGTAGCCCTCGAGGACCTCGCCGAAGACGACGTGACGGCCGTCGAGCCAACTGGCACCATCCAAATTAGCATAATGTGTTTTAGGTAACAACAGCGCTGCCCGAGGCTACTGGGCTACTTACGAGGTGACAACGGTGGTGATGAAGAACTGGGAGCCGTTGGTGTCCTTGCCCGCGTTGGCCATGGAGAGAAGGCCCTTCTTGGTGTGCTTGAGCTTGAAGTTCTCGTCGGCAAACTTCTCGCCGTAGACTGCAGCAACAAATGTCAGCGTCTGGTCCCGGGTGCCAATTGCGGTGGAGCACGGGGATACGTACTCGACTTGCCACCGGTGCCGTCGCCCTTGGTGAAGTCACCGCCCTGGATCATAAATTGCTTGATGACACGGTGGAAGGTGGAACCCTCATAGCCGAAGCCCTTCTCGCCAGTGGCCAGCGCGCGGAAGTTCTCGGCCGTCTTGGGGACAGTCTTGCCGTAGAGGCCCATAACGACGCGGCCAAGGGGCTCATCGCCGTGCTGGATGTCGAAGTAGACCTTGTGGGTGATCTTGGGGCCCTTGGCAGCGGCAGCAGGCTGCGCGAACATCAGACCGGCGCCGACCATCAGCGACGCGGCGATAACGAGCCGCTTAACGTTGAACATTTTGGCTGTTTGTTTGAGTGTTTCGTCGGCGAATTCCCAGTCAGAAAAACCAAGATGGTGATAAATCCAAATCAATTGGATAGAACAATGGGGGAAGCAGCGAAAAAAATAAGGGCCAGCGTCGAGAGTCGTTGAAGCTACGTTTCAACTTGACAAAGCTTCCCACCGACTCCCCAGGTCCCCAAACCGCCTAGCGGCTCGCCGACAGGGATTCTGGGGTTCCAGGCGGCACCCGGAGTCGCAACAAGGAGGCGAGTTGCGGGGCACAGTGCTGCGGAGGCTGACGAGCAGCAAGCCAATGAGCCCAAAACGGACCGCGTGTCTTTGAATTTGCTGCAGACACCCCAGGGCCGTCACTTTAACAAATCCAGAAGTTACAGTAGATCCGAGGCCGAGTTGTCGCCAGGCACCTCTTTAGCTGCAACGTCATCCTCCGGCAAAAAGTAATATTTAGTCTCGCGCCAATTCCGCAACTCACGAAACAGTATCTAGCGACATGCTCGGGTACTGGGTCGCCCATGCCAGAGCCCGCCTTATAGCGTGACCCATCACGGCCCGCGCGGGATGATGTCCTCGACGAACGAGGAGGACCCCTTCCTCCAGGTCCAGCAGTGCGTCGCCGTTCCCAAAGTCACCTCCATAATTACACCTCGAGAAATTCAGTCAAACTAACCAAACGACCCCCCAAAATAAACAGAGACGTCCTCACCCAGCTCCAAACCGCCCGCTCCCTCTTCACCTCCTACCTCCGCATCCGCTCCCTTACCACCTCCCCGGCCTCCCCCGAACTCGCATCCGCCCGCGCCGACCTCGAGTCCTCCTTGACCACCCTCGCCGAAGATCTCGCCGACCTAGTCGAATCCGTCAAGGCAGTCGAGTCCAACCCAGCCCAGTATGGGCTCTCCACGCCCGAAGTGAACCGGCGCAAGCGCCTGGTGCAGGAGGTCGGCGGCGAGGTGGACGACATGCGCGAGGAGCTGGCCAAGGTTTCATCATCATCCACCACCACTTCTTCTACCGGCGCGCGAGGGCGGGGCACCGGCCAACGGGGAGGAGGAGGAGGGAACAATGACCTGCCCGACCCGTCGTCCTTCAACATCCCCGACGGGGAAACCGGCGATGGCACGGGAATCAACGACTACGCGGCGGAATTCGAGCGGGAGCAGCAGGCTGTGATGATGCGCGAGCAGGACGAGCATTTGGATGGCGTCTTTGAGACGGTGGGGAATCTGCGGCGGCAGGCGGACGATATGGGCCGCGAGCTGGAGGAGCAGGTGGAGATGCTGGAGGTGGTGGACGAGCTGGCGGATCGCGTCGGGGGCAGGTTGCAGACGGGGATGGATAAGCTCAAGTATGTGATACGGAGGAGCGAAGATCGGATGAGTAGTTGTTGTATTGGGGTTTTGATCGTTGTGCTGGTTATTTTGTTGATATTGCTCTTGGTGTTGTGAGGTCAAAGATCTGTGGCTGGGTCGGCTGCTTTATGTATTGCGTAATACCAGAGCCTAGATACCTAGATAGGGATTTCCGTAACTGGGCGTTTGGTTTGGTGGTTTGGTGGTTCTTTTTTTTTTCTCTTGGTATGTTGGGTATCTACATCAACTACTGGTGAGATGCATGCAGTTCTACAAAACAGTGGCATATTCCCTGACCAGCATAGCAGGCCGCCCCCCCCCCCCCCTCCACCCCCCCATCCCTGAATCGTAATATAAAATGAGCCGGCGTTGCCGCTCTATCTTGAGCGATAATGAATAAAAGGTCTCTCCGTACGCCGTTCCGTACCCTAATCTAGCTTATCCAAGAACCAGACCCGTGTCCCGTTTCAGCAGCTGGGCTACAACCTCTAGCGAGTTTACCGCTGCCGATTTTTGTGATGCTCTGGCTGGAAATTCAATCAAGGCCGTCCTCAGAGCCGCAATGGCTGCAGTTCCGTAAAACTCGATGAACTTTTGCTCGTAGTTCTCGACCATCGCCTTCAACACGACACATTGCGTGTTGGATATTTCCGCAGATGGCGTGTTGACGATTCGCGCCATAGCTGTCCAGTATTCCCGGGGAGGGAATGGGTTCGTCTTCTTCGACATGGCAAAGTTCCGAAGCGAGATAGCGGCGAAGCCGGCCCCGAGACCTGTCATGCGGTCCATATGCTGCTGTTCCGGAATCCACCGCCCGGAGTCTTTCCACCATCCTAACCGCTCTCTCCCTTGCTCCGTCTTTTCGCTGCCACGGTAGCCAAAGAGCACCGGGCAGACTACCCTAAATTTAGCGAGCAGGATATCGATCAGCGACACGCCGCGCCACAGAAAATCCGGCTCTGCGACGGTCGCGGCGACGCAGATACCAACTGGGTCCGCTGTTTCTGGGCGTGCACCCGCCTCGTTGATAAACTGGGAGATGGCGGCTTTCCCGAAGATGTTGATGAGATAGAGAAATATTGATGGGAGCGTGGGTTCATTGTGTGTAGCCCCCTCAACCGGGTTCCTTGGCTCCAGGACAAAGTTGCTAACCTCCATCTGCTGCGACTGTACTTGATTGGATAGCGCCTCGCGCAGCAGACTGAGGATCTTGAGTTGCTATGTTGAACCTGTCAGCAGTGTTGACTATTCAGTTGGGCGTTATGTTTTCCATACCTGGACCTTGTTCACCCCTGCGACCCCCGAAGTGACAGTGAGTTGGCCAACCGATTTTCGAATTTCCCGCCGCATGTCGCCCATTCGCCCCTTCAGGGCTGGGTTCGTTTTGGCCTGCTCAGCCATGGATTTCCGTAGTATCTTCAGATTCTTGTGGATTTCTACGTATCTGTCGGGACGCGTCTGTGTCGGGGGCGGGGCCGCTGAGCGGGATGTCCCGGGATATGAGGTGGTGCCGTTGGGTTGCGGCGTGTTGTTGAGAAGGCCGTTGACGCCCAGGACTGAGTTTGCCGGCCTCGCAGGCTCTGGCACTTTGCTTAGAGCGGTCGGGGGGCCCTGGTTATGTGGTTGTGCTGTTGCGGAGGCAGCAGGCGGCTTGGGAGCAGAGAGGCCTGGCAAGCTCCCAGCCAAAGCTGCTGTCGCTCGCTGCGGCGGTGCCCCGTTGGTTTGCGTTTGGGCATTGTTGTTAGCTGATATTGCGGCAGCTATCTTGCCGTTAACGGGGGGCGCAGCCGGTGGTTCGGGGTCTGGCAGGGAAGCCGGAATCGCAATCTTCTTCGCCTTGAGCGCATTCAACCTCACGCGCTCGGCCGCGAGCTGCTCCTCGAGCCTGATCCTCTCCTCTTCTTTCCGGCGCTCGTCGAGAAGTCGTTGTCTCTCCTCCCGCTGCAGCTGCTCCCGGTATACTCTTTCCGCTTCCTCCCTGACTCTGTCATGCTCTCGCTTTGCCGTTTCGAGCAGATATCGATGTCGCGCCTCGGAGTTTCTGTCATCGGCATCGGCGAGGATCTCCTCGAGGACACTTCGCTGCGGACTCCCCGATGCCCAATGGTAGCTCTGCCGGCGAGAAGGAGACGAGCCTGCCATTGCTGCGTTTTCAAGTCGTTTAATGTTGTAGCGTGTTTACAGTCAGGCCATGTTCGTTGGCGATTTGCGGATCGCGGTGGTGACAGCGTCGCGACTGAATCAATCGTTTGATCAAATTTGGGTGATGGCGCGCAGCCGCTAGGATCACCCTCCAGGCGTCTGCGATCGTCCACACAGCCGCTGTTGCAGCCAGCCAACCTGCCAAGTGCCAACTCATGCCGGATTCGGTTTTACCAAAGACCAACCCTAACCCCAATCTTATCTGTCATCTCCATCAATCAGGAGGTGGCTCAAGCTTCATCAGCATGGCGTGGGCGGCATGGAGTGCGAATTCCAGATTTCCCGTTTCACTTGTGCGGTTGTTTCAACTGCCACCTGTATACGATGCCTTGAATGGTGTTCGATCGGCGGAGTTGCCTTTGATCTAACAGAAGATACAACTCTGCGTCTTAAGAGGTCCTGTTTTTAGTACTTCACCATGGCTCTTCTACTCTCGATCGTTCTCCTTGTCGTCTTTATGTCATTTTTTGTGTTCTTCTTTTCTCCCTTTTCCTTCCTTGTCATCCTTTTAACTTCTTGCCTTTTGTGTCACCTATTGTTTTCTCATTTTGTTTTGTTTTCGTTACCTTGTTTATATTTAACTCTTCATACCAAGCACTCAGAGTGATGTGCTTGAGAGGAGGCTCTTGAGCTGCGGATGGTATTTTTATTTTGACCTGTTTGCGCCGCAATGCGAGTTCTCGGTGAGACTCGTCATCATGCTAAAAACCATCATCGCCTCACATCCATCCCATCCGTTGGTGATCCAGCCTCTTTTTGACAAGTGTGGAAACTGGACCCCTGAGACTTACGGCAGGCGTCCCCCTTGACCTAGGCAGCATTACTGCACAGGCAGTAGACTTAAGCGGCTCGCAGAGGAACCACATAGTTGACATTAGTCAATATCAACTACTATCTTCCAAGACAAAGACTCTCAGCTACCGTTGCAAAACACTCGTGTCCAAATTTTCGTGCCGGGGCCCCCAATTGGAAGCTAGTCGTCAATGATCCAATAACCCCGTATCTGTAACGAGTGAGGTCCATGTTGCCGCTGAACAGACAGGGTTTGGGTGGGCCGCGGATGAAGCGCTGTGCCAAAAGCCCCCCTTCTGTGCGGGCCGCCCCACTTGCTATCCCCCTTTGGTAGCCGGGCTGCGTTGCTTGGGGCACGGAGCACGGAGCACGGAGCCCATCTACCAAGATCAGGCCTGGAGCATCCTTCCTGTTCGACTGCACATCCCGCTGCCCTCATCGTCATCATCAGCACCCCTCGAGTTCCTCCTCACTCGCACCCTCCTTCAACCCATTCACAGCCCCTCAGGCTTTCAGCATCTAGCTAGCCGTTCATCATCACGCTCGTCCATCTCTCGTGACACTCCCTCACTCCCTCTTGGCTTTTTCGATCTTTCATTAACCCCTTTGGGCTCGAAATCTTTCAGCAATTGCCCGCGCGCTACGCCTTCGCAAAACCCCCCAAAAAGACAAACAGCAACCAACCCAACCCCGTCCGGTAGACAAGACACCCAAACGCCCCCGTTCACTGCTTCCCGCAAACGCACTCGCAACGCCTCGTTTTACGCACTCGACGTGCATCCAGCGATCTGATCGATCAGCTCTGCTAGCCGTCCCTGCCGCTTGCGAAGGACAATCGCCGCCATGGATCAGCAGCAGCAGCACCAACAGCAGCCTCAGCCCGGAGGTGTCCCCGGTCCAACTAGCCGCCGGCTGCACATTGCCCATCGCCGGAGCCCCTCGGAGCTGACTCCATTGATGAGCATGTTTGCGAACCCCGGCAGTAAGTTGATGATGCCTTTCGTTTGGCCCCCCGTTCTCCTCGCTCAACCCAGCGCCTCTGACTTCGGTTATCTCCACAACTGCTGCACTCGTCCGCCTGGTATCAGTCTTATGCGCGAACCAACCTTCTTTCCTCATACATATGAACAGGGTAGTCGCTAACTTAAGTTTCTCGGCGCAGTGGAGCAACTGGCCATCCAGCAGCAGATCGAGTTGTTGCAGCAACAGCAGCAGCAGCTTCAAGCCACCTACCAGCAGATGAACATGCTACCAGGCCAACCCCTCGGCGTCGGTGGATACAACCCTCTGCAGGCCGCCATGACCAACATGTCGCCACAAGCCGGCTTCCAATTTCCGACCCAGCTCCCCCAGCAGAATGTGTCGCTGGCTCCGCCAACACAGCCGTTGTCACATCGCCGTAATCAGTCGGCTCTCCCGAATATGGGCATGGGTCCCCCCCCGGCCCCTTCGTCTGGTGCGTCCGGGTCTGCCTTTGGCAACTTTGATAACTCTCAGGGGCAAGGTAGAGATAACTCTGGCGCTCGTGGTGGCCGTGGCGGCGGCGCCGCCGGAGGCGGTCATCAGAGACGCCATTCTTTGGCCCTGGCCGACGCGAAGAAGGCTGCCGAAATCGCACAGCAGAAGCGCACCACGTCTGGCTTCCAATTCCCTCCTCCTGGCGCCACGGGCTCCGCTGAAAAGCCGGAGGACGAGGTCAAAGGCCCCACTCCCGCTCAACCCCCGGCGGAGAATCAGCCGGCTGCGGCTCCGTCCTTCCGCGGTGGTCGTGGTGGACACGGTCGAAGCCAGAGCATGGCTGTTGGTGCGAATGGCCGTGGCGGTCTTGGCGGCGATTTCCCTCGTCGGGGTGGTGGCGGAGGCCATGCCCGCACTGGATCTCGGAACTTCGACAGCAACTGGCGCACTCAAAGCCAGAACCAAGGAGGTCAGGACCAGACGGGCGGCACCGGTCAGAACCAGGGATTCCAGCCGGGCCACCGTAGTCGCAGCTCCATTAGCCACCAATCTGTCTCGGGCATTGGGGCGTTCCAGTATCCCGGCCAACCCCAGCTCATGCAGATCCCAGGCCAGATGATGATTCCTAACATCTACGCTGGGCAGCAACTGAACCCCATGCAACTCAACCAGCTACAGGCTCTGCAGGTCGCCTCCATGAATGGCCAGCACATGGCCGGGCTTCAGGCCAGCCAACATGCTCCTCAGATGGCTTCCCAGCAACCTCAACAGCAGCAGCAGCAACAGCAACAACGCAAGACGCTCTTCACTCCCTACCTTCCACAAGCTACACTTCCTGCTCTCCTAGGCGATGGCCAACTCGTCTCCGGCATCCTTCGCGTAAACAAGAAGAACAGGAGCGATGCCTATGTGTCGACCCAGGATGGCCTGCTTGACGCCGACATCTTCATCTGCGGCAGCAAGGACCGCAACCGAGCTCTCGAGGGAGATCTGGTTGCGGTCGAGCTTCTTGACGTTGACGAAGTTTGGTCTCAGAAGCGCGAGAAAGAAGAGAAGAAGAAACGCAAGGATATCACCGATACCCGGTCCGGATCTGCCGCTGGCACTGGCCAAGGTGGTGGCAATGGTGACGACAACGGCACCGGCGAAGGCGGAATTCGCCGGCGCGGCAGTCTACGACAGCGGCCCACTCAGAAGAAGAACGATGACGTCGAAGTCGAGGGCCAGAGCCTGCTCCTTGTTGAGGAGGAAGAGATCAGCGATGAGCAGAAGCCCCTGTACGCCGGTCACATCGTCGCTGTCATTGAGCGAGTGGCGGGTCAGATGTTCTCGGGCACTTTGGGGTTGCTCCGGCCCAGCAGCCAGGCGACCAAAGAGAAACAGGAGGCCGAGCGGGCTGCGCGGGACGGCAGCATGTCGCGTCATCACGACTCCCGCGCCCAGGAGAAGCCCAAGATTGTGTGGTTCAAGCCGACCGATAAGCGTGTCCCGCTAATCGCGATCCCGACAGAGCAGGCGCCACGCGACTTCGTTGAGAAGCATCAGGAATACGCTGACCAGATATTTGTGGCCTGCATTAAGCGCTGGCCCATCACATCACTCCATCCGTTTGGCACGCTTGTTGAAAAGCTCGGCAAGATGGGTGATCTCAAGGTTGAGACGGATGCCCTGCTGCGAGACAACAATTTCTCGTCGGACGAGTTCGCCGACGCCGTACTGCGCAGCGTTGGGCTCCAAGACTGGACGATTGCCAAAGAGGACGAGGCTGCCATCGCCGCTCGCCGGGACTTCCGTAATGAGAAGGTCTTCACCCTCGACTTGAACGGCTCCGCCGAGCTCGGAAACGGAGTCCATATCAAGTCTCTGCCTGACGGCAAGATTGAGATTGGCATCCATGTGCCCGACGTCACTCACTTTGTCAAGCCGAACTCGCTTCTTGACCGTGAAGCAAAGAAGCGCGGCACTGCCGTCCAGCTCGTAAACAGGTTCTGCGCCATGCTTCCGCCGAAGCTCTCCGGCGAGGTCTGTTCGCTCACCACGGGCCAGGATCGCCTGACCGTCAGCGTCGTTTTCCACGTCAACCCGCACACCGGCGCCATTGCCGAAGGAGATACCTGGATCGGGAAGGGCATCGTCAAGAGCAGCGGTAAGCTTTCGCTCTCAGAGATAGATGAAGCTATCTCCGGCACAAGTGGATCTGCTCAGGATATTGTCCAGGCGAAAGACATTCAAATGCTCAACGTGAGTTTGCGCCAGAAAGGTGTATGCGGTGGTGACGTGCTAACAATTTGCGCAGGCTTTAACTCGAAAGTTCCGCGAAGAACGTCTGGGTGCTGGCGGCGAGCCCATTGCCCCTCTCCGTCTCCTGCAGCAGCTAGATGACGAGAATATCCCCGTCAAGCACAATGTCTTTGACACGACCCAGGCAACAGAAATGGTTGAGGAACTCATGCACAAAGCAAACGCATATGTTGCTCAGCGCTTGGTCCGCGCGCTCCCTGAGAAGGCACTCTTGCGTCGGCACGCAGCGCCCAACTCGCGCCGTCTACAGACCTTTGTAGAACGCATGACTGCGCTTGGCTACGAGATTGACCCCTCGAGCAGTGGCACCCTCCAAAACAGCTTGTTCAGAGTTGAAGACCCCGAGGTCAGGAAGGGCATGGAGACACTGCTGCTCAAGTCGATGCAGCGCGCCAAGTATTTCATTGCGGGCAAAACGGCCAAGCATCTCTGGGCTCACTACTCGCTCAATCTGCCGCTCTCTACTCACTTCACCAGCCCAACCAGACGTTATGCGGATGTGCTGGTCCACCGTCAACTGGAGTCTGTCCTTTCCGAAGGGGCGATCGAGTACAACGAAGATTTGGAGAATCTTGTCAAGACGGTCGAGGCTTGCAACACGAAGAAGGACTCGGCGCAGAATGCTCAAGAACAGAGCGTCCACATCGAGGCGTGCCGCGTTATGGACAAGAAACGCCAGGAAGTGAATGGCGACCTGATCAGCGAAGGCATTGTTCTCTGCGTGTACGAGTCGGCATTTGATGTACTTATCCCCGAGTGGGGCTTCGAGAAGCGAGTGCATTGCGACCAACTGCCGTTGAAGAAAGCGGAATTCAGAAAAGAGAAGAGAATTTTGGAGCTGTACTGGGAGAAGGGCGTGCCCAGCTCGGCATACGTGCCCGAGGACGAGCGTCCGAAGGCCGGCATGTCCCAGCGGTTCTCCAACGCTCTCGCCGCGGCTCGCCAGGCCGAGGAAGCGGAGAGAGCCAAGAAGGAACGTGAAGAGGCCACCAGAAAACAGACTGAGACGGGCACTATCTCGACTGATGACGTCGATGCCCTCTTTGATGATGACGAGGAGAACGCTTCTGACAACGCGTCCGACATTACTGAAGCAATGGCCGGAGCGTCGTTGGCGGAGCGTCCGACCCAGAGCGTTCCGGGGTCGCCGACACGGTCTTCGGCTGGTCCGGCCGGTACCCTCCATCGCACTCGGTCGGATTCCAAGGTGCCCACGGCCGATGTGCCGGAGACGCGCCTGACCAACAAAGAAAAGTACTTGAAGTTGTTCAGGCTGAGGGAAGAAGGCGGTGATTACATCCAGGATGTGACGGAGATGACGCGGGTGCCGGTCATTCTCAAGACGGACCTTACCAAGAGCCCGCCGTAAGTTTTGCATCATATTGTCTCACAACAACGAATCAAGCTGACACGCAATGTAGGTGCTTGACCATCCGGTCTCTCAACCCATACGCACTCTAGACAGCCGAAACCTTTTGCTGGGGTTCCGATTGATTTGGGGGGTTAATAAGGAGGTAGCGGCGACGGTAGCATGGAAGATTGGTAAACGGGGCTCTCTATAGAGGGTTTCACCCAGATATGGGTATAGTTTTTGTCTGGCAATGGTAACATGGTGCATTTATTGGAGAGCAAGAGAGTGTTCGATTTCTGCAGGGGTATTGCAGGGACGGTAGCAGTTCCGCAATAGCTGCTGTGGGATGGTGAAAAGGAGAGACAGACAGAAGGCGAAGACTGACGGAGAGGGGAGGAGGCAGAACACATAAGGCATCTATCTAATCGTGAAGTGCGCATCGTCCTTGTGCGTTTGTCAGCCTGCGTGAGATGTCTTTTCTGGGCTGGGGCTGTCTTGGCTTCTTTGCAGCCGGTTTCATGGGTTGCCTTCCCGTGCATGCCAATGCGGAGCGAAGGCTATGGGAGCAGCGCATACCGAGCAGTCGGCATAATACACAGCGGGGCAAGTGCTTCATGAGGGACGATCTCCTGATCAGCCGTCTTCCGAGCTCCGGCCTTGGGCCGTTACCATAGGTAGAAGGCACCGGGGAAGCTGGGACTATCAGGGACCGTTTGGTAAAATTGCTTCCGGTTTGTACTGTAGTTTTGGGTCTTTCTCCACCGGATGGCTGGTGAGTCCATTCCCGGTTTAGGCATCTTTGTCTTCTGGATATTCAAACGCTATCCAATCACTAATAGTAGGTCGATAGCAAACGGAGCAGGACTTGATGTGCATGAAAAAGCTTAGCTCAACTGCGACTGCTTTAGTTGCAAGGTCTATACTAGTTTAGCCAGGCAGTGGCTACCTAGGTACCTAGGTACTGTTGCCTGAATTCGATCAAGTCGAGGAAGAAGGAACAACCACCACTGCCCGACGCTTGAGCTGGGAAGGAGAGATGTGTGTGCTCCCTCCTTCTCGCCTCTTCCAGTCCAAATGTTCCAACCGTACATATCAATTTTCTGTCCGATGGAGCTACCTAAGATAGGCCCAGCCCAGAGGCCGATCGAAGAGGCCCACGAATCTCCAGGTTTGGGGTTTACTCATGTTTTACGATTCGACAATCCTGTCAAGGTTACCACACCCTCACACTAGAACGTGTTTCCCGAGCCCTGCGCCAAGGTGCATGAGAAGAACATTGGGTCGTGTCACCCTCCAAATTGGAACCGGCCGCGAAACAACTCGGAGCATCGCATCTCAGGATCTAGAAGCTCGCCCCACACGACTTACCCCCGGAGGAAGGACACGCTAGCCACGCATGTCACACAACCTCCAAGAAGCACGTCGTTGATCCGGAGACAAGCTCGCCCATGCCGGCGAAATTCGACAAGATCGTCCGGGATTATGCGGCGAATCTGCGTCCCGAGTTGTGCTCGGTGGCATGGCGACACGGAGGCAACGGGAATCCCAGTCCGCACGCCTCTGACCGGAAAGGTCGCCGCCGCCGCCGCCGATGCCTACGGCCTGTTCCATAGTAAGGCTGGATCTGATCCAGCAGTGCATCGTCGAGGAACAATTAGTTTGTTCTTACGGTGCAGTTCCGGCGCCTCATGACTCGGGGATTCCCAGAGCTGGTGTTTGCAGCAGATGCCATCGCGACATCACATCAGCGTCCCGAATCCCCCCCCCCAGCAACACAGATGCGATCCCAGCCTTCCAAGAAGCAACACATACGCTATCTTTACGGCTCGCCTAGCATTGCGCGGATAGTAGATTGCTGTTGTCGCAGATGCACCACCCTGACTCTCCCGAACCATCGGTCCTGGCGCGGTCCGTCTGATTGAAACATAGCTGAGACGCGCATCGCGGGCGCCACTGTCGCAAATCGTCGTAGCGCGGTAACGGTAAACCGTGCAGCCCCCTGGCACCGCCTTGGCGTTCGCCCCCGGCGGCCAATCCCAGCTCTTCCAACAGACCCGCACGCCCAACTGCCAGCGCCCCCCACTGAATTCTGCAAGCAGACCGGCATCCTCTGCAGGGACTAAGCCGTCTTTCATCCCAACCTTAAACATCGCCCGCTCTGGTCTGATTGGCCATCTTCAGCCTCATCCTCCACGATGTTGCGCAACCGCTCAAGGGGTCGCACGGGTCTCTATCACGGCGCCTGCAGCAGGGGTTGCGCAGGGCAGAGACGTCGAAACGAAACATGACGGCGTCTCTACCCTTAGTCCTTGCCATCTGAAGTTGCTCTTGGCTACCCTTCGCCTCTCGCAAAAGCAGCCTGGACCGGAAACCCGACCTAGACGAGGCGACATCGCCCCGCTGTGACCATTCTGGGCGTGCCCCGAGCGCCCATGAGTAAGGGGGGCGGCATGCATCCACCCCCGGAGCATTGTTCTAGCTGCTGCTCGTTCCTGATCCCCCCTTCCCTGTCTGGCCTGGGTGCTCCGGGGGGTGTCGAAATGATGCGGGTGCCGGAACGGTCAGCAGCCGCCGGTTACGAAGAGATGGCGATCTTGGCAGGCTGCCTTTATTCGAGGCCGTTTCCCACTTACACATGCTGGGATTCCCTTCTTCTTCTTCTCTCTCCCCATCCCACGCCTTCTGTCCCGTTCGCTATTCTCGCCTAAAGCGCTGGTCTGCTTTCACTTTCCTTCAAGCAGCTCAGTCTGTCCCTCTTTTCAGTCCCAGTCCCCCTTGCTTCCAAAGTCCACGACTTCTATCCAGTTAATACTTTTGTAATACACGACCCTCAGGCAGGCCTTCGATTCTTCAGCCAGACTGGTCTTTGCTTCGGATAACCAGGGAACTCACAGCAAGGGATACGAACAAGAGAAAAGGGAAAACATAAAGCTTAATCGACATTCATCGACGATATGCCTTCCATCACGAAGACTCTCGGGGCGGTTGTGGCGGGACTGGCGGCCGTCTCATCGGCGCTACCAGCCGTCCCCAAGTTGACCAGGAGTCAAATGAAAATGTATGAGCATGCGAAGCGCCAAAACGCTGCCGCGGCCGCGCTGGGTCTCACTGATATCGACATTCTGCAATTGTAAGAGACGGCCCGTCTACAAAGCATATTCAGCAGCACTTTACTGACGACTACTCTACAGCGCCCTCACACTTGAGTGGCTCGAAGCAACCTTCTACCAGCAAGGATTCGCCCAGTTCCCGGCCACCGACTTCCAAGCACTAGGCCTCCAGCAGCGGCAAATCGACGACCTCCTCCAAATCGGCAAGACAGAAGAGCAACACGTCGTCCTCCTGCAAAGTGCCATCGCCCAAGCTGGCGTGCAGCCCGTGCAGCCCTGCACCTACAACTTTGGCTTCACCGACGCCGCGACCATGGTTGCGACCGCCGCCGTGCTCGAAAACGTCGGCGTTTCGGCCTACCTCGGCGCTGCGGCCCTCATCTCGGACGGCTCTATCCTCACCACGGCAGGCTCCATCCTCACCATCGAGGCCCGCCACCAGACCTTTGTCCGCACCGCCTCGGGCGCCGTCGCCGTCCCCCAGGCCTTTGACACCCCGCTGTCGCCCAAGCAGGTCTTCTCGCTCGCCGCGCCCTTCATCTCGAGCTGCCCGGAGGGTTCCAACCTCATCCTGACGGCCTTCCCCACCCTCTCCATGGCCGCCGGCGCGAGCGCCACCGCCGTTGCTGCCGGCGCCACTGTCCAGCTGCAGAGCGATGCCGCGGCTGGTGCCACCCACTGCGCCTTCACCACGGGCGGCGTCCCCGGCGGCACCGTCTTCACCACCTTCGACCAGGCCGTCGGGTGTGTTGTGCCCCAGGGCCTCGCTGGCGTTACCTATGTCAACCTGGCGAGCGCCGGACCGCTGACTGGCGTGCTGACCGACGATATCATCGTGGCTGGGCCCATGGTGATGCAGGTTTCGTAAGCCGCTGCTGCTGCGACTGCTTAAAAATGGGAGGGATGTGAGTGGCTCGGTCTGGTCTGGACTCGCTCGGTCCTCGTTCCCATTCTCGTGGGGCCAGGTGCATATACCAACTGAGGGGAAAAGCTCCCCTGCCGTCAAGGCGTCGTGCAGGTTTCGGGACGAGGGCCAGGTGCACGTTTCTTAGTCCAGACCAGACCAGACACTCTAAACAGACTTTTGTTCTCCTTCCCCAACTCTACCTTCAGTTCATATCTCTCGTTGACTTCGCTTCTCATTGGGCTGGATTGCTTCCCGCACTGCGGTAGCAAAGCCTGTATATAATCAGCGCCTTATCAGATGAGATGAGGGGACTGGTGGTGCTTCTTTTCTTCTTTTCTTTTTTGTTCCTATTATTATTATTCAATCTATTCCATATTACAGGCTGTTGTCGGAGAGATAGGGGATGCGAGGCAAATGGCAGATACCCCTTATGATTTGGAGGAGAAGAGGTGGCGTGGATGAAAAGCATCGCGCTGTTGCTGCTGCTGCTGTTGTTTTACGAAAGACCAGTAGAATAGAATTGGTGTAAAAACGTTCCTGCTACCTCACGCAGCGGTTCCTTTTCGCTTGACTTCGCCTAGTGACCGGTTGGTGGTCTTGCTCCGATACTTTCTTCCCCTCGACTTTGTTTGCATAGGCAAGTTCAGATGAAAGAATGGGCAGAGTTTTTATTCCAGGAAGACATATCACATATCGTCAACCACACAATACTCGTCCCCCAACACGCAACTTCACTCACTATTTCCGCGGCGCAATTCACCGCCTTTTATGAGTATACAACCGACGTAAGACAAACCCAACGGGACCCGGCTTATCACCGTCGGACATCGACCGGCCCGCTCATACCCGACCCGATGCCGGTCCGGGCAATGAGGAGAAAACCAAGACCCCCATCGGCCGCCGACCCGTCAGATCTCTTGTCCCACGTAAGACAAGACAAAACACACAGATACGACACGATACAACTGCCCAATAGTTGCCATGTTGACTGGTCAAGGGAAACCCACCCCTCCCATCTCTGTCCCACTCACACCCAAACCCCATCCGTCGGGAACTTACGCACCCCGTACATATTTCACTAGCCTCCCAAGACAAAAGACAGGACAACTCAAGACAAGGGGCTTCCTTGGCTAGTTGTGGTTGGGCTGGGTCTCACCGCATCCATCTCACTCACCAGATCTCCTCCACTGGCCAGCCATCAACCCCTTCAACGTCGCGGACTTGGCTCGACTTGGCACCCGGACTTTCCTCTTCCCCTGGGCTGCATACTATGTATAGGTAATAGCCACTAGCTAACCGTGGCTAACGACACCCCTACTAGCCGCGGCGGAACCAGGAAGGGCGGCTTCAGAAGGAGCAATGGACGCAGGAAGCGGCCGGAAAACCCGGGATGTGGTTGGTACTCTGGGAACGCCAGCATTTTTGGCATTTGGAATTTAGAGACTGATGAACTGGGAAGTGGATTCCGACCAAAGAGATCCTGTAGATAAGGTTATCGCGGACCGGCACCCTGCATTTCCGCTAACTAACGTTACCGGCTAAGGAGGTCGAGGTTCTCGTGCCCGCGAGCCCTAGCACGTGGAAACGTTATCGCGGCAGGACCGACAGCCAGACAGATAGATATGTGCCGAGGGACGACGATCAGATACGGCGACGGGTAGGACAAGACATCTGATCTGATGCCTTGTTTTTTTTCGAGCATGTGAGAGATGCATGCGAAATACTTAAAGACATGAGGTGCTCCCCATGTCGTTGTGTTGTTCGCAACACGCAAGAGACACCTGCTTGGTGGTTGATTCCCCACTCGGCACGTTTTCGACCGAAATCCTCAATGTTACATCCACCCCGCGACGAACAATTGGCAAACGTGAGCCCGCAGTGCTGTCTGTCACATGCTTGACAAGGGGGGTTTTCGACTTCAGCCACTCGTTCCATCAAAAGTTCAATCGCCATGCCGTTGTTCCAGGTTGCTCCTGTCGCATCGCCGCCGCCGCCGTCGAGGCCAGATGTGCGAATTGATGGACGGGCAATGAATGGATGAGGGGGCAATGAATGGATGAGGACGCGGGTAAAGGAACAGATGAACGTGTCGATCGGTAAGGCTGGAGGCGACAGCGGCGACAGAGGCGAACGGACCGATTCGGCTTTGCCTATCAACGACCTAGCGACAATCCATTACCATTTGGCATTACAGCTCGAGATAAGCGGGAGCATTGAGGTGGATGATCGGAAGTTGAGGACTGGCCCAACCCGCGCCCGGCAGCGAGAGGGTGGAGGGGAAGCTGGGGTACCCTGCCACCGACTGCCCAATCCGGGTTGATTCGGAGGCGGCGGCTGGGGCAGCGTCCGCCGGCAGGCCCAGCGAGGTCGGAGGCGTGCGAAAAGGCACGAAAAGGAACCGGGTGACTTGTCATAGATTTGACACGGTTATCTCCCAGCAGAAAGGGGTGCCCCACCACCCGAGGTGCGTTCGCTCGGGAGGGCTCCCGTCGACCCCGCCAAAAAATTACCATCTGGGATTTATCCAACATTCGCTCGGCCAATCGATGTCCGCGGATAAGTTATTGGGAGAATGTCAAGCGCGACCCCCAACTGCTAGACAGCCACTCACGACGCATGCAACATGGACGGAACAAGGAGGCTACAGCAAGTCGACAGGGAGTCGACAGGGAGCCGACAGGGAGTCGACAGGGAGGGCACGCGAGCATGCGGAGCAAGGGCAATTGATGGCGCCGCCTTTCTCCAAATTCCAACCAGGTCGTCGCCAATCACGTCCCGGCATCGCTATCGATAACATCGATGACATTGAAGAATTGGAGGCGGTTGTGCGACGGGACGCCGTGTCTGTTGGCTGGGAGAAACATCACATTCAGCAGCCGATGTGGCCAGTTTTCGGTGGTGAGGACAACAACAATGATCACCACTGCACGTAAACAAATTGGCAAATACAGCCGGGGGTGCAGGCGTATAGTGGTGCCATGGTGTTTGGGCGTGGGATGACCGTGTGCCGTTCTTCCAGAGGCGAGCGAAAACCGGCGCGGCTCGATGCCAAACCCTCGCCAAGACTGTGGCCACTCGTCCCGCATCAGTGCCCCTCGTGTGGGTATGCGGTTCGACTTCGCCGCCTGCACCTTGCCCGGCGGGCCCAATCGAAGTTGGCCGGTTTGTGAAACGGAACTACGAGGTGCGCAGGGTCTCGAGTCGTCTGTAGCAGCCGCCTCTTTCGGCGCGAGATCGTTCCTCGTCCCATTCCTCTAGATCGCTCGTCGGGGGGGCTCGTCTACAAACCCCCACCACGCAGGCCCCGATCTCTGGTATATAGTCTGGGCTCTTTCCCGACTCCCCCATCCTCTTTCCTCTGCCCTCTCTCTTCTCTCTCGCATTCCGCAGCCCGAGTTCGAGTCGACAGTGATACCCTCCCCCGAACACATTCACTCATCACAGCAAAGATCTTGGGACCACTCGGAGACCCAGTCAACCATTCAACACCATCACCATGTCGTCGCACCTCGCTTGTGAGCCCGAGTTCGAGCAGGCGTACAAGGGTGAGAACGATGCTGCTCTAGGACTCGACAATTTTGCGACTGGGGACTGACATGGCTTTCTCTGCAGAGCTCGCCCTCACGCTTGAGAACAGCACGCTCTTCCAGAAGAACCCCGAATACCGGACTGCGCTCAAGGTCGTCTCAATCCCCGAGCGTGTCATCCAGTTCCGCGTCGTCTGGGAGGACGATGCCGGCAACCTCCAGGTCAACCGCGGTTACCGTGTGCAATTCAACTCGGCTCTCGGCCCGTACAAGGGCGGCCTGAGGCTGCACCCCTCAGTCAACCTGTCGATGTAAGGGAAAAAAAAGAAAATTTCCACAAAGGGAATAAAGAGAAGAAAAGCACGGCGCTAACAAAATGGAATAGTCTGAAGTTCCTCGGCTTCGAGCAGATCTTCAAGAATGCGCTCACTGGCCGTAAGTTTGAATTTCCCCCGCCGCCAGGTGTTGCAATTGGTGCTTGGCAGCCGTTCGTTACTGTAGCAGTTCGCTAACAGCGGGGCCACAGTGATGATGGGCGGTGGTAAGGGTGGAGCCGACTTCGACCCCAAGGGCAAGAGTGACGCCGAGATCCGGAGGTTCTGCGTCGCCTTCATGCGCGAGCTCGCCCGGCACATTGGCGCCGACACCGACGTCCCCGCTGGCGATATTGGTGTCTCGGGCCGTGAAATCGGCTACATGTTCGGCGCCTACCGCCGTGAGCGCAACAAGTTCGAGGGTGTCCTGACCGGCAAGGGCCTCGACTGGGGTGGATCGCTCATCCGCCCCGAGGCCACCGGCTACGGCCTCGTCTACTACGTCGGCCACATGCTCGAGCTCGCCGGCGCTGGCACCTACGAGGGCAAGCGCGTCGCCATCTCGGGTTCCGGCAACGTGGCGCAGTACGCTGCGCTCAAGTGCATCGAGCTCGGCGCCACGGTCGTCTCGCTTTCCGACTCCAAGGGCTCGCTTGTGGCGGTGGACGGCGGCCACGTCACGGTCGAGGACATCGAGGCCATCATGGAGCTCAAGGTCAAGCGCCAGTCGCTTGCCGAGTACACGCCCAAGGGCAGCCTCAAGTACATTGACGGCGAGCGCCCGTGGCTCCACGTCGGCCAGGTCGACATTGCCCTGCCGTGCGCGACCCAGAACGAGGTCAACAAGGAGGAGGCCATCGGCCTGGTCGCCGGCGGCACCCGGTTCATTGCCGAGGGCTCTAACATGGGCTGCACGCTCGACGCCATCGAGGTGTTCGAGAACGAGCGGCGCGAGAAGAAGGGCGATGCCATCTGGTACGCGCCCGGCAAGGCCGCCAACTGCGGTGGTGTCGCCGTCTCGGGTCTCGAGATGTCGCAGAATAGTCAGCGCCTCTCGTGGACCAAGGAGGAGGTCGACCAAAAGCTGAAGGACATCATGAAGAATGCCTTCTACCTTGGCCTCAACACGGCCAAGGATTACGTCGAATCGAAGGAGGGCGAGCTTCCCAGCTTGGTTGCTGGCAGCAACATTGCCGGCTTCGTCAAGGTTGCCCAGGCCATGTTCGAGCACGGTGACTGGTGGTGAATACCGAGGGAGGCGAGAAGGCACCAACCAGCCTTGTATCGGAGTGCGCCGTCTTAATGGCCAGGCAGCTTCCAGCCCAGTGCTCTGGCGGGCCGGGGCGCATTTCTAGACCGGTTCCTGCGGCGGTTTCTTGGTTCTCGAAGCTTTTTTTTCTCCTTGTGTTTACTTTCCTTGGGCAACGGCGTTCTTGGGGGGGGGTGTTTTCCGCTCGGATGGATGGAGTTGGATCGGACGAGTTAACGACATGATTCCCTGGGTTAGCCGGCGGTGGGGTTGTCGATATCTGGGTCTCTTCTGATGCAAGCGTGGGAGAAATGGGAGGAATCAAATTTACGGAGGAACATAGAGGAGCGAGCGATTTGCCTTAGAATATCAATTGAAGAACCCATTCATCAAAAACTTGTTGGAAGTCGACTGGCGGCTGAAGAGATGAGAGATAACGCACGCTGTTGCAGATTCGGATGCCCAGGTGACCATCAATTGCCCAATCAGGCCGGCATGGGAGATAAGCCAGGATCCAAACCACCCCTGCCAGGCCGTGCCCCTCAAGGTGGTCTTGTGCAACACTCGATATATACGGAATACCCCTATATGATTTCCCGATATGATGTGGTTCCTACTAGTTATGTAGATTCGCAATTGAGATAGAAGGCTGATAAGATGTTTATTTGCGGCATGTTGTAATGGCTTATCGTGAACGACGGCGCCGTGCGCATTATTGGGCCCCCGTTGGGAGGACTAGCCGGGGATGACAGTGGTCCGAAGTTTTGATGGGTCTGCAGCATCACGAGAAATGACTTTGGTGTGGTGGCGAAGTTCCTTCTTTTCCCCCAGCTTCGGACTTCGTTTGGTCCCGTGCCTTGCATTTGCAGAACTGTCTGTTCAACGGGCGCTAAATTCGGCCCCTCGAGGGCAATCCTCGGTCGTGCAATTGGAATCTGCCATGCCTGCAAAGAGCAGGCTGTTGTGACACGGGACCCGACATGTATTAATAGTCCGGGATCCAATGGTGGTGGCCGTTCTGTAACACGCCTCTCAGGGCGGCCAGCCAACCGGCGGTTTCCCCTGACTGGCCTTCTTTCTCAGCAGCAGTTCTCTGACACGCGCCACGAAAAGAGCTGAGCTTTCAAGACGGCGTAAGCGCTTTGACGTTCGATTTAACATTCGCTGGGGATCCGAAACTGCCGCCAACATGCAGCACCAACGGTCCGGGGCACTGTGATCTAAGGTTCGGGACACGGTTCGGAACACGGTACGGTGCGCAATGGGGCGGCGGCGGCGTGGGCTGGCGGTGCCCTCCACGCTGACACTCCATCACGTAATTTGCCGGAGTCTCCTGTCGAGCGTTCCCAACCCCGACTGAGGTTACATACAAACAGCACATACATGTAATCTGGACATCCAGTAGGGCTGACCGACTGTGCCCAGGGCTGAAGCCACACGGGCCGACCTCGACACAGGGATCAGTCTCTGGTCCGCGACAAGTGACAAACCGCCAAGCGCAAGCCCGCCTCAATCACGCTCTCACGCTCTTTCCTGGCGTTGACCGTGTTGCAAGGCGTCCAATCGTGCGATCTTCCCCTTTTCCTCCTGAATGGGAAGGAAACGGCCTCACCGAGTCGATTGCAGTTGCGTTTTGCGCTCCGGCGTGGATTGGCTGCCCAGGCAATTGGGGCACTGTCCAATTGATGCCCCTTCAACAGCAGCCTATCAGGGGGCCCGCCCTTGGCTCGTTTCCCATCCAATAGCGCCTTCAGCGCACTCGAGATCCCGGCCCAACGAACGAAAAAGGGTCCTTCTTCCGGAAGGTCAGCCCTCCACTTTCAGCACCGTGAGCACGCAACCCCCCGGCGCCCGGTCCCCGGGATGCAGCCGTCGATCGGTGTGAGACATGATGATCTTCTCGTGGCGGATTTTCCGGGGACATCCAGTCGGTTGCACATACGCACATACCGTACATTATGTCGTCCGCTGAGACGTTGGCTCGTCGTTGCAACCCCCCTCTCTGGATTGGCAATTGGTTGTCGACAAAAAAGAATGACGTCGAGAGACGGCATCTGGGCATCAATGGATGAATCATCTGGAGACTGGCCCACGGCAATGGCGTCGCATCTCCGGGAAGTCGCCGACGCCACAAGGCAGCAGCCGTTTGGCTTCTCGATTCTCGATTGGAGACAGGCGAGCCAGGTTTGTTCGGGGGCCCGGCTGGGGTGGGGAGAGGGGGGCTGTGGTTCCAAATCTGTGGCCTGGCCGAGCCCGTGCTGACGAGCTCTCCACCGCTCCACCGCTCCACCACTCAACCACTAATAACCTCCTTCCTGGGATACCACCCTTCTCTCGGGCAGGCACTTGGCCGCAGTATTCTGGCCAATGATGGTTCGAGTCGCCAAGTCATTTCTATGTAATTATTTTTGCCCAGCCTGTAGATGGCGGGCTGAGAGCACTGCGCCCTGATCGGGGGGCATGGCGATGGCATGCAGCAGCGTGAGCAGCAGAGATGGGCTGCGAGACCGTTCCCATCCTCCCCACCACCACACCAGGGCGGCGGGACATGCAGGGTGGTGGAGAGGCTCCGTATCCTTTTTTTTTTTTTTTTCCCTTCCCGTCCATCGACTGCCTGGCGCGATCCAGCTGATGCTTCGGGAGCGCTTGGCCAAGAAAGGTCAAGTTACGATGGGGGGGTGCTCGCCGTGTGGTACTGGTGTATTCCGGGCGCGGCAAGGATTTAGTTATTTGGATGCCATCCCTGCCCTGACTGACCCGTACTGTGTATGTAGAGTGTGAAGTCTCTCCTCCTCGGCTCATCCAAGACATATCAATCCCACATTCCTCGAGTCGAGTCCTCGGCCATCTGTCTGTACAGACCCAGAAGGAGACATACCGAATTCATACATACTTGTGTCCCTTGATGCACTCGGAGCTCCCACACGGGCCCTCGTGTATTCGTGTATGTATACATCCTCCTGACTGAGAGACTCCCTTTCTCGGTTCAGTCAGTCAAGGAACCTACACCACATACCGGAGAGTTGCTGTGCGTTCCCAGCACGATGGACAAGTCCTCAGACACTTGCGACCCGGCAGGGCAACGGCACACCAATGGCCTCCTCTCGCCTCCCCTCACGCCAGCCATCCACGGCAACACCACCACCAACAGCAACCACAGCAGCAACAACGCCATGGGTATCATGGACGGCTCCGTGAGCCCCGACGGCGGCGGCAACCCCTTCCACAACGCACGCCCGGCCTCTCCCAACCCGAGCATCTCCTCGAGCTCCGGGTCATCAAGCAGCGCCTCCAGCCCATCCCAGCGGCCAGCCTCCACCTTCACAGAGGCAACCTCCTACCTCTCGTCCTCCCAAGCAACATCCTCCACCCCGGACCTCCGCCGCCGCCGCCGCAAAGACACAGACCCCCTCCCGTCCTACACCATCCACGACTACGACGACGAGCACGACCACCCCGCTCCGCCACAGACCACCAGCAGCAGCACCCGGCCTCCGCCCCGGTGCAAGATCGGCCGGACCTACACCGACGGCCGGCAAGACCGGGCCTTCCCGCGGCTCTCCAAGCCCGTCGAGCTGCTGCGCAGCGCCTACGACGTGGTCGTCATCGGGTCCGGGTACGGCGGCGGCGTGGCGGCGTCGCGCATGGCCCGGACGGGCCAGTCCGTCTGCCTGCTCGAGCGCGGCCGCGAAAAGTGGCCCGGCGAGTACCCCTCCGGCGCCGTCGGCTCGCTCAAGGAGCTGCATTACTCTGGCACGCTGGCCCCGGGGTGTCTGAAGGGGACCGCGGTGGAGGGCGGGGACCCCACGGGCATGTTCCATTTGGTTATGGGCCGGGGCCAGAGTGCTATAGTAGGGAATGGTGAGCTTTTTTTCTTCTTCCTTTTTGGCCCCCTAATGGGAGTCTTGAGAATGCTTCAAAGCTGACACGCGGGAACAGGTCTTGGAGGGACGAGTCTGATCAACGCCAATGTGTTTATGGAAGCCGACAAGGACACGTTAAGGATGCAGGCTTGGCCGCCAGAGATCAGGGACCACGTGGATGAGCTAGACGAATGTAAAGTGTGAACGCGACTGCGGGAGGCCGAGAGCACTGTACTGATGTGTGGTACTGCAGACTACGACAAGGCGGCAGAGGTCCTCGAACCAAAGGAATACCCGGCCGAGTGGCCCGAGCTGCCCAAGGCGAAGCTGCTTCAGAAGCAGGCCGAGCTCTTGAACATGGGCCACAAGTTCAAGAAGGTGAGGCAAACAACGCGTTTCATCAACGGCCCCAACAGCTGCGGCGTCGAGATGTCACCGTCGTCCCTGACCGGCCAAGACACGACGGGCGTCAACGACGGCTCCAAGAACAGCACGCTCGTCACCTACGTCGCCGACGCCTGGAACTGGGGCGCCGAGATCTTTTGCGAGAGCGAAGTCCGCTACATTGAGAAGGTCGAGAACGATGACGGATACCGTGTCTACTTCGCCTGGCATGGTCGGAATAGGGGCCTGTTCAAGGCCAACTTGCACGGCGACCTGATGTGGGTGCATGCGAAGAAGGCTGTCTTCCTCGGCGCCGGTGCCATCGCCTCGACTGAGATCTTACTCCGGAGTAAGGCGATGGGGCTGAAAATGAGTGACATGGTTGGCCAGAACATGAGCGGGAATGGAGACATGCTCGCGTTCGGGTAAGTACCCTCAGCAACAACCCCCTACCTAGCCATTCCGTGGGCTACTGCTGACCAAACTCTTTTAGTTACAACACAGACGAGAAGGTCAACGCTGTCGGGCAGGAGTGTCCGTCGCCATACAGCCCCATCGGACCAACCATTACCAGTGTCATTGACTGCCGGGAGGACAACGACAACCCCCTGGACGGCTTTGTCATCGAGGAGGGCGCCATACCCCACGCCCTGGCGCACTTCTTCCAGGCGATGTTGGACCTCATGCCAGGGAAGAAGGAGCCCAAGGATGAGACGCTCATCGAGCGAACACAAGCTGCTCTGGCACGGTACGGGAGCAGGTTCCTTGGCCCGTACTTCAAGAACGGCGCTGTAGAGCGGACACAGGTCTACCTGGTCATGTCCCACGACAGTAAGTGTTTTTTTTTTTTTTTTTTTTTTTTTTTGAAATAGTAGACGTCTTAAGCCAGTTCAAACGAGACTAATCTTCAACGACAGGCAACCAGGCGGTCCTGACCCTGAAGGACGACAAGCCCATGCTTGAATTCCTCGGCGTCTCCCGGAGCCACCACGTCAAGAAGCTCAATAAGCTGCTTGAGCGGGCCACGGAGGTTGTTGGTGGCACCCTCGTACAGAGCCCCTTTTACGAGCTGTTGGGCCAGCAGATCACGGTTCATCCCATCGGGTATGTAACATTCATTCCCCTTGCTCTCTCCGCAACCCCCCCTCCCCCTTTTTTTCTAATATATAGTGTTACCACGTGGGAACACCCTGCTAATCTATAACCTTCACACCCACAGTGGAGCGTGCATGGCCCGAGATAACACGGGTAGGACAGGTGTAACCAACCACGTGGGCCAAGTATTCACAGGACGGGGCCACGAGACGTACGACGGGCTCATCGTTACAGATGGCTCGGTTATTCCCACGGCGCTGGGCGCCAACCCCTTTGCCACCATCACGGCGTTGGCGGAGCGCTCTGTCGAGGCATACGCCAGATCCAAGGACCTCGTCATCAGCCAGGAGAAGAACGGCATCCTCGACCTGCTCGGCGAGCCGCAGCATGCTCCGCGGCGCGAGAAGCCGAGGAGGAGGCGCGAGAAGGTCAAGGCGATGGAGGAGCAGGAGAGCCTGAGCGTGGCCAACAAGGTCATCCGCGCGGCCCGCGACCTGAGCGCGAGCGGCTTCGGCTTCACCGAGGTCATGTCGGGCTTCGTCCACCACGACAGGAACATGGTCGACGACAACCGTGAGACGTACGAGCTCGCCCACCGCGTGGCCAAGTCGCTCTGCGAGAGCGCCCGCTTTTTCCTGAGCGTCCAGGCGTTCGACACGCAGGAGCTGGTCAAGCACTCGCAGCACCGGGGCATGCTGACGGGCACGTTTGTCTGCCCGGCCATCCCGGGCTCGCCCTTCATGGTGCAGCGGGGGGAGTTCAACCTCTTTATCCTCAACAACAAGGCGCCGGGCACCCGCAACCTGACGTACGACTTCGACATGACGGGCGTCAACGGCCGGAGGCTGCACTTCCACGGCTACAAGGTGGTCGACTCGTCGGTTGCGCTCGCGCCCTTCCAGTTCTGGAGGGCGACTAGCACGCTGTACGTGACGGTCAGCGAGCACGTGCCGGGCATGTGCGCCGATCTCGACGACGAAGATGCGTGGCGCCGGGGCGAGGTCATCGCCAAGGGCATCATGCACATCCGGCCCGCCGACTTCCTCTCACAGATCAACACCATGACCCCGACGGGCGGCAACCTCATCCAGAAGGCCGTCAGCGCCGCCAGCTTCCTGACCTACTTCACCCGCAAGTCGCTGTCCCTCTTCCTCGCGCCGCTCACCCCGCTGCAGTATCCCACCAAGACCTTCAGCGGCTTCGTCAACCACACGCCGCCCAGCCACTCGGTCGACATCGAGGCCGCCGACGGCGTCTGCTCGCGCATGCATGTGTGGGAGCCCACCCACGTCCCCGGCGGCGACCCCGGCAACGTCCGCAACCTGTTCATGATCCCCGGCGCCTCGGTCGACCACCAGATCTTCGCCCTCCCGACCATCCCCTACAACGCCGTCAACTACCTCACCCGCGCCGGCTACCGCGTCTTTGTCACGGTCCACCGCATCAGCCAGCTCATGATCGCCGGCAGCAACTGGACCACCCACGACGCGCGCCACGACCTGCGCGCCTGCCTCGAGCACATCCGCTCGGTCCACGGGCCGGCCAAGATCTACACCATCGCCCACTGCATGGGCAGCGTCGCCTTCGCCTCGGGCCTCCTCGACGGCACCATCCCGGCGGCCTGGATCCAGGGCATCACGTGCTCGCAGGTCTTCATGAACCCGGTCTGGGGCCCAACCAACATGGCCAAGGTCATGGCGGGCCCGCTGCCGCTCGACCGGCTCTACGGCCTCGTCGGCGGCAGCTGGTTCTCGTGCGGCACCTCGCCCGGCGACCCGCTCGTGCAGCGGGCGCTCAACCAGCTGCTGCGCCTGTACCCGCAGGCGCGGCGCGAGATGTGCAACAACGCGGCGTGCCACCGCGCCTCGCTCGTCTTCGGCCGCTGCTGGAACCACGCCAACCTCAACGAGGCCACCCACCGCCAGATCGACCGCTTCTTCGGCGGCGTCAACATGCGCCAGCTGAACCTGCTCATGAAGATGGGCTACGACGGCCACGTCATGTCCAACGCGCCGCTGTACGACCGCCTCACCACGCCTGAGAACGTCGCGCGCCTGCGCGGCATCCCCATCATGCTGTTTGTCGGCCGCGACAACGCGGTGCTGTCGCCCGAGGCCACGGAGCGGACGTACGAGACGCTGTGCGACGCCTTCGCCGACGGCGAGTACAGGCGCAAGGTCGTGCCCGGGTACGGCCACCTGGACGGGTGGATGGGCCGCAACGCGTGGCGGGACGTGTATCCGTTTGTGCGGGAGGAGGTGGACCGCGTGACGAGGGGGGAGGACTACCGCTTCGAAGAGCCCGAGGATCGGTTCAAGGACATGGTGCGGGGAGGAGAGTTGAGGTATTGAGTTGTAGGGGAGAAAAGGGGGGTGTGGTGTAGACTGTGGGATACCACCACCACCCAGGACGAAGATTTATTTTACTGTAGATATTGGGGGATCTTGGATATGAGGGCGTGTCTGCTCATCTCTTCGCGACTGTTTTGTCTGTGTTTATTTCAGGGGGTCTGAGTTGGAGTTTGGCGTTTGTTTGACACTGCGTACTATATATACGGGCTGTCTCGGGACACAAGGGGCATGGGGAGGAGGGATGAGACACACACACACACACACACACATCACGGCAAAGGGGCTAGATTGGAATGTTTGGCAGGACCAAACCAAATATGGTGTGTTGACTGTTCAGAACTTCAGATAGTATACGCAGCAATCAACGCCGCGAATTTTGTATTATTATCACCATCACCATCATAATCATCAACGACCGCAAACACTTCTCATCAAACCCCCAATCACTTTCAAATATATGCTACGCCAGAGTCAAACTCTGCTCGGTAGATGGAATATGATAATCAAAGCCCAACCGTCGACGGGACAACTCGAACCAGTTTGTCACACAAAACGTTCACCAGGGGCACACAGCGCATCAAAATATGCACGATCGCATTTACCGCGAGATATCATTACAACCCCAACCATTCCGAGCCCTGATATACGATGCCGTTATGCCCCCCAAACGCCTGTGCCATCTTCATCATATGTTTTTGGTAACGATAGTGAGCTGCAGCCCCTCCGCGCAGCTCTTCGCCACACCACCACCCACTACCAGATCGCAGCGTGGTCAAAATCAAACCTCCCCAACTCCTTATTCGCATCCTCGAGGTCCTTCTTGGCCTTCATGCGCATATAAAAGATGGGACAATCCTTGCTGCTGCAGATCACCTCGCAGTGCATGCTTCCCTGGCACCGCTGGCACTGCGTCCACAGGCGACCGAACCGCACCTCGAGATCCGACACCTTGTCCAGCGTCTTCTTGTAGAGTTCGCCGATGCGCGGCGCGTCATCTTCGCACACGGCGCCCTGGCTCTCTTCTTTGCCCGTCAGCGGCTTCTTGCAGCCCATGCACGTCTGTGTCTTCTTGGCAAACCTCATTAGGCCGCCGACGGTAGGGGCCGCCACAGAGATGGCGCGAGTGTGGGCGCCTGTGAGCAGAGACCTGGCTTTTGTCTCACCGAGGATGGGCTCGAAGATACGAGTCAGCGGCTTCGCCAGCTGGTTGTCCAGATAGTACTTGGTGTCAATGGGCACGTTGTGCTCGAGCACATAGATGGGGTCTTCGGAGCGCTCAAAGTTCTTGGAGCCGGCCGCGCCCTTGACCATGACGTATGCCACACGGTCACCAAGGCCCGGGGCGGAACCGGGGTCGCGTTTCTTCATCCGCAGCGCCAGCTCGACGTGCGCTTGTTTGGCTGAGTAATCGTCCTTCGTCAGGGCCTTGGTGATGACAAGCTTGGACATGTCAATCTTGTTCTGTAAGAGATCTGAAATGGTGTCCTTGACGTATCTACGAACAGTCAGTATAATGTTCAGGATTGACGAGAGAAGCAAGCTTGACATACTCTTGGGCACCCAGCACATCCTGGTGGATAAGAATCATCCTGAGGACCTTCTCAATGACTGTCTGCACCAAAAGACAGTTGTCACGGCGGACCGTCTCGATGCCCTTGGTGTCCATCTTGTCGTACTTATCCGGCCGCGTCCAGTAAAGTCCTGCGTAACGCTTCTTGTTGATGAGAAGGTACGGGAAGTAGACCTTTTCGAACTCTAGTTTGATGGGCTTGACAAACTTCTCCGAGACGAACCGCGATGCGTCCTCCCCAAGCTTCATCGCTTCGGCCAGGTCCTCGGTACCGAACCTAACCATGACGGAGTCGGTATCACCGTAGATGACCTCGGCATTGTGCGAGTAGCCATTGGCAATGCAGTACCTCTTCTCCACTTCCCGCTTGGTCATCTCGATCATCTGGCGACCGTAGGCGGTTGTGCTGCTGGCAATCTCCAGGCAGGGGAGCTTGCCGTTCGTCGCACCCGTCAGGCCGTACACAGAGTTGGCGCTGATTTTCAACGCCAACTGCCGACCGTTCAGCACGGCTTTCTTGAAGGGGTCCGTCTCTGCAGCCAGTTCCCGCTTTGCTTGTTTCCTGGCAGCGAGCAATTCCTCGAGAATCTGTGCCAACAGGCCTTTCCTCTGCTTGGTAGTGACGAACATGTCGCCGTTCGGGGTGGTGATGTAATCCTCGTCCTTCTTCAAGCTCCACTTTTCGATATCCTTCTTCTTGATAAGAGTCGTGTAGCAGAGATTGTGGGCTTGCATGATACTCGGGTATAGCGAAGCAAAATCCAAGGTGGCAATGGGCACGCCGTAGTAGGCTCTTCTCGGCTCAATGACGGTGGCGCCTTCGTACTGCTCTTCTGAGGACTCTGCCTTCACATTGGGAATGACCAGCTTTTGCTCTAGAGCTTTGCGGCAGAGCTGACTCAAGAATTTGATCTGTTGGCCTCTTGCAAGAAGGAAGTTGAAGGGGACGCCTGTGACTCTTGCCATTTCCGAGTAGTTTTCGAGGCAGGATAGCTTGTCCATCAGTCTCTGGGGGAGGTAGGCATCCTTCAGGCAGTACACCGCCAGTCTGCGCCTCGACTCTGGAGTACCTTCGAACAACTCGGTGATCATGGAATGGTGCACGTCCTCCTTTTGCTCGCCGAGGAAATGAGAGCACACAGAGTTCAGCGTGTAGCTTCGCAGTTGGTGATCACGCTGGATCAGTTGCAGCAGGTCGAGCTGGAGCCGTCCGTTGGTGTTGGTGGTCTTTGTATCGCGGTTGCCCATCTGCTTGCTGGAGAAATTGGTCTCCTTGGTCAACGACCTGACGCGTGTGCGGGACCAATACTCGAAGCCGTGAACTTTCAGGTGCTTGGCCCGATCGAGAAGATACGGGAAATCGAAGTTGGCAATGTTGTATCCGGTGATGATGTCCGGGTCGACTTTCTCCAGGAAGTCTCTCCAGGACGACAGCATCTTCTCTTCCTTGTCAAAGGACAGGATCTGCGTCGCAACAATGGGACTGGTCGTGTCCAGGCAAAATACGTTCCTCACGAATGGTATCTTATCTCCATACTTGGTGACGATGTTTGCGATCTGGATGACCGAGTCGTGGTTGGCCTCTGGGAAGATGCCCTTGCGGCCGGCACATTCGATATCGAAGGACAGAATTCTCAAGGGGGCCATTTTGGACCACTCGCCGACGGGTTTGTGAGCGATCAAGTCTCTATAGCTCATTTGGGCCTCGATCTGGCAGTTAGACTGCGTATCAGCCATGAGCTCATACCGGCCCGCCGGTGCCTCAACCCACGCCATGCCGGCAATCTGTGTTTTTAAGGTCAGTTCCGTTTCCCCACGTCTCATTCAATTGTCAACGTAAACGTACAGAGCAGTCAACCATGAACCGCAGCAGGTACTGAATATTGTCATACGTCATGATGGTGCCGTCGGCGCTCTTCCACATGCCCTTCCAGTTGGCGTTGCCCCGTTCAATTGTTGTGCGGACCTTGTTGATGAACTTTGGGTCTGTCACGGTGATCTTGAGGTAGGGGTTTTGGATGTTCCCCTGGAAGCCGTAAATGTTTTCTCGCATCGTCAGGCTGACGGAATGGATGGCGGTCTGATGCATGGCCACCTGTGTCTCGAGATAGGCGCGGTACTTGGGGCAGTCCTCGGCCGTGAAGGACACGGGGGCCGCTACGTAGAGGTAATGCTTGAAGTCTTTCACGTGCAGGAGCACAGAGTTGCCATTGCTGGTAACACCGAACAGCTTCACTGCTGTCTGGCCGCCGGCAACGGTGCCTTCCTCGGCTTCGATGGCCTGGAAGCAGAGGTTGTCCTTGTCGGGGTCGTAATCGCTGGGAACTGGAGGACGCTCCCAGACTTGGTCCTTCTCGGCATTGCTCTGCTTGAGATCGGCCATGTCCTGGCCCATGCGCTCGAGCACTTCGCTCTCAAATGTGCTCTTCTGCTGGCTTGAAGCCAGCTTGCCCTTGCCATCGTTCTGGGAGCTGCGGGGTTGGGGTGTGGGAGAGGAGGATGGTTCATCGAGGCGTCGTTTCTTGGACGAGACGGGCGTGGCGACGATGTTGCGACGGGCGCTCGATGCCTCGCCGAACACGCGCTTCTTGGGCAGTGTCGCCGCCGGCATTGCGACAGCTGGTTGCACAACTGGCTGGTAGTCGGGGAGGGGGGTTGTGAAGTGATCGATTATTTAAATCATGAACGCAAATATCGTGAAAATATTGGGCATCGTGCACCCGGCTTGTTGTTGGGGTTTGTTCGGTTTGTTGTTGATGGAAAAAGGGTACCGGCTAGGATTTGGTGCAAAGAGAGAGGCTCCAGCACGAATCTCGAGCTGCGGAATTGCAGGAACGCGCTTCTTACCCTTGCTACGTGACGTGCCCCACTTCCTGACGCGACCCTTTAATGGGATCGCGGTGCGTGGCTAACCCAATGATGGGCCCAAAACACAAATCGAGTAATTGTACCTTTGGTGGGAAGGCACAAAAATGACCGGGCTGATCATGTACGTTTTATCGTGTTACAGGTTACTCCAATGGTTTATCAAACTGCAAGTGCGTTGGGTTACGCAAGAAGATTGAGGATGCAGCACGTGAAGACGCGTGCTATTAGGCCCTAACCCTTGATTGCATTTACCCCGCCAACCAAGAGCTGTACTATATACTGTATGTATGTATGTACATACATACCACCCTCCCCCATTCACTCGACTGTTTACTCGACTGTCCCGCAACTGAAGCTCAACACTCAACTCAACCCATATTCGGCAACGAACAACAGCTTCACAGAACATACTCTACTCAACCATCCGTAGCCACCCACTTAGATGGCCGACAGACACGCACCATCCCGGGCGCTCACATCCGGTGTCTCCAAGGTGCGCAGCGGAATGGCATCGACTTCGCACAGCGTGCGCCGCAACCTCTTTCAGTCGCAGCTCACGCGCCGGCCAACTGCTCTCTCGCCAACGCCGGCTGACGAATTGCACCTGGATGATGATGTGCAGAAGGACCCCCCGCACCATCACCAATTTCAATCCCAATCCCAGGGACCCTTACCGCAAGACGACATCGTGGTACGCGACCACAACGGCGAGATTGAGCTTGGCGATCCACCCACGCCAACCATTGACGACCCCGAGGACATGGAGGCCCTAGAGGCGCGACACGAGAACGAGATGGAGAGGCAGCGGTTGGTCGACGCGGTGAAGCAACATCAGATCGGCCAGCATAGTGTACCGGCGCAACCTGAAGGCAAGGGCCCCTTCTCCTGCACAAGTAGCAAGTGCTCTGCTGTCCATTTAACTAAGACCGAACGGTTTACGCCGACTGCAGAGCTTCTTGAGGCGGTCAAAGCGAGCTTAAGAGCAAAGGTTGCTGCACTGGAAGAGGATAACTGGCTGTATGAGGCAGAGCCGCCGCAGCGGCACCAGTGACAGGTGTCTATCGGGATATCTTAATCTTCTTCGGTCAACACTACCAAGCACTGCACTCTTCTTGACGTGAACTCCCTCCCGTGGCTGGGACTGCACAGGTCTTCTCAACCCATGAGACCAGGACCAATCAGTCCAGCCCTTCGGCAGTAGGCGCCTCTACCCGACGAGCCGCTGGCCTACTTTGCCCACCGCCAGGCGCGCCACCGCCTCCAAACAGACTTCCCATCATGTCTAGCAGCGGGTTGCTTTGTCTCGGCCGCTGGATGCCAAAGTACATCTCAGCAATCATCTCGAGCGCCGTATCCCACGTCCCACCCAGCTCGTTGATATTGGCAGCATATTTATTCTTCAGCTGCCGGAACAGGTCGGGTGTGCCTTTCTGCACCGCAAGGAGGAGCAGGCCAACAAAGTTGAGCAGTGGCAGGCTAGGAAAGATTCGGACGTCGGAACTCGCCGAGCTGACATCCTGGACAGCAAGCCCCTTGTTATCCGCTGCGAGGGCACTGACAAAGGCGCGGTACGACGCATTGGCGGCGCGGACGTTGGCCACGAGCAGATAGGGCAGGACGGCGCGGGCGCAGTAGAGGGGCGCCGTGTGGGAATCGTCCTCCTTGTACCACTCGTACTCCATGCGGCTGAGTACCTCGGCCGACTCCTTGGTGCCGAGTATCAGATGTCGCTCCGCCTCGTCGACCTCGTGTTCCTCGGCGTAGAGCGAGCCGACCACGTGGTGCAGCTCCGGGTCGCCGGCCGGGTAGTCGCCAAACTTCCTCGACCACCTGCGCGTGTTGTCATGTATCTAGTCAGCCCCTCTACTCCACAAGAGAAACAAGACCCTTAAACTACGCAAGAAAAGAAAGAGACGGCGATGGTGATGGATGTGAAAACGCACTCAATCATCTCCTTGATAAACTTCTTCCGCGTCGGCTCCTCCCGCTCAAACAGCCGCAGGCACGTCAGCAGCTTGCCCCTCGAGGCCCCATCCGGCTTCTGCCCGGCCTGCCGGTACACGTCCACCAGCAGGATCGCCAGGTCCCCGCCGCTGCCGCCCTGGCCCGCTCGCAACAGCGCCTGCGACACGTTCGACAGGATGTCGACTGCTGCCGCCCAGTTGGCCTGCTTGGTGTAGCGCGCCGCCACCAGCCGCGTCTCTTGGGCCGCTTCGTACTGCTCTTCGAAGGCGCCCTCGGCGATGCGCTTCTGCAGGCGGGCGATGATTTTCTCGATTTTGGAGGACATGGCGGGCGAGGAGGGTTCGGGTTGTTCTGTCTTGGGAGGTTCGGTGGTTCGGTCCCGTTTGGAGGGTGGGGGTGACCGGATGACGCTGCTTTGCGCGTTGTCTTGTCGTCGCCTGAGGTTGGCTCTTCGAGGCGTTTCTGCCCCGCTTCGCGCCTTCTTCCTTTCCGTTT
>JAMAKP010000060.1:127433-157256 GCA_023628455.1 Chaetomiaceae sp. B2702
GGTATTTTAAAATAAAAAAAAACCCCCCCCCCCCCCCCCCCCCCCCCCCCCGACAATTTCCATGGACGTAGACCGAAGAACGCCCGCCTGTGGTGTTCACCCAACGCTATGCATGCTGTAATACCACCGGTGAAAAAAAAAATTGGAAAGAAAAGAAAAGAGCAGAAAAGGGAGAAAAATACTGGAGACGAAATCAAGATGGGAGGCTCGTGCAGGCCGCGACATCCAGTGCGGTGTTAGGTATAATGTGCCGCTCGAGCTGGTCAGCAGCGGAGCCTCAATGCTGAGGGCCCTCAGCGTCATCGTCGTCCTCATCGCTGCCCTCTAACTCCTCGCCTTCCTCGTCCTCGAAGTCATCCATCTCTTGATCCTCGTCCTCATCACCAGTATCACTACCCCCAAAGTCAAACTCTTCCTCAGATTCGGCCCAAAAGTCTGCATCGTCGTCTTGCTTCGGCGGAGGCGCGGCCTCAAAGCTTGTAGGCATTTCGAACCCGGCGGGGATGTCCTGCTTGGACCGCTCGACTGTCTCGCTGGCCTTCTGGAGGTATTCGGCCCGGCGGTCGCGGTACATGACACCGGCGTCGACGTTGGCGGGTGAGTTGATCTCGGGGTCGTCGAGCAGGAGCAGAACCGAGCGGAGCACGCTTTCCGCGCCCTGCAGCGGGGACCACCGCTCGCTCGCCTCTTCGCCAGACATGAGGTCTTCGCCCGGCCTATGCAGGATTGATATGCAGAGTTGACCGTCGGGGTAGATGTTGGGGTGGTTGATGGGAATCAGGAACCGGAAATTGGGCGGCTGGTACGGGTACTCGTCGGTAAAGGTCATCTCGGCCTTGAAATAGCCGCCATTGAAGGCACTGTCGGAGTTGATAACCATGAGTGCGAAGTGCCACTTGAGGATGTTGTTCTGCTCGTCCTGCGGGGAGTGATTCGTCAGACCGGAGTTGGGAGTGCGCAAATGTCAGGCCGAGCCCAGAACTTACGTCTTCAAAATTAATCCATTTCTCCTTCCGCAACGCCTTCATCTCAGTCATCAGACGCGTCCTCGCGCCCGTCGGCGCCGCTGCACGAGACATGGTGATTAGGTAGAGGGTTTGGGGGGGGCTGGATTGTGGGTGCGTTGGTTCGAGAAGAGTGGTCGATTCTAGAAGCCTGAACGGGCTTCGAAAGTTTGGTCGGAAAGTGTGCGGAAGAAGAAGCCGATGGCTTCTCGGCGGCGTTTCAGACTCTAGGAAACGAGGAAACCAGGGGGCAGTTCGTAGGGAATTTGGACTACGAGGAAGGAATGTGGCGGCGAATAGACGTCAACGACTGTGCTCCTCTTCAGAACTCCAGCCAAGCGCCGGTATCATGAGACCCCAGACAGAAATAGTTGAAAATGGAAAGGGAGGGAGGTTTGGCGTCGAGGCTGCCTATTATACTCGTGCCCAGTAGGTTTGAGATTCCGTGCCTGACCTGGTCTGCAGGTCAGCGTCAGGCAAGAGTCACTCCAGCCGATCCATTCATGCAAGTCCCCTAATAATCGCGGAGCCGCCGAACCGGCGAATGACCCCAGGAGACTAAGGCGAGGCCAAGCCTCTAGCAAGGGTGCCTTGCCACACTGCCGGGGAGACCCATACTATGCTAGAAGCGGTGGTTGTGCCCGGGGTCTGATAAGCGGCCTCATTGCCCTGCAAAACATCCTTATCTATGTATGTAACCAACTTCCCAGTCTCACTTCAGAAAGCACTGACTTCAACAACGTGAATCAAGCTCCATGTGTGAGTATTGTATTGTATGTACTACTTTATTTATGAGCAGCGGTCGCCAAATTTGGCGCCGTAGCGCTAGATAGGGCCGGAAGCGCTTCTAATTAGACAGGATTGCATTACACAGCACTTTTGACCAGACGCCATTGATGCAATGATCACGGATCCGACCGAGAAGACGCAATAGTGGCGAAAGCACCCCGATCCTGCAAAACCGGCCATCCGCAACGCGACCTTAGCAATCACCACGAGCCCTCAATCTGGCCACCTGAGCCACTTTTCTTTGTCAGATGTCAGAGAGCACTGAAATGTCAAGAAAATCCTATGTAAATCGTTTGCTGACCACATTTGCGGAACACATGCAGCCGCAGCGCACCTCATCATCGTATGCATCCTGGGTATTCATGACAAAAGTAGTGCAAAATCTCAACACAGAACAAAGCCCAAGAACCCCCATACTACATACATCAGTCGGCTGCATGCAACCAACCAGCCAGCCAACCAACCAACCAACCGAAAACCCCATCGCAACCTCAAAAACCGCCAGTAGAACAAAGGGCAGAAAGCCAAGCAAAAGATGCATCAAACCCCAACCGACCACCGCCTGTCCCTCCTAACCCTCCCAGACGCCGACCACGATCCCGATCCCGATCCCGATCCCGACGCGGCGACGGTAGAAGCCTCCTAAGCTCCAAGGTCATAGTAGACACACTTACCCGTGCGGAAGTTGTACACAAACGCATTGCCGCTGCCCTTCTTGGCCTCCCACTCCCAGCGCCACTGCTTGAGCATGTCGTGGATTTCGCGGACGTACTTCTTCTCGGCCGTGCCCACACCCTGCTCCACGCGCCGCCAGCTCTCCGGGTCCGAGAGGCTGGTCCCCTTGATCAGGTCCAGGACGGCATCCGACGTCTCGATGGCCGCGATGGGCCCCTCGAGGAAGGACTGGACCAGCCGCGCGGCGCTGGTCTGCGCCTGCTCGACGACGGCCCGCCGGTTGAATTTCTTGGATTTGGTCTGCGCGACGAGGACGTGCACCTCTTGTTGTTCGTGCTCGGCTGTGGTGCTGGTGGGGAGGGCGTTGGCCGAGTCCGAGTGCGAGACGCCCGCGGTGCTGCGGATTCTCATGCCCGAGCGAGACTCGCGGTCGCGGATCTCAGACTTGAGCCAGCTGAGGAGTTCCTTCGCAGCGATGTCTGCGTCGGGCGCATCTTTGCGGCCCACTGTTTTGATTTTGAGGAGATTGTCCTGCTTGATGATGACGATCCAGCTGTAGGACTCGTCGCGATATCCAGAGAGAAGGTCTTCGGGGGATCGCGCGTCGCGGGCTAGTTCGGCGCTGATGCCGTGCGCCCAGAGCGTTTGGAGGAGCTCGATGCCGGAGGAGCGTAAGACCGAGGGGTCGAAGCTGGCGACGAGCACGTCACACTATCCGCGTTAGCCACCTGCTGGCTCAATTTGTAAAAAGAGGTGGGAGACCAACCCGTTTTGCGCTGAATAAGCCCTGGCTTTCATCCTCGACTGCTTTCTTCAGAAATGCCTTGCCTGTCACCTTGGGAACCGGCTTCGCGAGCTGCTTCTCCCAGTTGAGACTAAACCCCACCGCATGCCGCGCCTCGAACCGGTTCCCAATCTTGGGGCGGTGCTCCTTGATCAGGCTGTCGTAGCGGCCGCCAGCTGCAAAAACATCCTTGACCTTCTTATCGTAGAGGCAGGTGAAGAGAATGCCTCCGCGGAAGAAGGACTCGTTGATGCTACTGAGCGGTGCGATGTATACCTTGCTACACAGACCAAATTTCTTGGTATATTCGTAGACTTCCCGAAGGTGAGCCAACGTGGAGGACACCTTTTCGCTGTATTCCGTCCCGTCGAAGAGATTTCTGAGCTTGGAGATGGCCTTACTGGGTGTGTCTATGGGACGTTAGCCGATCCGAGAGAAGTATTTCGAGATTCAACCATCCGGGAGAGCTACTGACCTCTGAAATCAAACCTCTGCAGATCGTCCACGGTTGTAGCCGAGATACCTACGAGAGGCGATCTGAGCTCGCTACGAATCTTCTGCCATGTAAAATTCCGGATGTTGAGCTTGCTGAGCACTTCGGCAGCAGCCTGTCTGGCACCGACCTCTACGCCACAGAACTCAAAAATCAGATGCAGGAGGTCAGAGTGACCAAGCTGGAAACAGATTGGTGTTGAAGCCATGGTCGGAAAAGCAGCAACAATCTCATCCAGAACCTTGATAACCTCTGCCTCTTTCAAGGCCAGGTCCAAGGCATCCGTAGTGACAATGTCGAAGTCAACTTCACCGTAGACGTCAGGTTGTCCACCGTCGTGGCGGTCGCGGAAGATGTCACCAAAAGAGTATGAGCGTTGCGGTACCATGACGTTTGTGACCCTGGCCAGAGAGCGAGCATGGCCCGTCACCAGATCAAAAGGGAGCTGAAGCACTGTGCCGTTTTTGTCCAGCAGATGGACGGCGTTTTGCCCGTAGTGCGATGACCGAGGGTAAAGGCAAGCCGTCGGGGACTCGACCGCGCCATGCCGGCGGAAGATCGATACCAGCGTGTCTTTTACGATGTACCGCCGCATCAGGTCGGCAGGGCTCGGCATTGATGAAGACATGTCCCATGCATAGTCTTTCGCTTGTTCGATCTGCCGAGCAAACAGTGTCTCCAACATTTTCTCAAAGTAGGGAGAATTCGGATCAGCCATGCCAGCAATAGCACGCCGTATTGCCTCGCTCTCCATCTGGACTGGCAACTTCCCGCTCTTCAGCAACTCAAGACTGGAGGGGCGTTCTTTGGGGTTGTGATTCAGCAGCGATAACATGATCTCCAGTTGATTCTTATCCGTGGGCTTGAAATCTGACGGGAGAGCCGGCGGGTCCCGACGCACTTGTTCGAGGACCAATGCGCGCTGCATTCCGAGCATTGGGGGATACGACATCTCAAAGAAAATGACGCCCAGGGAATACATCTAGCAGATGTCAGTTCTGGCAAACCACTAAAATTTCGCGCTGAGCGGCAGAACCTACGTCTACTTTGGCGGTGTACGAGCCACTACCTCCTGTCCTCACCTCCGGGGCGACGTAAACAGCGGTGCCAATACTCCGAGTCATGTCGCTTGCGTCCACGTTTGAGGCTGTCTTGTCCGTAGCAAGCTGCCCGCTCGTTGCTAGACCAAAGTCTCCGATTTTCACATTTTCGACTCCATCTGGCCCTGCAGTGATAAAAATATTCTCAGGTTTTAGGTCGCGGTGAACAATGTTCAGGCTGTGGATGTGTGCGAGACCCTCGAGAATTTGGCGGAACAGACGCCAGACTTCCTGGTTCTCCTTGTGCAGGTTACGGGAGACCAGGTCGCGGAGGGTCTCGACATGTGTCAGTGCAAAGCAAAGCTATGAATGAAGAGATGAACTTACCCGCTTCTCACAATATTCCATCGAAATGTACATGATCGTCCGGAACGGGCGAGTGCTCCCCCTCCTGACGCGTCTACCCGGGACCGCCAGTTGATCTTTTACAACCTTGCTATTCAGGGTCGAAGTATCTTCATCCGATGATGAGCCATCATCACCGTCTTCTTCGTCATCTTCATCGTCGTCTTCGTTTTCGTCTTCTTCCTCGTCCTCGTCATCCTCGATGGCAGAACCGTAACCAAATTCGATGTACGGGTGCCCGCTCGATGACATGAAATCCAAACCCCTGCTCTTACTTTCTGTGAATTCGATGTTAATGTTCCTCGATATCGTGCCGACGGAGTTGCTCGGCCCCTCTGTTGACGTATCCCCTTCCGTGTCGGAAACGTCGGGAATCTCTTCAAGCCAAGTGTTGTAATATCGGACCACTGCGGGATGGTTCATCTGCGAAAGTAGTCTGACTTCCTTGAGCATCTCGGACAGCGTCTCCTGAGACCGTTGCGTGATTTTTTTGATCGCATAGAGGCGACCGTCAATCATCTTACGAGCTCTCACCACCTCTCCATAGCCACCCTTGCCTAGCCGAGCCTCTTCTACATAGTCTTGTAGATATCTCGAGGCGATCGCACTGCGGTTCATCGAGTCATGACGCAGCCTCCGCGGCAGCCCCTGAGAAAGAGGGATCACAGAACTGCCCGTGACAGCAAAATCGTCTTCGACTAAGATGGAAGCATTTGTTGCTAAGAATTCGCTCGAGCACAGCTCGAATGCTCGCGGCCGCTTCTTGGGATCGGACTTGAAGAACTTGGCAACCAGCTCCTCCAAAGGGTCAGATAGCGAGAGCGAGCCCATGAGGGCTGACGGAGAGTGATATTTGTTCGCCACATCAAGCCCAAATAGCATCTGCAAGAAAACTATTCCGAAGTCCCAAACGTCCGTCTTTTGCGTGTATTGCGGTTTTGAAACGCCGGCAATTTCGGGCGGAAACCAATACGCCGACTTTGCCGCTCTCGTGGCAGTCATTGTGGTTACCCTGGTGCAGATACTATGTAGCTCTCTCTGGTAGCCGGCATCAGAAAGTTTTGGGACAATATCTCCGGCCGGCTCCCTGCAAAGAATTATGTTTCCCGGATGGATATCCTGATGAATAATCCCATTGTTATGCAAGAATGCCAGCGCATCAAGGAGGTCCGCAGTCCATATCTTGGCTTTGCTGAGGTCGATCTGGCCAGCGAGGTCCAAAAGTTCGTCGAGCGGGCCCTTGTCGCTGAGAGGGGTCAGAACGCTCATGGTCCAAACCGCCGGTGAGGACGAGTCCGCATCACTGATGGAGCGATCGATTTTGAAATCGATGAGCTCAAGGAGGTGTTGGTGACGCAGTTTCTTGAGGGACTCTAACTGAATCTCCAACGCCTGGAGCTGCTTCTTGAACTGAACGGAGTCCTTCCCGTGATATTTCAGTTCGACCTGTTTCAAGGCCAGACTTGGCCGCGATGCTTTTGCTGATAGTAGTGGTTTGACCTTGTACACGGTCGTGACAGGGCCTTCGCGGTATATTGTCCTCCCGATGACTGTTTGGAAGTACAACGCATTGCCAGATCCATCCGTTAGCTTGCATGGCTGGTCAAAGACGAGCGCCACATCGGTATCGGCAGGGTCTGCTGCAGCACGGTCGGGCGATAATCGCTGGCTCCTGTTCTTTTTCCGAGACTCTTTGGCTTTGGTCCTCTGCCGCTTGAGCTCTTCCTGGACCATGTCACCGAGAACTCGCTCTTCTTCGATGGTCTCCTCGAGCTTTTTACGCTCTTCACGCTCCTTTTCGTCTCTAGCCTGCCTGGCCAATTCAGCCTCATGAGCTGCTCTCTCTTCCTCCAGAGATGGCAGTTCCAGTCCTTGAGCCTTCTTCACGGCGGCGGTTTCCAGGATTTCCCGGATTCCCTCAACGATACGGTCGATCATCTCCTGTTCCTCTTGAGCCCAGACTTTTGGCTGCGTCTCAACGAACTTTTGGATCTTAAACTTTGTCGAATCGCGCAGATGGCCGTCGTCTTTGATGGTCAAGAGCGGAGGAGACTTGGGATATGTGGCGACCAGGACAACCCCCAGGGTGATCGCAAATTCTTCATCTGATGAAGCCTTGATGCGAATATCGAAAGCTGGTTCGGATTTCTGGGGAAGAAGAAATTAGTAGTAATACATCGGTGGCTGAGCTGCAGCCACAACCATATAGCTAGGCCGAGTCTTACATGCCATGCACTATGAGCGGCGCTATGCCGAGTGAAGTCGTCCCCGTAGATAGCCTGCAGCACCATCACTTCATTTTCCTGCAGCTCCTGGTACTGCGTCTTGAGCGCAGGGTTCCCTGGGCCCTTGAGCCCCGGGAAACTGTCGTTCCCATTTTGCTTAGACGGTTGAGTGGGCTTCTTCTTGGGCGCCATAGCGGCTCTGAGTGACTCGGATGATGAAGTGGTTGAACCGCCGGTGGGTCTAGGGGACTCAAGAGAGACAAGGTTGAACTCGGTCGTGGTATCGTACCCAGGAAGGGTATTTGTGGATGAACTGCACAGCCAAAAGTGGCTGTGAGACTTTACCGAGTCGAGCCCATCATTTTCCAGATATGTTTTTATGAAAAAGGCAAACTGATTGTGTTCTATGAGAACCCTGGAGCCACAGTGTGACTCGAAGTTGGAGATGGCGGGGCTCAAAAGCAGCGGATGTTACTATGTAAGGTATGGTTGCAAGTGTTGCATTGAGTGCCGTCCCAGCTTCCAAGATTCAACTATGAGGAGTGTGGGGCAGCTCTTTCAGTCAACGACCCCCTTGGAGCCGATGGAGCCCCACTCCACGCAGCTGCAGCTGCAGACGCGCTCTTGAGAAACCCCCCACCTGCCAAAAAGATGCCCCACAAGGGCCACAACAAGGGACCCGTGCAGCTGAGTGGCTGCATCTGGCAATCAATCAATAAACAACATCCACGGAACAAGACAAGAGTGCCCCGTCGCTGGTTGCTCGCAACCCACTGATGGGTCAAATCGCCAGACGGTATTGACACTGGTCGCCACGACGGTTTTTCACACTGAACTCGGCAACCAGGAGTCACAATGATCAGCTGGGCGCTGAAACGGCGCAATTCAGAGAGCGCGCCTGACGCGCCAGTGTCTGGTACGAGCATTGCCCACGGCTCCAAGAAGTCCCGTTTTTGGATGTAGGACTCACAAAATTGCAGACGATACCACCCAGATCGACCTGCCTGACACTCCCGCGCCCGTGTTCGCCGTGCGCGCACTTAAGACCGCCCTCTTCGGTACCCCCGCACCCAGAGACCGCCGGCCGGCGTCGAAGACGAAGGAAAAGGCGACCCAGCAGAACATCAACCCAGCGCCTGCGCCAGAAAGGTCCCCAGCGAAACCCCCGGGAATACTCCTCACCCCAGGCACCGGCACAACGCGTCGGAAACGCGTCTCGTTCGGCCATGACGTGAAGCAAGGCTCTGGAGGGACGGCGAGGGCCAGTACCACTGGGTTGTCGGATGAAGGTCCTGCCAAGGCTCCCAGTCCTTTTTTTGACGGGAATGACGATGGGCCACAGTCGCGACCGAGGACGAAGTTACAACAAGCCATGGAGAGTTCGCGGAAGGGCACCACCAAGGAGAGCAGGGCCAACGAGAAGGATTTCGCTCATCAAGCAAACGAGCCAGAAGACGCATGGGAGGAAGTCGACGACGAGTCGGACTTTGAGGCTGATATCACGACGGATCTAAACGAGCCGCATTCACGCTCTGGCAAATACTGGAAGTCCTACTTCGAAACCTACCACAGCGACGCAAAGACGGAGATGGAGAAGCTTGTCAAGTACAAGCATCTCGCCAAGTCTTATGCGAAGATGAAGGATTCCGAGTCGCTCGAGCTCCACCAGAAACTCAAGGAGGAGCAAAAGAAGGTTAAGGCAATGGAGGAAAAGGTTGCCGAAATGACCCGGCAGGCAGCCTCAACCATCGCGGCGAAGGGAGGCGAACGCGATCCCCTGTTGATCGAGGAGCTGAGGAAGCAAACGGCTCTAGCGACGGAGTACAAACTGCAGGTAGAGGAGTTGGAGTCTTTGCTCCAGGACAACATCGACGATGCGGGAGACGGCCGTCACAGATCACGACGAACTGCATCGCCCCGAACGCAGCGAACGCTTATGGAAGCCCAACGGGAACTAAGGCGGGCGAGGTCGCAACTGCGTGAGCTGGAGAAGCTCCAGGAGGAACGAGACCAGTTGAGATCCGACTTGGCATTCGCTGAGCAACGGGCCAACAAGCTTGTTGAGGAGAACCGCAAAATGACAACCGAATTGTCTCAAAGCACAGCGCGAGTTCAAGATCTAGAGAAAAAGCTCGAGGACTCCAAAGGTTCTTATGAGAAGCTGAAGGACGATGCCAAGACCCGGTATCTCGAGGCACAGCAAGTCTTGCAGAAGAAGAACGAGAAGATTTCGGAGCTTGAGGGCGACATCGAGGCGCTCCGGAGGGGCGGGGTAGAGCCAAGGAGGGCGACTCGGTCCACGCGTGCGAAGAGCTTCGACGAAAAAGACACAACACGCAAACCCCCGGAACCGGTCGGAAAGGAGAGCGACCGGCTACGGAAGGATATTGACGAGTTGAAGCGGACAAGCAACCACAAAGGGGCAGCCGCCTCAGCCGCACCTACGGAAACCAGGCAAAGGGCCAAGCGTAGCATGGAAAGCCTCAAACGTGCCTCTCACGACGACGCGACCCTTGCGCAAGCCCGGGCTCTTAGAGAAAAGCTCGAAGCTGAGTTTGGCACGAAAGGGCTGTCTGCCTCTTCAATCTTCAGCGATCGCGGAAACCTACAGGATAGTCACAGTTCTGCATCGAGCGGCCGCTCCGCCCACTCTCAAGAACACCAACCATACTCAAGCCGGACCGACCGACCCTCGCGGCCCACTGCCCCAGCGGCGTTGACGGAGAAAGCGACTCTGGATGACCTGCTCGCCAAAAATCGCGACAAGCGCGCCAGTAGAACTTCATTAGCGCAACAGGCGAGGAGGGCTCCGGCTCGTCCGCTGTCGCCAGAGAGGGATACGTCGCCAGACATTGACCATGCGCAAGGCGGCCCTGGGCGGCTTGGAGGCACAGACGCGCAGGGTAGCGCTATCTGGAGCACCATGAATACGTCGCGGACAGCGTTACCAGAGCACCGGAAAGCGGCCGCGCTCGCCCGGATCCAGCGGAGGATCGCGGAGCGGAAGATGCTGCAACAACAGCTCGGGCGTGATAAGGAGAATGCTCGGCCATAATAGCAGTGCTTGTTTGGTCTCGAGCGTCGTCGAGTGTTGCCTCCTTGGGCTCTGGGTTGGTTTTGGTCTTGGGTTGTTGCTTTAGGTTTCTTATTTGATATCCGGATGGTTGGGAAATCAACACGGTCAGTTATTAGGGCCCGGTGGAGTTTGGGACATCATTCAACTGTAACAACCTCATTGGGTTGGCTTGGGTTTCATGGCCGAGGTGATGTTGGGAACAGCGTTGTAATTGATTGATTGTCAAGGATACCTCAATTAGGGGTTAAGCGATGAGATAAGCCTATCAGCGATGATGTCGAACATCTTCCCAGGTCTCCCCTACTTCCAAGTTTTATTCTCACTCAACAATCCATGAGTGCGTGAAGATTAACACAGTCAAGATGTCTCCCTCGGCCGAACCCGCCCCGCATAATGACCGTCAATTAGAAAACGAAATCGCCGACCTCGAGCGCCAGCTCGCCAAAGCCAAAGCCAGACGCCACCACCAACCACTCACCTCTGACACTCATCATCACCCATATCCCTCAAGTAAATCTTTGCCCTCGCCATGCCAATCCACTTAACACCCAAACCCCTTATCCCACCGTCTTAATAAAAAAAAATGAAATAAAAACAATACTAATACTAATACACTCCTCCGCTTGTTTTCAGAACCCCTCTCCGCCTCCCCTCTCACAACACCCACACACTTCCTCCTCCTCCTGTCCGACTCGGCCCTCCCGCTGGGGAGCTTCGCCTTCTCCTCGGGGCTGGAGAGCTACCTGGCCCACCAGAAGAGCGTCTTCCACAGGCCCGCCTCCTTTGCGGCCTTCCTCCCGCGCTCCGTCTCGTCCTACGCGTCCACCACCCTCCCCTTTGTGCTCGCCGCGCACCGCCACGCCGCCTCGCTGGCCCGCCTCGTCGCGCTCGACGACACGCTCGACGCGAGCATCGTCTGCACCGTGGGCAGGCGGGCGTCGGTCGCGCAGGGGAGGGCGTTGCTGGGGATCTGGGAGAGGTCGTTTGTCGGGTGCGTGGGGGAGCGCGGGGCGGGGGTCGGCGAGGGCGGGGGCGAGGCGCTGCGGGAGTTTTCGGCTTTGTTAAGGAATGCCGGCTCGTCGGCGGCTGCGTCTGGGTCTGGGTCTGGGTCTGCTTTGGGAGACGACCCGCCCCCCGTAGCGGCACATCTCGCTCCGCTGTTCGGTGCCATCTGTGCGCTGGTCGGGCTCGGGCTGGAGCAGACGGCGTATGTGTTTATGCTTGGGCACGTCAAGGCGCTGGTGTCGGCGGCGGTGCGGGCGGGCATGTTTGGGCCGTATCAGGCACAGAAGACGCTGGCGAGTGGGACGGTGCAGGGCCTGATCACAGCTATGATTGAGCGGGAGTGGGAGACGCCAGTGGAAGCAGCTGGGCAGAATGTGCCGGTTATGGATTTGTGGGTGGGCAGGCATGAGGTTCTGTATTCAAGGATCTTTAACAGTTGATTAGAATGTAGGTCGGGGTGTAGCAACGGCATTCATGTCTGTCTAAGTCTGGTGGTATCAAAGTTTGTACAGTTGTGCGGTTTGTGGCTTGTCCAGCGTCCCCTTGCTCGTCCTCACTAATCACTATCGTCGCTGTCGTAGGCTACCAACGGCCCAGACGGAGCTGCCGCCTTCGGTTTTGACGCGACAGACACCTGGGCCGCTTGTAATGCGGCCAGTGTGCTGCTCGAAAAAATCCCCCCCGTCTGTGGCTCACCCTGCTCTTGGGGTTGCCCCTCCTCCCACATCTGAGCCTCCGCAGCCTCAAGCATCAGCCGCTGCTCGTGCTCAAGCTGGTATCCTTCCCGCCCTCTCGGGTTGACGGCATTCGGTCCCCGAGCGAAGTGTACCTCGTCCGGCGCTTCGTACCCTTCGAGGCCATAACTGCTCTCAAGTTTCCGTCTCTTCCGCGCTTCCGGATCTTTGCCCTCGATCTCGGCGACGTATTCGGCTGGCAATGCCCTTCGGATGGCCTCGGCTGCTTGCTCCTCAATCCGCCTCGCCTCCCGCTTTTGCGCCATCGGGTTCGGATCTGCTGTCGCCCACCGGACGTTCAGGATCTCGTTATGATCCAGGGACCTGGAGCAAGTTAGCCAAGCACAGCTGCCGATGCGGCTGTCCAACGTACTGATGAGCCATCGCTTCCTTGGCAAACTGCGCGTTTGCCTCGTTTGTGTAGGTGACAAACGCCACGCCTCTGGTGTTGAGCACGCGCACTCGCTCGACTTGTCCCCACTCTGCAAAGTGCCGCGCCACGACCTCCTCGATATCGTCCGTCACATGAATCCTACCAATGTAAATTGTGCGGTTCTGCCGGGTGAAGCTGCCGACGCCACCCATGTCGTCGCGGTAGTCGCTAAACTTGTCGCGCCCGAAGCAGTCGACATTCGGATTGAAGATGTCGTGGACACCGGGCAAGCGGTGGAGGTAGTCGCAGTCTTGGCCCTTGGGGCTACGAAATGTCAACTACTACTCCTGCAGTAAACCGAGTGACGGTGTAGGGCCTCGACGTACCATATTCCCCTAGCAAAAAACAAACAGAAATATGACCCAGGCCGCGCATCGGCGCGCGTATACCCCGTGTCCTGTGCAATATTGCATCTCCCCTTGGCGTGCGTTTGTGACAGATACTTGTCTTCCCGGTCGCCGCCTGACCATTTGTTGTACCAGATATTGAACACCGTCCCCGTTTGCGGTGGCGGCTCCGACGTGATCAAGGCTGGGTCGATTTGTGGACGTGCTGGCCGCTTCTTTCGCCGGATAATCTTCTTCACCTTCTTTTCCGCTGGGGCCGCAACCTCATTGGTTTGGGCGAGCACAAGCTCGTGTGCGCCGTCTTGCGCGTCGTCGGGAACAAGGACTGCCGCATCGGGCCTTGCGTCGACTTCCGCCATTGTGAATGCAGCTGTTTTCGAGTTGCAATTATGTATCGGTAGAAGGGCTGCTCCAATTCGAGTGCTGCCGTGCAATTCGTAAGCTGGGAGATGATGCGCAAACTGGTCAGAAGGAACGTTCCCAGGTTGTTTGGTTGCAATGTCGCGAGTCTCTTCTGTCACTGACAAGGAGCTGTGGAGACTTAAGTTATCCAGCCGCCTGGGAAAAATCCAAGGCGACTGCCAAGCTTCCTTCTGAATGCTTCCGACCCGCCAGGGGCCCCACTCAGCTGCCGCTTGGCGGGCTGTTGAAAGCGGTGAGCAGGCTTCTGGCTGCAACGCCCCACCCTGCCCCTCGAAATTCTGCCGCGCCAAAACGTGGGGTTCGTTTGGTGTGTGTGGCCAGGATTCATCGAGCTACAAGCCTACAAGTTCCCTTGAGGCGAGTCTTGTATCACTCCGACCTTTATTATTACTTCTTTCTTCTAGCACACAGACGAGATCAACGAGGGCGTGGCCGCCCTAGACCAATCAAGATGGTGAACATCACGGAGAAGATCAAGGAGTAAGCCGGCGATCTGGTGACTGCATGACGGCGGACTTTGGACTGACAAACGGCAGGATTGAGGAGGAGATGAGAAAGACCCAAAGTCCGTCTTATCAGAACTCGCGCGGCAAAGATGCACCCAGCTAACATATGCTGCAGAAAATAAGGCAACCGGTATGCCCTTCAACATGCCCTCGAATCAGGAGGATCGGGTCTCATGCTGACAATTCCCCGCCAGAATATCATCTGGGTCTCCTGAAGGGGTGAGTAAGTGTCCACAGTCTACACTTGGGCCCCGGCATACTGATAACCGTCTGTAGAAAGCTTGCGCGGCTCCGTGCTCAGCTATTGGAACCAGGGCCGGGGTCAGGCGGCGGCGGCGGCGCTGGCTTCGACGTCAGCAAGAGCGGTGATGCACGAATAGCACTGGTCGGTTTCCCGTCGGTGGGCAAGTCGACGTTCCTTTCCAAAGTCACCAAGACCAAGTCTGAAGTCGCCTCGTACGCCTTCACCACACTTACGGCTATCCCCGGCGTTCTCGAATATGGCGGCGCCGAGATCCAACTGCTCGACTTGCCAGGTATTATCGAAGGGGCTTCAGAAGGCAAGGGCAGAGGGCGGCAGGTCATCTCGGCGGCCAAGACGAGCGATCTCATTCTCATGGTTCTCGACGCGACAAAGAGAGCCGAACAGAGGGCGCTGTTGGAAGCCGAATTGGAGGCCGTGGGAATTCGGCTGAACCGAGAACCGCCGTAAGTCTTGCCCCGCCATACCCCCGCACCGACGTTCCCCTCTTATACATGTGGACAGAAACATCTACCTCAAATCGAAAAAGGCCGGCGGCATGAAGATCACCTTCCAATCCCCACCCAAGGGCCTCGACGAGAAGATGATCATGAGCATCCTCCGCGACTACAAGATCCTAAACTGCGAGGTCCTTGTCCGCGACGAGAACTGCACCGTCGACGATCTGATCGACGTCATCATGAAGGACCACCGCAAGTACATCAGGTGTCTGTACGTGTACAACAAGATCGACAGCGTCTCGCTCGATTTTCTCGACAAGCTCGCGCGGGAGCCGCACACGGTAGTCATGAGCTGCGAGCTGGACCTCGGCATCCAGGACGTGATCGACCGGTGCTGGAAGGAACTCAACCTGGTGCGGATTTACACGAAGCGGAAGGGCATGGACCCGGACTTCAGCGAGGCGCTGATCGTGCGGAGCAACAGCACGATCGAGGACGTGTGCGACCGCATCCACAGGACACTCAAGGAGACTTTCAAGTACGCGCTGGTCTGGGGTGCGAGTGCGAGGCATATCCCGCAAAGGGTAGGGTTGGGCCACCCTGTGGCAGACGAGGATGTGGTGTACATAGTCAGCGGGTGGAAGGCATAGTTTGGGAAACCGAAAGAGAACGAAGGGGTTCAAGGTGATCTAATCCGCTTGCCCAAGGAGACCCGATGGTATTGATGCCCCAAATTCTGTGTCTGTGTTTCGTCATAAACAGTCATGAACGGCCTCTCTCGCCTTGTGCCCCGATGATAAGGATTCCCTTCCTAATAAACAGACAAGAACGGAAAAGGGGGAGAAGAAAATCATTTCCCTGAACGCCCCATGATAGACCAACCATCCCTTCCCTTCCCTTCCCTTCCCTTCCCTTCCCTTCCCTTCCGTCAGCCCGAACAAGGCTATCCCTCTATGCGCAGAAATCAAAAATCAACAATACAAAGGAGAACAGAAAAGCGAGTGGCAAGTGCCAATGAAGTAGCGGACAGGATGCCGCGATGAAAGTTATTAAAAGATTGAGCGAACCAGACAACAAGTCCGAATCAAACTCAATTGCTGCCGAAAGGATTGTTTTGCGCAGATGTCGGCGCAGGCTTACTGCCGAACAGCCCACCTCCATTGCCGGTGCCTTCAGCCTCGAGTTTCTTAGCTGAGGCCTGGGCAAACAGCGACTTTGGCTTGACTCTGTGTAAGGCCATCTTGTCAGTATATGACAGACCAAAAAAGGCGTGGCGGCGCCGATGGGAGGCGGTGGGGGGTGGTAACGTACTTGCCGACCTGCTTGTTACGGAAGGCGCTCAGTTTGGCGGTGCAGGGGCTCATGATGTTGTCTGAGGGGGAGATGAAAGTTTTGTTCCTGGAGAGAGGGCAAACACTTGTCGTCAGCAACGGGTTCGTCCAAACCTCGTCCTGGGTTCCAGGCGGCGGCGACTGGGAGGTAACGTACTCGCCCTGCTCCATCTTGGACTGGAAGACCTGACGGTGGTGTTCCATGCTCATCACATCGGTTTTGTTGTTTGCATTGGCATCGGCACCGGCCTGGAGTAGGGTCGGCATTGATGTGTTGACGTCCTTAGCGGCGAGCACGTTGGAAGACATGTTGAGAGAGGATAGAGTGCAGGTTGAACTGGTTGTTTGCGGTTCGGTGCGAGGTAATGCGAAGCAAGGTGAAGCTCTAAAGAAGGGATGCAGCGGGTTGCAGATTGTTGTTGCGTGCAGGAAGAGCAAACGGGAATAAGAGGACGCTTTGTATCCAGACCTTAAATCGACCCCAGAAATGCAGAGTTAGCGTGGGCTGCGAGGCTTGCTGCAGAAAAAAGAGAAGAACAACACATTTCCGGTTTAGGCAGCATCGACCGGGCAACGGCATGAATGTGTGCCCCACAAAATACCACACCCCCTGTCTTTCAGCGGGACCACAGCCAGGAATGGGACGTCATGACTCCGGCAACCCAAACAAGCATCGAATGATCGAATCAACAAATACTGTACATAATAACCTAGGTATGATGGAAGACGGAAAATTCGAGTTATAACGAGCTATGCTAAGTATACAAAGTTACCAGTGACTCATAGCCAGGTAGGTCGCAATTTTACCGCTTGATGTTGGAGCCGAGCTCGGTTTGCTTAGCGCCATACTGCTTCATGAGCTGCTCGGTCTTCGCCTTCTGCGCCGCAATCTTCTCAGCGACGACCTTGCCGCGTTTGTTCTCATTCCTGCCCATCTGCTGGAGATGCACCTCATCGGGGCCATCCGCTAGCCGCAGCGTCCTGATCCCCGCCCACATGCTTGCGAGTGGGGTATCCTGGCTGACACCCGCTCCACCGAATGACTGGACCGCCCGGTCAATGACGGTCAGCGCCGTCTGCGGGACAAGCACCTTGGCCTGCGCGATTTCTTTGAGCGCCGCCTTGGGGCCTTGCTCGTCCATCTTGATAGCGGCGTTGAGCACGATGAGACGAGCAGCGTCGATCTCGATGCGGGATTTGGCGACCCACTCAAGGATGACGCCGTGCTCGCGCAGCTGCTTGCCAAAGGTCGTCTTCTTCGGGTCGTTGATCCGCATGAGCATCCATTCCAGAGCACGTTCCGAGGCGCCAATCGTCCGCATGGCGTGGTGGATGCGGCCGGGGCCAAGGCGGCCTTGGATGATCTCGAAGCCGCGGCCCTCGCCGAGCACGAGATTGGCAGCCGGCACACGGACGTTTTTGAAGGTGATATGGCCATGGCCGTGAGGCGCATCGTCATACCCGTAGACTGAGAGCATACGGTGGATGGTGATGCCGGGGGTCCCTGCCGGCACGATAATGACCGATTGTTGCCTGTAGGCGTCCTTGTTGCTGGCATCGTTCTTGCCCATGACAATATAGACCTTGCAGCGCGGGTCGCCAGCACCACTAGACCACCATTTCTGTTGGTCATGTTAGCGCAACAGCAAGCAAGCGAGGGCCGAATAAGGTGAGTTCCACATACTTGGCCGTTCAAGACGTAGTGGTCGCCGTCCCGCTCAATCTTCATTTCGATGTTGCGGGCATCAGAGGAGGCCACCTGAGGCTCCGTCATCAGAAAGGCGGAACGGATCTCACCCTCCATTAACGGCTTCAGCCACTTGGCCTTCTGTGCATCATTGCCGTACTTGGCCAAGACCTCCATGTTGCCCGTGTCCGGGGCAGCGCAGTTGACGGCCTCCGAAGCGACTCTTGATTTGCCCAGCCACTCGGCCATCAGGCCGTACTCAAGGTTCGTGAAGCCGGGCGACTCCTTGTAGTGGCCCTTGGGCAGGAACATGTTCCAGAGGCCCAGAGACCGGGCCTTCTTCTTGAGAGCCTCGAGGATTGGCGGGTGTGAGTTCCATCTTGCGTCACCCACGCCAATCTGGGCTTCAAAGACGGGATCGGCGCTGAGAGCACATCGCATTAGAGTGCATGTTAAACTTGAGCGGTGAGTGCTGGCTTACGGAATGCAGTCCTCCTCGACAAACTTGGCAACAACGTCCAATGCCTTTTGCGCCCTCTCGCTCACGCGGTCACGGACCTGCAAATACGTCTCAGTATGGTGATAGTCTCGAGTCGAGTTTGGCACAATGAGGACTCATCCTTACAGCAATGGGAATTTGGGCCGACATTCTGAATGCGTCAATGTGTAAATGCGTGATTGTGCAATTGTCGATAGGAACGCAATGGATTGATGTTTGTCTTGTTGAGAACCGGATGGGGTCCCCCGGCAGGAAAGTATGGGCACCTTTTGATGATGTTGAATCAATGGCTGAGGCGAGGTTCACCTCCTCAATGGTACGATTACCCGCGCCCATGCCGAGGTCCGCTCGGCACCCCGGCTTTGGTGGGTTAGCGGTGCGGAGCGCCAAGCGCCCGAGTGGCTGATGAAAACGCGGAGGTGGCTTGACAAGGGGAGGACACCTATCGACCCACCCGGCACCTGCAGAGACGTGCAGGACGTCTCGGGATGCGTTGTGGCTTGGGTTTCGCGACTCCATACTACGGTACATACTTTACATAGTTATAATGCTGGCAAACAATGCCGCACCGCAATGAAGCATCCAAGCTCCCAGGCTCACCCATACACCAAAGGCAGGGTTTGCCACTACGACCATCCGGCTGGCCAAGTTCAGGTAAGACACGCCAACCACCACGAGTACTTGGCCTCATCATGATGCTGGTGGGAGTATCCGTAAACTAAAGTCCGGGTGGGCCTCCCTTAGCTCGGGGCGTGGAGAAAGTCAAGGGATGTACGTGTTCATGGATGACATGTCTGGCTGATCTCACAAATGGTATGCCCGCCACACTCTTGGTGCAGACGACCAAAGTTCAAAAAAAAAGAAAAGGAAGTGTAGGGTTTAATAAACCGAAACAAAAGAGACACCAACCGGCGACTGAAAAGGAATACTAGATGGGATGAAAACTGGAGGAACAAAAACGTCTTAGCTGATCGAGGACAGCCTACAATAGATTACTACAATATAGTTCGTGAACCGTTAGAAGTACATACACCATACATTCCTTGATTCGGACGAATTATCCCGCTGCCTGCGGGTGAGAGAAGCCGCGCGACTGGATCATTACGCGGCCCTGGCGAATCGGATTTGAAACTTACTGCCAACATACTCTCGCAGTGGATGCATGAAAGGTGTGACGAAGATTATATAGATCGCGAACTTGGCGTTCGTAATCAGTGGTTTGGAAGGTTGACGGTTGCCGATTCTGGACATTGAGAATCCGCTCCCACTGGTCTCTAAATTCTGACCCGCACGGCCAGGAGCTGAAGGCTACCGCGAGTTTCGAGACGTTCCCTCAGGTTCCGTGCCATCCCAATTGCCAAGACGACGGCCATGATTTATTTCCAGGGAATGGATACAAATCCCAACTTTCCGGACCATTTCAGAAAGCGCCATCACCTGCCTGCGGCAGGCACCCAGATTCTGGCAAACCCTCGTCAGCCCTGAACGTCATTGGAGACGTCAGCCCATCCGCCTGGCCCAGCCGAATGACAGGCGGGGCCTGCAATAGGGGCAACCGATGGCAAGGCGGGGCAGGGGTCGCTGTCACATTGCAGATCTCAGAATTTTGGCATGTTGGTTCAGAGCTGCACCACAGCGCCGATGCGACATTTGTCCGGCCGCCCAGTGACGGATTCCGTGGGTAAGCGCATCTATGCTAGTCGCCTATTTTCCCTGGTCCTACCCTACTGTGTAGAAACAGCTAGTTGGCCATCACCTCCGACCCAGTAGGATTGGTCAGGTGTTGAGTCCAAAAAGAGTCACTTCTGATATGCCACCGTGGGCAGTTGGAAACGGAGGCAGATGCCACGAAATAACTTGATTGGTGCCGCAGTCGAGATGCGTCGCAAGAGATCGACGGGGGTTTGCAGCAGGCCCCGGCGGGCAGGCACGCCACGGGAAAATTAAACGAAAACCGATGATTCTGGGCTTGCGTGGCGGGGACCTGGCAGCCCACGTTTCAATTTGTTATGTAGAGTAGCTTTCATCCCGCCTCAACACTGGCTGCGGCTCCTCTCCTCGACATCCGTCCTCTTGCGCAACAACACCTCATTCTCTCTTCAACGCGCGCGTCGTTCAAGCCGTGCTCTGGATTTGATGTCGTCGCATGCACAACTATTCTTTTCTCACCGAGCGAGAGCCGTTTCATGCCCGCAGCGAACAGGCTACGCCTGCCCCACCTACGCTTCGCTATCAATTCCGATCCCCGCTATTAAAGCATACCTGAGCGCCTAACATTGCGCTTCACGCCTATCACCTCTTTTTCCGCCCGGCAATCGTCCCGGTATCATTTTGAGAGCTGCAGTCTCCCATCAGGTTTCTCTTCGTTGGCGCTGCATCGCTGAAGAAACCCCGCCTCGGAGCCAGATCTGGATCATGTTCCAGCACCTCCATCGAGACACTCAATCCTAGGCTTCGATATCACACATTCACCTCGTTTCCTATCACCATCCTATGACGCCCTCGTGGACGCAATGGACATGATGAAGGCGGCTAGTTCACTCATGCCGAAGAAGTTTCGCAGTGTACGAGAGAAAAATGGGCATCGTCGCAACAGGTCATCGGAGTCTGGCGGCAAGGTGTGTGGACTACCTCCTCTATAGTAGGCAGAAAGCGAGTGTTTGTTGACGGCACCTCAGGTGCGGCCACTGACGGCCGACTCATGGCTGTCCATCTTTAAACCCGACTCGGCGAAACAGGCACAGAGGGAGAAGGAAGAAGTGGAGAAAGAAGCAGCAAAAGTAGGCCTTGGATGCCATGTCGACGGAACCGCATCACGATATTGATACGTACACAGGTCGAAGTCATAGCGAAGCGCCTTGAGGAGCTCAACTACCATGCCATCTCCAAAGACCTCATTCGTATAGCGATCCGCTCCAACTTCGCCGCGGGCGATACCGACAAGGCTGTTGAGCTCTTACAACTCCAGCAACAAGCTTTCTCGGGAATAATACAACCCTACGACCCAAATATTGAGATGCTCGGCGCTGAAAACAGGGGGAATGTCACCTGCTATCTGGATTCCTTGCTCTTCGCTATGTTCGCGCATCTTACTGCCTTCGAGTCTATGTTGAAAAATGATCTGGAAAACGAGCCGCAGAGGAAGCTTGCCGCTTTGCTTAGGCTATGGGTGAACATGCTCAGGAGTGGGAAGCTAATACACACCGACATGGTCTGACATGCCCTGTCCGCTCCGTTGTCACCCCACACTGACTGGACCTCCGCAGACGGAACATATACAGCAGGCCTTAGCTGAGTGTGGATGGAAGGACGCTGCGTTTCTTGAGCAGCAGGATACGTCCGAAGCCTTCGCTTTTATTGCCGATGCATTGCAATTGCCTCTTCTCGCGCTTCAGATGGATCTCTTTCACCACGGGAAAGGAGACGTGGATGACCACAAAGTTGTCCATGAGAGGTGCCTTAATCTACCCGTGCCTGCCGACACCGAGGGAAAGGGGGTCAAGCTTGAGGACTGCATGGAAGCATATTTTAACAACAAGGTCGACGTGCTTCGGGATAGTCCGGATGAAAAGAAGCTCACCGATAGGCCACCCCTGAGTCCGGAGAGTACCATCCGGATGGTTCCCGAGGAGGAAGCCGACACATCGCACGAGCATACCGAGAATACGCACCTGCAACGGAGGTGGACAACACATGGAAGCATTGTGCAAGCTCCCGTATCCGGATCGAGCTCCGACCCTGCGGCATCCAGTTCCCGGACGAGGTCCACCAGCATCATTCAACGAATTGTGGTGGACGAAAAGAACTCAAGCGGTCCATCTGCAGACGCGGAAACGAGGAGTCTACTGCAACGGGCGAGACGGACCGGCTCAACGGTGGTGAAGGCAGTCACCATCCCAGCTTGGCAGTTTTATAGACTAATACGTTCGTGTTCACTTCCATTTCCTATGTTCTACCCTTTATAAGGAAGATTCCGGGCTAATCTATCCTTTCGCAGCGTGGAACGCGACCTCGAACAGCGCGCCAAGCAGTGACGTAGAGCTTGCCCGGCACTTCAACCAACGCCCTGTTGTGGCTATATGCTTGAAGAGGTATACAATGACAGACGCCGGCGTCCCTATCCGGCAGAACACCTTCATCGATATTCCTGACAGTCTTCGTCTCCCACACTTCATGGTCGTCGACGGCGTCAAGGAAGAGGACCAAGACCCGAATGGCTTGAGTCAGGGGTACAAGTTGGTTTTGCAATCTGTCATCTGCCACCGCGGTGACTCGATCCATAGCGGGCACTATGTCGCCTACGCTCGGGTCGCGCCCAAACTTCTAACGGACAACCGGAGACACGACCATGATCCGCCTCCGGACTACGAAGAGCCAACATGGGTGAAATTTGACGATTTGGCGATAGAGAAGCGGGTTGAAACCGTAGATGACATCCAGGAGTGTCTCCGACGCCAAGAGGAAATGCCCTACGTGCTGATTTACCAAATCGTTCCCATGATGGACGTCACGAGCACATCGACCGACGGCTCTGTGACCGAACCTCCGTGTTATGCTGAATCAACAGCGAACGTCCCCGGGACACCGAACGTGGAAGCTGTCGACGATGCTGGCCAAATCTCAAAGTCGACAAGTGGGTTTTTCGACTCGGCAACGACTCTCGCCAACTCTGGACCACACATCCGCCTCAGCTCCGAGAATGAAAGAACGCCACGATTCAGTTTCGACGACGATCCATACTCTCTTGCTATTCAAACAGACAGCTCACGACGCGGCAGCATCACCTTTTCCGAGCCCGCCCTCCATACCCACCCAGCAAGCAGCCCGGAGGCCGTCTCACCAGCTGTCACACCTCAAGAAGAAACGACTGGAGCACGACTCTCGCGAGCAGCAGCAATGTTCAAGACGGGTGCAAGCAAGTCCCGTCCCACCAGCCAGGCCGGCGAGGGCAGAATCAGCCTTACGATATCGAGGTTTGGCTTCGGCCGGCAGAGCAGGGACAGTGGGCCCAGCAGTGTCAACGGCGGCGCCGCGAACTCGGAGGCATCGGCGAGTGAACAAGGCGGGCTTGTTGAGGTGGAGGAACCCGTTGGAAAGGAAAGAGAGCATCATCACTTGCACCATCATCATCATCATCACAACCAAAACCAGAAAAAGGATAAGGAAAAAGAGAAGGAGAAGGACGGAAACAAGTCGAAGGGCCGCGACAGGGAGGAGAAAAAGGACAAGGAAAAAGGCAAAGGCAAAGGAAAGGCCAGAGATTCGAGCAAAGGTGGTGTCCCCGACCGCGAATGCCTTATCATGTGAGCTCAACAATGAGCTCTCGAGGAGAAGAGAGATAGACAGCATCTGCTTTAGTTCGATTTTTTATTTGATTTTTTTTTTTGGGAGGGGGAGGCGGGAAGGGGGTTGTCAACTAGGGAAATTTTAGATTTTGGCCGACCAGTTACCGCTGGTCAAGGCGTATTTTTTGGTGCTTGGGTTTAATTCAAAGCATGGCGTTGGTTTGGGGTCAGGACATGATAGGACAAAGGACTGGCAGGGGACAAAACAGATGGACACGGTGTCTAGAGGAACGCATAACGGCTGGGATGGCGACTTTGCATTCAAGCAACATGGTGATACCAAAGACTAACTAGTTTAAGCGGGGGGGGAAGGGGAAGGAAGAGTCAAAAACGGCATGCGTCAATGGATGCTTGGGATTGTTTTATCGACGAGGAAGAGCGAGGACTTTAGAGAGCGGGCGAGTCAGCTCCCTCAATATCAGCGAACAGCAAATACGTAATGTATGTTTATGGGAGATGGTTATGGAGGAGAGGGAAATGGAAAACCCCCCCCCTGAAAATCCGCGGACACACGCTATACACTCCCAGATCATTTGTTCTTGAATGCTTCCAACAACCATGCATATGATATTTTACATTTCATGCCACTTATATTTACAACGCCGCCCCTTGGCTGTTGGTTTAAAGGGGCTAGCCAAGCGTGAATCAAATCAACACCCACCACTGTCGCTCTGACAGCCCGAATCTTTCTTTGCACACAACCGCGTCCCAAGTCCGCAAGATGGAGCAACCCCCTTGCTTCGCTCCGGCCATTCCACCTTCCCAATGACACAAATCTATAATACACATTTCATTCCTCCTTCTGCCTCTGAACAAAGTAGTCTGTCCGCTGCATCAGCAGGTTTCGCCGCAAGATGAAGAAGACGTCTATCGTTCGTCACGAGCCGGATATGCAAGACGCAGGCCGACCGATGCTGGGGAACCGTGATCTTCATGTTTGCCGACCCAGGCGTTTTATAAGACACGGAAACGATAAGAAAAGAGAGAGAAACAAGGCGAGGATGGTTGATACTCGTCCCTGTCGCTAGCCATGCAGGTGGGGTGGCATTAAATTAAAGCGGTCGAGGCTGTGAACGCAGCGGGGCGGAGGGGCGAGGGGAGTGCATGCGGAATCGGGCACTCAATGCCGTTCCGCTTTTGCTGATAAAGCGTTGTCACTTAGAACGGGATGTTAGGAGGAGGCTGGGCTCCCATGACATCCTGTTGTTCTTGCAGCTCCTCGCCGCCGGCCTCGATGGAGACGCCAACACCAATCTTTGCTTGTTGCTGTTGAAAGGATTAGCTTCGGATATCTCTGGTCAGAAATCAATTCTCTTACAGTGAAGTGGTCCACGTCAGCAGCGAAGGTCATCATGACAGGGGCAGCAACGCGCTTCTCAAGCAGGCAGCTCAGCTTGCCCTTGGAGTCGATCTGCGCCCGGAAAGTTGACATCCGGAAGTCGTACTTGGCACCGAAAGTGGTAATTCCCTCCTTGGTAAGACCACCCATCATGTCACCGCTGGGGGCGACAGAAAGAGTCATGTCGACACCAGCCTGAACCTTGTCCGACAGGCGCTGCCAGTAAGAAGCGTTGAGGGCACCCTGAGCCTGCAGCTGGGCGCTGGCAATGAAGTTGTCCGACTTGTACCGAGCAACATACGAGACAGCGGTGTCCGGGCCCTGGGTAAGACCAGCGCGCTGCCAGACCGCCTCCAGACCAAGGGCAAGCTTGGGTGTGACAGATTGAAGGTACTGTCCAATGAAGATGCCGGTCAAACCACCCTCGAGGAACGACGGGTTGAGGGCCTTTAGTGTGGCAGTGAAGTCGTTCCCAAGATATTCGTTCTCGAACTGGGCCATATCCTGGCCAGTAGCGCCAGGGGCGACCTGGAACCGCGACTTGGTGGTGAAGGCATTGCTCCACCTCCAATTGAACGACGCTGAGAGGGCGCCTTGGTCGTCGACGTTGCCTTGCGCGAATACCTGCCGGCTTTCGTTAGACAAAGTTGAAGGCTCAAGACATTGCAGCCCCATTCAGGGCGAAGGGTCCCATACCTTGCTGGTGCCGTAGAGAGCGGCAAATGTGTAGGGGCTCAAGCGCTCACCCATTGCGAACTGGTGAGATACTTGGAATCTTGAATTTAATCAGCACCGCATGACGAGGGTAGCCGCGCCTTGCGTGGCCGTGGGCTTGCGGCGAACGTACAAGGGATTGAAGCTGAAGGCCTTTGTGAGGTCGGCCCGCAGACCAGAGAACATCAGGTTTGTGGTAAGAACATCACGCTGGACCTCTGTAAAAACTCATCAGTATATATGCAATGGCAAGCTGACCATGGGCGTTTCGAGCGGTAACAGCCAGATGACTGCAAAAGATGTTCTGTCAAAACCGGTGACGTACCCTTGGCGATGTTCTCTACCACGCCTGGATTCGACAGGCCCAACCGTCCCCTCCTTTCTTGAAAGCTATTGTAGACATCTGAAAGACCGGAGAAGATGGGATTCTTGCGCAAAAACCCAAGGTGCGCATCGGAAGGGGTGGACGCCATGGCCATGGTGACAGCAGTTGGTCGCCGCGGTCGCGCGCAGCCTTTGTTGCTTCGTGTCGAATTCGCCGGGTGGGAGAATAACCGCAATCTTTAGACAAGAAAATTAATAATGATGAGATTAAAAGTTCCTAAACGCCTGGATGCGTTTGTCGTAGCGGTCAAAGACGTGGCTCTCGATGTCGAGGACACTGAAGCCGTGGCTGGCGTTGAAGACTTGGATTGACTGAAAGAGCCGGTTCCAAAAATTTCGCGGTCCCCAGGTGCAACAGCAGCCCGGTTTGCTGGCCCATGCGTCTGTGGGCGGGTCCACTGCCAAGGGCGTTCGCCAGCTACGCTCCTGCGGTAGTCACGGCAAGGGGGTGGACCGGCTCGGAGAAATCAAGCGCCGGTCCTTGCAACCTCCGCCGCGGTTTGCTCCGGCACATTGATCTCCCTTGCTCTGGTTGAGGACATCGGATAATAATAAAGATGTTCACCGAATGGAACGTTTATCAATCAAACTATCAACGCGTTGTGAAACTTATGCCTTCAATCCGGCTACTGTTGAGAGCACAGGTATAATCACAAGTTTTGGATAGCTCGTGTATAGTCTCGCTGTTATCTCAGCCTGCGCTTCTCAAAGAGACCTCGACGCTAGGTACGCATGCATGGGCAGCCAGTCCAGTTGGGCGGAAGCCTGAAGAGCTCTCCCGATCCAACCCGAGTTTCCACCTTAGGTTTTGAAGTCATTGCTCAGAGCATGCATGCGTTCTCCGGCGTTTCATAAGCTTATTTGTACTGCGAGACTATTTTCAATCTGCGATCTTCAATCACTCACGATTTCGGGCTTCAGCTGAATCACCAGGAATCTGGATCGCCGGAGTGGAGCCCCTGTAGCTACAAGTGTGGTGTGTCGTTGCTGAGCCGGAAACCACACCTTCTAGGAGGCTCGGGCCGTATTTAAACCCTACGTAGGTTCTGCTTGCCACCGACTTGGGTCTTTGTTATCTACCATCGCACGCAACACTCTAGCAGGCAACATCAACATCAATCACGGCGAGCACTTCGGCTGCTGACTTTGTTGGTTTCGTTTTCCCTTTCCCGCCACCCGGTCCCACCAAGGGAAGCTTATCGATCCCTGTGCGGTACAAGTCAGATTGTCTGGAATTGTCCCACAGCTTTTTGAAGCGTGGGGTTGGTGATACAGGAACCACCTTAAAACGCTCATCTAAACTATAGCCATAATCCAGGACAGTCTCTGGTTTGGGCATTTCTGCTATGGATACTCTTCTGTAAGTTCACTTTCGCGTCGCTTCTTCTCGAGTTACGACGCTACTTCTCAAGATGTGTTGTAAAAAAGATAACCCCCACGGTGGTATCGTTACTAATAGATGCAGTACCGCTGAGATCGCGGTCAACGCGCCGCGCTATCGCCGCAAGAGCTCAACATTCATCGACGGGATTCATGATGTCCCCGAAGATGAGGGCAATCTGGCTCCGGCCCAGCTGTACAGCACCATGTCTGGCAGACTGTTCCACTCGGGGAGAATCGCAATTGTCATGGTCGGCCTTCCGGCCCGTGGCAAGACGTAAGCAGATTTTGAGCGTCATACGCCCACCCAGAAAACTAACCGACTTGCAGCCACATCTGTGTTTCGATGGCTCGCTATCTTTCGTGGTACGTGTTTCTCTGCTCTCCCGCATCTTCGTGATGCTCATGAGTTATAGGCTTGGCGTCAAGACTCGGATCTTCCATTTGGGCGACTACCGACGGGCCACTGTTGAGGGAGGCCATGTTCCGCCAGATTACTTCTACCCAAATGCATCGCCGGCTTCTGTCATGCTCCGCCAGAAGATCCTTAAGAAGTGTAGGGAGGACATCTACGCCTGGCTGAATCACGAGAACGGCCAGGTCGCCATCTACGACGCCGTCAATCCCACTGCGAGCGGCCGTCTAAGCCTGGCCAAGGAGTTTGCCAAGCATGACGTTCAGGTGAGAGACTCTTGGTGCCTCGCTCCTTGAGGAGGCACGTACTGATAGGCGGTACGATAGACGCTTTTCATCGAGTCCTATGTCGATGACCAGGAAATTCTCAAGGAGAACGCCCGCAACGTTAAGATATCGTCTCCGGACGTAAGTGACGACCAGCCGTTTCGGAAGACTAAAGGATACTGATCTTTACAAGTTCCATGGCATGGATCCCGATGAAGCGGCCAAGCATTACCTCAAGCGGATCGAGACGAAAATCCCGGTGTTCGAGACGATGGAAGAGGAGGGACTGAACTACGTCAAGATGATCAACGCCGGCCGAGCCTTTTATTACAATAATGTCAGCTTCAACTATCTGTCACACAGGATCGTCTTCTATTTGACCAACCTTCACATCAAATTTCGCACCACCTTTTTTGTCCGCGCCGGGCCTGCGACGGACGAAGACTCGTTCAAAGCTGATGCACCACTCTCGGAAGAAGGCCAAGCGTATGCGAAAAAGATGACAGAGACGCTCCTCAGACACCGAGATCAGGAGCGCCAGGCATCCATCGAGCAGGACGGGTCCGACGTGCCATTACGGCCCTTGACTGTGTGGACATCCACCCGTTTGCGCACCATCCAGACCGGGGAGCCGCTCAAGGAGATGGGATACAAGGTCAAACAGCGGTCTCAGATGAGCCAGATCAACCCCGGAGTATGCGAGAAGCTGTCGGAGCGTGCCATCCGCGCCTTGTATCCAGAGGAAGTGGAGAAGCATGAGCTGGATCCCTATCATCACCGCTACCCGCGTGCAGAGGTAGGCGGCCACTGACTAACCCAGCCCTATCCCCCGTAGTTCATAATGCATGCTAACTGAATACAGTCATACCACGATCTCGCTGTGCGGCTGGAGCCCATTATTCTCGAGCTGGAGCGCGAGCAGAATGACCTTTTGATTATTGCGCACGAAAGCGTCCTGCGTGTCCTCTACTCCTACCTGATGCACTGCAGCACCAGAGATATTCCCAAGTTGAAATTCCCCCGGGATGAGATTATCGAGATCATTCCTGCAGCGTACCAAAACGAGGCGAAGCGCATCCATATTCCTGGCCTTGACCCGAAGACTATCCCGGGGTCGCCAGAGGACATTCGAATCCCTGTGCCGAGTGAGCCTGGCGCCAACCTCCCGCCGATTCCGGGCATGAACAGTCCAGAGGTTGCCGAGGCTGCCATCACGCGACCGCCCGAAAAGATTGTCAACAATGCGAAAGAGATGGTATCTGACAAGGTGGCCGATGAGGACTGAGAAGGAGAAAAGGGCCGGGATAAATGTGTCTTTCGAATGCTGGAAACGAGGGGAAGGCCTCTTTTGGTATAACGCCAGGACAACATTTGCAGCGTAAAAATCAATTACTGTTATAAGTATGTTATGTATGTCGCCTGGAACATGAGCGGGACAAGTCAACCCCAACCCTTGGCCGAGCAGTGACGTCTATAGGCATTCTTGGCGACCCCGCGATAACTACCCAGGTAATGGAGCTCTAAGCTCCCCGAAGTGGGAATTGGAGCTGTCCATTTACAAAGTCCTGTCGAGAGCTAACCTCACTTGCAACCCCCCCGCCCATCAAACCCCCATCCAACCATGTCCAATAAGGCAGCCCTCGTCACAGGCGCCACGGGCTTTCTCGGCCGACAGGTCGTTAAGGCGTTTGCTTTCCACGACTGGACCGTCAAAGGCACCGGCTTCTCCCGCGCAGATGGCACCAACATTCTCAAGGTTGACCTCTCCAACAGGGACGAGATTGAGAAAGCTCTGGAGCAGGCAAAGTAAGGATCCAGTGCG
>JAMAKP010000061.1:0-152238 GCA_023628455.1 Chaetomiaceae sp. B2702
CCCAAAAGCCAGCCCCATCAGCACAGCAGAGCCGCATCCCCCAGCCGTCTAAACAGCAACAGCAACAGCAGCAGCAGTTATGTATGAGATGGAGGTTATGACTCTCATGATTAAATAAAACTGCCGGTTTATTCCCTCCACTAACATCCATAAGTCATTTAATCCTGGTAACTGTTCGTTTGCCGACGGCGACAGGAAAGGGTCATGTCATGTTATAAACGGCGTTGGATTTTAAACAGAATCTCGAACCCGAAGTAAACAATATCTCGGACCTGACGCCTACATACCCGGCGTTGCCGAAGGCATCGAAATTCCCCGGCAAGTTCATAGCCACAACAATTTCAAGACTTCACCTCAAACCGGCTGTGCTCCCCCGATCTCAACCTTTCCAGGGCCCAAGGGCACCACGGTTCTCAGCCCGTCCGGCATGACGTAAACTTATAACAAAGGATGTACTATATATACAGCTTCAAGTTTGTTGCAAAAGCATAGCAAGCTAAGACATCTCACTCCGAGCCGAACACAAAATTTGTCAGCGAGGTGTAAACGCAGAGGCAACAAGCACGAGTCTGCTCAGAGCACTCAGTAGCAAATGCAAACAGACAGGTGGGTGCGGATTGGGACGAGGGTGGTGGGAAGGCAACGTCGAGCAGCACAAGAAACTTCACCTCGATGTCGGATCGGAACACCAGCTCAAGTGATGAACTCTGGGTCGTTGTGTGTTTATCCCGCTCTACTGCCACGAGGAGGCTGTTCTACGCTTACCAGACTGTATGTTCGCAGCTATGTAGCATACGGGTAACTTCTGTGTGTGTGCTGGGGCGATTGTCGGTAGCTTTGAGAAACGTACATTTATTATATGTAGAAGCGAAGCACGGCAAAGAGAAGACCCAATGGTCAATGTGAGGACAAAATCGAGGAACTATTACTATCAATACAGGTATGTAGGTTACCGTGTTTTACATGGCGTAAGAAATTGAATAGAAATTCCGTTAGCTCTGCCCCTGTCGTCCTCACTCAATACTGTCAAGTTCGGCAATTGTGGGGGAAAATGGGTTCCTATACTTTCGTGTTTGTTTTTATACCGTTCATTTCCTGACTATCAAGGTTTGCAGTGTTCCTCCATTTTCATCTACACGCCAACCTCGCCCTTCCTCTCATCCTTTCCTCGACTTCACCACCGCTGCTCTCCCAGCGCCACAGTTTTGACAGGCAACAATGCCGACGGCACAGGCAATGATCAAGCAGCAGCGGAGACGCTACGCCTAAGGTCTCTACATAGTTCTCCGAACCATTGTCTCAAAGCCTGAGAACTGTGTCATTGAGAGGTAACGACGCAACAAGGCGTCCCACCAGCCATCCTCAACTTTCCTTGGCTGATTTGGTAGTAGGAGTACAATACACAAGTAAGGTAACGCAGCTCGTCCCACCTCACCGCTCCATCGTTATACACCCCGCGACCAAACCATGGCACAAGAAGCAACGCACGCAAGACAAGATAAAGTAACATCCTTTTTCATTTCTTCCAACACTCAACGTCACGCCCAAGCAGCTCAAAACTACCATGTAATGTAACACCGACAACCCGCCATAACGCCCAGCTATGCATGACCCATTTGCCCTTACCGCCCAGCCTATCATGCAATGTTACGCCTGCCTGCCTGCCTGCCTGCCTGTAAGAAAAGAACAAGTCCTTTTAAGACAACGACAACGAAACAGAGTAAACCGATAAGAAACACCCATCTATCCCTCCGCTTTCCGTCCATCAACCGAAGGGTACGTTGCAAACCCCACACGGCCACCTACTCCCACCCTCAAAAAGAAAAGTAAAAGAAAAAGCTTCCCCCCCCTCCCCCTAAAAAAAGTTCTTATTCAGCACCCCAATGGCCCTCGCATCCTCCCCACCAACCCTCACACCAGCAGCAGCCGGTAGCCCGTTCGGCACCGGCCCTCCAGGCGAGCTACCCGCGCTGTTGACCCCGCCGCCGCCACCGACGGCGCCCCCGGCTGAAATTGTCCCCCCGCTGACGGGGTTAGCACTGTTTGGTTCCGACCCAACACCCGCGCCCGCCGTAGGCGGGTGCAATAGTAGCGCCGAAAGCGTTGGCCTCGTGCTCGCGGTTGGTGTGGCCAAGCTTTCGGCGGAGACGGCGCTGCGCGGAGGGGAGGCAGAAGGAGCTCGTAGACTGGGACTTGTGGCGACGGTGGCTGCTGTTCCGTTTTGCTGTTGTTGTTGTGGTTGCTGATGCTGATGCTGGTGCTGATGCTGGTGCTGATGCTGGTGCTGATGCTGGTGCTGGTGCTGGTGTTGCTGGTGGTGCTGCTGGTGGTGGGCGAGTTGGCCCGGAACCGAGAGCGGGCTGTGCTGGTTGCGCGCTGCATCGATAGGGGCCAGGCGCGGTTCGATCTGGACGGCTTCTCGCGCCTGCGCTTGGAGCTGTTGGGATCGGGGCGAGTCTAGTTGTGACAGGCGAGGGGGTGGGATCTGCGGTGAGTGCCGCTGGGTTTGCGGGTATGGCTGTGGTAGTGGCATTCCCGCCTTGGGCGGGAGCGGAGTAGGAAGCTGCGGGTGTGGATGTTGGTGTGATTGTGGATGCGGCTGTGGGTGCGGCTGTGGGTGCTGGTGTTGGTGCTGGTGCTGGTGCTGGTGAGGCGGCGGGAGCGGCAGAGTTGTTCGGTCATAGGCAGGATTCGGCCCGGCAGGTGGATAGGGGTGGTGCGGGTGATGCGGGTGGTTCGGATGGTGCGAATGGTGCGGGTGAGGCGGGTACGCGTGTAACCCCGGCGGTGGAGGCCCTTGTGGGTAGGGGTAATGGCCGTTGTTGTATGGCGGTGTCCCGACGGGCGAGGGAGGCCATCCGTAACCATGATGCGGATACTGGGGCGGGTAACCATGATGAGATGGGGGTTGATGATGGTGTGGCGGATAATGCTGTTGGTGCATTGGTGCCCTCGATGCCGCTGGCGATGCCGTCTCGGCAAGGCTCGATTCGGGATACATGCCTTTCGCCGGCACAATGTGCCTGAGCGCCGGATCGTTATTTGGCTGTAACAAATCTAGTGGTCCCCTCGAATAATAGGCAATCAAGTGGAGGTGCTGGCCTGCCGAGTTGGTGATGCTGAAAGACTGCTTGGTCAAGCCATCCGGCTTGTACCTATAGCCATCCGGTTCTCCGTCGTCTTGGTCCTCGTCACTGCCGCGGCCGGAGTCCGGAGTCTTCCCAGCGCCCCTCCTATTGCCCCCAAAGGCCAATGCCCTCTTGCCTTCCATCTCGCGGTAGGTCAAGAAGCTCCCAGACACGCGACTGGCACTCCATGACTTGCCGTCTGTCCATCTCCGCATACCTGCTTCCCGTTCGTCCCAGACGAAGACTGAGCCCGACCGGATCGCTTGCCGCTCTTTTTCCGACAGCCTCCTCTGAACCCGGGGGAGGAGGCCAAGCCTGCATGCCTCAAAGAGCTTGATGGCGTCGGCGGGTGATCGCACCACGCCGTAGTAGGTCTCCATCATTGGCGGTGTGTCAAGGTTCGACGATATGTTTTTCCGTCGTCCATGTGACGGGTTGCGAAACTCGAATACGCAACTGGGCCCGTTCGGTTCAAATCCTCCTGTCCCTTCCTCAAAGTTAGGTGGTCATTCACCATCCAGGCCGGCAAACGAAGAGGATTTCCAGTTCGAGGTAGTGCGTCCCAATAAAGTGATTGAGTCGAATTCGGGTCAGTTCCCAACCATCAATCGCAGAACGGTCACTGTGACGGAGTCAGAGCCTGAACCTTGTAGGACAATAACAGCAAATAAGGCTATCGACGAAGCTGGAGCTGTTTTGGAAAGACCTGAGACATGGCGATGGGGCAAGATGGCGAGGCTCCACGCCATGGCAAGGGATCGCGGCCGTGCCGTCGATCCGCGCAGAAACAGGGATTAGGGGGGGGGGGATTGTTCGCGTCGAGTCGACGATGCCTATCTGAAGACGGCGGGTGGCAGGTCTTAGCGAGAAACCAGCGTCCCACACCCTGTATCCTGGCCGATGGGCCTGTGTCCTCGACATCGTCCACGTACGCGCCCGGGAATTACGAGACGTGCAGGGGGGTTTACAGCACGGATGTTGTGGAGTCGTCCAGCGCATCACCATGCCTCCTGACACAGGAGCATGGCAAACAACTAAGCCACCCTTTTGGGGGCAGGGCACGCTTGCTCAGGTAGGCTAAGCGTTGTCGCGGTTTGATGAGTCTGAGCGAGCCCTAGACATCCACTTGGCCATGTTGATCTTGCTTTGCATCCCTAACCACTAAAGAGAGAGAGAGAGAGAAAGAGAGAAAGAGATTTTAAACAGAGCGGGCGGACCACTGGTCGGAACCGAGTCTGTTATGTATTTCCTCTTATTGGGGCTTTCCCGATTTTGGTGTGTCTCTGTCTGTGTGTGTGTGGGTGTGGAGGGAGGAGGGGGGGGGGGGGGTATTGGGTTGATGAATCTGGCCGAGCACTGACAATGATGGCAAGTGCGGAGTCCCAGTTTCGTATTGGGGTTTCGAAGCCAAACTCAAGACAGGAGGAGAGAGAATAGCAAAACCCAGAAAAAGAGGATCCGTATACATACCACACGGTACCAGGCTAGATCGACGACCCAGCCGACCACCGTTGATCTGGGACGTCGTGGAAAATTTCGAGAACGCGGGGCAAATGTTTTGGAGGTTGCAAATGCCAGTTACAGGAAGCGATTTCGGGCGGACGTCTGAGGTCGAGGTCGACAGAGGTGCATGATGGGATGCATCAAGTTTCCAGAGTACCATGCCGGGGTGTGGATGGGTTTTAAAGAGTGCCCCAGTTGAAAATAAGGCCAGGAGAGCAGCCGCGGGTCAAGTTAACTTAGCGGCTGACACTGTGGAGATCGCCTGCAGGTCGATGACGCTGCAGTTCAATGGCGCAACAAGGATTGGCTCGGAATGTGGGAGACAGGCACCAAGGTAAGGTACTGTATGGTATCGTTACCTCGTACTGTATACGGGCTGCCCGCAGTTCCCGGGCGTTGTCGCCTAGCATTTCATAAAAGTACCAGCGATGTAAGGCAGAGGCAGGCATGTACCCTAAAGCAATGTAGTTATTCCCTGTTCCATCGTTTGCTCAACAGTCGGTAGTCTGGTTTGTTTGAGTGCTCAGTTGGCAGATCCGAGGCATCGCGCATTGCTGCGCGCCCTTCGCTCCGACCACAGCCCAGGCAAAAGAGACATGGAGCCTTGGGTCTTGTGAGTTGGTTGTGGCCGGACGGAATAACGTTAGCTATCGAGGAATTCACGATTCCATCCAATGCCCTGCCGCAAGTGACTGAGGGAGCACGGGGAGCAGCAGATTCGTGGGCTGCGCCCCATAGAAACCCCACTTTGGTCGTCGCGTTTAAAGTTGGGGCCGAATCGCTTCCTGACCAGGCAATTATTAAGCATGTAAAAAAGTGCAACTCTAGCCCAACAAAGGAACCAAGCCCGAGGCTCTGCGTGCCCCCTTTCCCCATTCCGAGCCAACAGGAGCCAAGGGGCCAAGGCAGCCAAGCCGACGGAGCCCAGGCATGAAAGCCAAGCAGTGCGGAATGACAGAAGAGGTAAAAATTACCTATTAGCGGCCCCGCCCGCTGTCGTCAGCTTATCGATGGAGTCGATCGAGACCGACAGTCGCGAGCGGCAACAACCGAACTTTTTTTTTCTCGACTTTGTTCGTTTCATCAATAAAAGCACCACACCACTACGTTTTCTCTGGGGCCGAGCGGGCTGCGGGATAATCACCAAACATAGCCCATGGAAGTCATGTCAGTTGGCGTGTGTTGGTTGTCCCTGCGGCGGGACGCATGGACTCGGAGAGAAGGCCTGTTGGTTCTCTCGCCTTGTCCTCCGTTGATGATATGACTTATTTCCAACAAAACTCTGCGTTTGCTCGTGAGGCGTTGCGAGGCCCCCCTCAGTGCCACACCACAAGTCCTCCCTTTGGTTCCCCTTGGCTAGGCCGGTGTCATGCTCCGCCCTAGTGAGCGCCGAGTTGGTTGGATGACCGGCGTTGCCATCATTTTCCTTCTTGGGAATTTGCCCCAAGAGTCTGGGGTCGTGCGATCTTCGCTCAGCCAAGCGACTACTTCTCCCCTTGAACAGGACGGTGCCCGCCGAGCCAGCTAAGAGAGACTTGGTGCCTGCGGGGGGTCGGAAGAGAATGCTTCGTCCACCTGCTCACCAAATCGCTGGCTCTAGGGCGGGTTCGCCTCCGAAGTCATGTTGGGATCTTTGTCCGCAACGGCGAATGCTTGGCCATGTGTAACGAGAGTAAAGGTGTGCAACGTTCCGGTCAGACAACCGAGTGAAGTTCAAGGCAAGGAGGAAGGGGGCTTGGCCCTGGCCGGGGGCGGCATTCAAGATCCCTGCATCCGCCAACGGGATTGTCATGGAAATATAATAGGATTTCAAGCTTATTTCACGGCGCCCGCGTCGGGCCCGTTAGCGCGTATTGGCATGCTTGGGGTCCCTCCCGCCGAGCCTTGGCCTTTATGCCACGTGCCCGTTCCGGGCAGTTGTTGGCGCTGGAAACTCTGGACCCCAAGGCGGGCGGGCGGACCGGGTGATGCCAACGCAAAGTTGTGATGAGGACTCACAAACCCGTCTGCATTAACTAGTTACTAAGATAGGACTCGCGCAAACACAACCGGGAGACGGCGAATTTCGGGTGGGCGGGCGGTTTGGCGGGCGGCCGTGGCTTGCGATGTTTCCCGTTAGGTATGTTGCATGTGTTAGTCACTCCGTATTGTTACTGCGTCGGAGGTATATCGGGTTTCTTCCCACGTTTGAATGCAACATTGACGCCCAACCTCAAAAACCGAGCAGCTGATGGAGAAGCACCATTGGGATGTGCGTGTTTTTCCTAGTCAGGCAATACCCCAACGGGGACTTGCTGGAGCTTGAAGAACTGGGGGCTGCTGGTACTTAGTCAGATCCTTTGATCGTTAGCGCATCCGCTGAGTCGTATTCGCGTCCAGGGGTCAACCGCTGTGATCGGTGCTTGTCATTTTCCCGTTCTCCTATCTCCCCGGTCACACTTCCTCTTAGTTTGCATATTGTTGCGTAAATGAATCATCATGTGTATAGCCGAGCTTGTGTAACCACCCGAATTGCTGGCTTCTTATGCTGTTGGGCGTTGTTCTCAGTCTCGTTTTGTTTGCCGGCAACCAATCAGCTTTTCAATTTTTGTCATTCCGGGATGTCTGTCAGCTTTTGAAAGATCCTCGCAGCATGGCGTTGCAGCCGTGGAGCCACGGCCCAAACAAGACTCGAGACCAGATGTCCGAGCCCTGTTGCCCGGTCATCCAAGTTCCTGCTGGTGCCTGCTGCGTGTCTGTCCGGGCAGGCACTCATAGTGTAATACCTACCTACACTCGCGGTGTGCCTGGCGCACACTGCCCTGCATCCTTCCCACCCACATGGATCCGAAGCGGGGGCCGGGAAACAACCTGGGAGACTTGGGATCCTGCCAAATGAACGCTTACCATGACCACGCAGATCTTGGACCCGCATCCTCCGGCTCGCCGCTGCACAAATTCCAGGCTCGGAATGCTCGGAAGAGGCGGGATAATAAGGCAGGCGTATTGAGTTTCGAGAAAGCGTATCCGGTAATGTTGAAAGGAAACTTGTGCATCACCACACAATGACAGTGGGCGCCAAGATGAAGGTACTACCTTATCTTACTGTGTGATGTCAAGGCCTATGTTTTTTTTTGGCAAGTTTAAGCATGACTTTAAGCATCGCGATCTGCGTTCAACAGAGCGATATGTACCCGCACCATGATGTTGATAAGGCGTCTGCAAGTGGGCCGAAGGATGCGGCAGCGTATCTGCCTCAATGCGGCCTTCGGTCGGTGTCAGCCAGGCGCCGAGACCGGGCTGTCGTCTGTTTAAGGTTAAAGTCAGCGAGACAGCCAAAAATAACACCTAGACCAGGCCTTGTTCGACCTCGGACCTGGATCCCAAGTGGCGTTCTTCAGCCAGCCAGCAATTCCGGCGGTCAGTTCCAAGCGGTCAGCCATGGGGAGTCCGGGAAGGCAATGACACACTGGAAAAGTCCCTGCGCACAAATTCCCGTTTGGATGAACAAGAAGCACACAAGACAAGAACAAATTCCTGGGGCTCTCCAGAGCCGTTTGCTGTGCCACCTAGGACGGTACGATCAGGCGGCTAGCCTGGGGCGCACAAAAGCACACGAAGCGCCTGGCCGATGATGGGCTGCAACCGAGTACCTACCTAGTTATTCATGTTGCACAAAGTTGGGTGCCAGCAGAAGCATGCCGTCGACGGAAATCCAATGATGGGGTTACCTCCTTCCGTCGCTTGTGCACGCAAACATCCCATGACACACACAAGTAAGCCTGCAGCATATCGGACGTAAAGCAGGCTTCCAGATGGGCACGCCCAGCCTAGTCGTTGGAGGAACAGCGCAAGCGAGACCGAGATGGAGGGCGAGGACGAGAAAAGCATTGGGCTGCAGCCCTGTCGCCCGTGTGCGGCCAAGAAACTTGGCTTTGCTGACCGAACTGACAGTCATGGATGTCCCCCGAAGGCTTGGTATTTTCTTCTTCTTTTTTTTTTTTAAAAAAAAAAAAATTGGTGGAGAGGGCTGCAGCCGAAGAGTGCGAGTTTCGCAGTAAGCATTTTCCGGCCCCCATCTGAACCTTGGTAGAGTTGCCTTAGGGTTGCCGGCGGCGAGGTGAGGTAACATTCGGACTCGGGATGCTGGAGAGCGGGATGAATTTCGAGAACAGCCCCCACATATGCGCGAGGACCCCAACAGCTTTGCAATAAGCATCTGAGCCAACCGCAACATGCAGAACTTGGCGCAAGCCGTGTGACACCCCAACACCAAACCCGCGCAACACCCGCGTATCGAGCAGCCTCTCAGAGACCTTCCCAAGCGTCCAAGGGCTGTCATCTCGCACCCATCGACAACCGAGCAGGTATGTGTGCGGCCCAGAGCTGCAGGGAGCCCGAGGCTGCCCTCCTTTCCCTCGATGCCGCTGATCAACTCGATATACCACATCTGACGTAACAGAAATCTGAACATTCGCTTGGCAGCCGCCAGGCAATCAAGTTCGACATAATTATGCATAGTACTGTGTAGCCACGCTGCTGCTGCTTGCTGCATATGTGTGCTCGCCAAGTCAACAAAGATCCATGTGGCCAAAGGCAAGACAAGCTGATTGTTTGATGCATCTGCATTTTCTCATCAGCCGTTCCGAGACATGGCAGGGTGCCCACCCCCAATCAAGGCGCCCCGCAACGAATCCCGCTTAAGCTTAACTCGTTAGTGCGAGATTCAGGCCAAATGCCTCGCGTGGCTGAGCAGGGAATTGGTTCGACACCATCCTGTGAGAAAGTTGCACAACAAAGAAGCAAAAAGAAGCTTTAGGACAGCCCAGCCATCCTTCCTTCCTTGGCAGCAAAGACGGGGGTGCTCTCGCACCTGCCAACCGAGGGGGACCCGGTTTCCCGCCCCCGTCATTCTGCCCACCAGCACAGGGCTAACTACAGTACCATGTACAGAATAGGTACTATGGTAATAAACTTCCAAGTTGCTAATGAAGCCGAGGCGACATGGCCGAGGGAGCGCCACCCATGCAAGCCGAATGCGTCGCATCAGCTCGCAAGTGTCGCCCCGAATAAGGCAACTGTCCGCATCCTGGCCTCGACTAGCGGGCCTCGTGGGATCATTTGCGGCGTTAGTGCTAACTCCTGTGAACACTTGTTCGGTGTCAACATTATGCGGAGACGCCATCCTTGGAAGCATTCATGGCAGGCTCGGTATCAACAAGAGGCCGTCGCAAAAATGCTTCGGATTGCTGACGCGTCTCCCGTGCGGAGGACCGTGGCTCTGACGGAACCGGATTATTTTTTTATATAGGTACCTAGAACGCGACAGACAACAAGAACAAACACTCGTTCGGCCGATGACAAGCATAACGTTACTGTGTAAACTGTCGCTGTCACTGCGCTCGTTGTCCTCTCGTAACACGAGTCAGGTCACACCAACGCTATGGCGGATGTGTGCCGTCTTGACACAGGCTTTGCCGCTTGGCCCTTGTTGGCCCTTCTGTTGGCTCCCCTCGCACGGCCCCAACTTTATTGCCAGCTGGGCCACCGGGGCCGAGTGGGCTGGGTGGGCCTCTTTCGGCAAAATCGGATCAGATCGTCCCAGGCCCAAACTTTGTGCGACGACAAACGTCGAGCCATGGCTCTTCCCCTGCCACTTTTCTCCATTTTTCTTCCGGAAGTTTTCCGTGTATTACTGCACGGTACTTGGGATTACGTTGCCATACCACGCGCAATACCGGTATGTACAGCGCCACAACTCTTGTCGGGTGTCATTACAGAAGCAGCCTCACAGTATGGAAGGTACCTTAAAAGGGAGGCACGGGAGGATAGGTTGGTGCAGTAACATTATTATTATGGATACCAACAGTACGTATATGTAAGGTATGTACATAAAAGCCGGGACGCGATGCAACTGCAAACGATCAGCGGCAACTGTATCGCCAACAAACCACTAACCAACACAGGAAGTCCTGCATGCCTTCTCCCGCCCGAACCGCGCCAAGTCATGCCCCCTACACTAAATTGAGCCAAGTCATGCCAAGAACCACATGGCCTGACTCCGTTCTCGACGAGGCAACTTCACCTGCTAGGGAATATTGCCCAGATCTGAGCCCCTCACGCCGAGGAGAAAGAGGAATCAGGCTCGATTATCTGCGTTTTTGTCTCGGCAAGGCGCGAAGTGTTGTGGAATTTGTGTTTGAGACCGCCCCTTCCCCTAAATGCGCCCACCCCGGTGGTTTTTTTACATAACAACAAGAGGGTCGACAATATCGTGACTGATGGTGAGCGGAGAAGGGCGTGGAGATCGCCCTAAACGCTATCCCGCTCATGGTTACAGCGAATCTCGGCAGTGCAATGATTAGGGTAGGTTACACTAATAAGTTTATGTATGCACAGTATGTACAGAATGTACTCCATCACATCAGCAAAAAACTCCCCGGTCCTGGGCCGAACCTCCTTTGCCGCGCCGCAAATGCGTCCAGGCAGGGCAGGAGGCAACTAACCAACGTCAATCAGGAAAAAGCTTGACCGAGTCTGCTTGATCTCGACCTTTCGTCACTACAAGGTTCAGTCATTCCCGCGTCTTGGCCCGTCTTGGCCCGCATTTTTCTCATAGTCCGGGCTCTTGCGAGTACGTAAGAGCAAAGCCTCAAAAACCGCGTCACAGTCCGCTCCATTACGCGCGCACAGTACAGAATACGGAAAAAGAAAAGGGGGAAATTTATGGAGGACGACGAATGCTCTGGTGAGAGAGAGACCGCGCGTCGATCCCGCTCGGCGATAGGAAACGTTTTGTGTTTTATGGCTGTGTTTGTGTTTCATCCGGCACGCCAAGCCTCGAAGCCGGCGACGGGAACGGGGGGACGGGAGCTGCAGTTGGACCGCCGCTGGGGCTTATGCGGGTTTATCACGGACGACGGGGCCTTGGCCCGTGGTGTTTGGGAAGGTGGTAATGTGCGGTTCCAACAGCATACGTTGCAGTTGAGGCGATCCGGTTTTTCCTCCCGCGCAAAGTGACATTCCAAAGAACAACTGCGCCCTGGCAAGAGCACGAAGCTTGTATGCATGTACATACAGGACATACCATATACACTACATAGTATGTAGGTACCTACATACACCGCTGACTGGGCTCTGGCCAGTGGGGGCCAGAAGGGAATATTCCGTACTCTCGCCGCCATGGCCATGGCCATGGCCATGATCACATCCATCCCCTGCGTACCCTGCCCTTCTTCCTGAATCCTCACCCAGTGCTTACATAATAAGTTGGCATCCCATACACTGGCATGTGATGGCCTGCCCTCGCCTATTCCGTACTAGACACGCCTCGCAAACGGAGCCCAGGCATCCGCGCATCATCCTCCGAGCCAAGCCTTCCACGAAGCAAACGAACGTCCATCAAAGCCCGGACTCGACACGGCTCGATATTAACACCAAGCGGCCAAGCTCACAACCGAGGCGCCACAACGTCCCTCCAGTCTGGGTAAGGTTGGGCGGTTGAAATCGGCCGCAGGGTTTAGCCTCGGCGGGCCGGTACATACCCACGCACCCTGCTCGAGCCCCCGAGATGAACATCACATCACATCACCCATCCACACGCAAGCCTATATAACCTGCCCCATGCTATAACACATCACGAGAAACGGAGAAACAAAAAAGAAAAGTCCTACCGATCCGGCTGCTGCAACGGCCGAGCCGCCCCAATCACGGAACGGGGTAGACCGGGACCGGGTACCTCAGACGGGATGGCAACGAGATAAAGTGGCAAGTCTGCGAAGCCAAAGGGGGAAAAATAATCAACCCCCATCTCATATAGCATCTCCAACCAAAAAAAAAAAAATTTAAGAAAAAAAATGCCCGTGACTAATAGGGCCGAGGACGGACTGGCAGGCATCAAGATAGATAGAGTGGAAACAAGGGACGGGGACGGGGACGGGAACGGGAGGGAAAGGGGGTAAAAAAAAATAAACCGAGCATCATCATCCATCTTCCCGTCCCGGGATCGCATCCATCTCTCTAAAACCCGATGACTAAACGCCGAACGTCCAGGACGCGCGCGCGCTTTCTGCACAAGGGCCAGCCGGTCTTGCCGCCGCCACGCCGAGAGCGGAAACTGATATGCAGATGAACGACCCCCCTCCCCCTCTAAAGTTGGATGATATGCCGGCCGCGCATGTAACGGCCGCACTGCATCGGCAATGAGAAATTTCGAGAAAGATTCGGGAAAAAGACCCCAGGGGGGGCCAAGGGGGGGGGCCGGGGGGGACTCTTTGTCTAACAACGGGGCTATTTCCGCTCCGCGATGGATGGATGGACGGATGGATGGATGGTCTTTCGGAGTTGACGAGTTTCCTCGGAGGTTGTAGTGTCACCTGCTGGACTGGAGTTGTCGGGCATGCTTTGTTTTTTCGGCGTTTATCTTGTGATGTGTACCTATGCATGTATGTATGTATGTATGTACGTACAGCGCTCTGGCGTCAGGGGCTCCGGTTGGCTTGCTCGCTTCTTGAGAGAGAGAAAGGTAAGGCAGGCGCGCAGATCGGAGAAATCGATGGGCGTTTTTGTGGTTTCTACGGGGACTTGCCCCTGGTTGGACATCCCAGCCGGTGGCCAGCCGGGGGAACTCGTTGAAACGTTGCTTTTCTCAACTCGCAGACAGGGCATGGATGGGCTTGAGAAGCTGCGGCAGCACCGTTTGTCCGTATCTTTCTTGCACTGGTGTTTGCTGGAAGCCGGGGGGTGTTGAAAACAGACTGGCTGGAAACAAGACGGGTTTGTTGTCTCTGTTGGGGCTCAAGGAACACTGCAATGAAATATGGTAAGCATGATGTCCTGTAGCAATAGTTCAGAGCCACACCGCGCACCCTCCCGGCAACCGACCACAGTTCCCATACAAGGTTTATTAGGAACCCTTTCAACAACGTTCCTCGCCACCATAAAACGTCCATGTTCGGTCCAATGGCGGGGGGCTGGCGCTTTAGAACAGGTGGTCTCTCTCCTCCCCGAGACCACCGTTCAAATCGGAGTAGAACCTCCCTACTAGGTAGGTTCTCGCATCTGAACTCCCTCTCCGCCCCGCCGGGGCCGGAAGGTTGGCCGGTAGGCTTTTTCCTTTCTTTCTTTTTTTCCCCCCTTCTTCTCTTTCATCCGAGATGGCTCGAAGCTGCAAACTGCCTGGACTGGACGCTTCTCCAGGACAAAACCTGAGAACAGCATCGATGAGACAGACGCGTGCATGCCACAAGCGTAAGAGACGGATCGCCAGTGGGCCACCCGTGATTCCTCTAGAGAGTAGAGAGACCGTAAAAGAAACAAGAGATGTCGGTCTCTTTTAACCAACGACAGCTATCGACGTGTCCTCTAAAGGGTGTATGAGGACTCTCTCATCCCAGAACGGATCAGCGCTTGAGTGAAGAGGCAGAGGATGATGTCCGTGTCGGCTCACTTGGACTCTACCATCAAGGATCGAGAGTGAGAGAGAAAATAAGGGTTAAGTAGCCAGGTTCCTTGTAGTAGGATCAGTATCGCGAGCAGTAAAGGTTAGGGATGAACGTTAATAGCCCTGGCCCCAGTGGTTGCAAAGGATAAACAAATGTTTTTTTTTCACTTTCCACACGTGGTATAATTATCTCGTGCTATGATTTCACTCCACCGATCACTGTTCTTTCTTCTTCTGGCGTCGTTAGCGGCCGTCAAGTCCTACTTGGTCGCTTAGCATAAACACCCGGGGATGGGGGGTTTGTTTATGGTTGTCAGGGAGGCGAGGCAAGTACTAAGTAGCACTTGTAAGCAAGATTCTGATGGTTACAGACACTGGGCTTTCTTGATTCTTTCGACCACGACAATTCTCATGCTCCCGTATAGTACTTGGCAGAGGTTAGAAAGGTTCACGGTGGCTGTATGGTGAGACAGCCAATCCACCTGTCTTCTCGGCAACTGAGACGGTCGCGTTTGAGAACTTCCCAATATGGACCGACTCCGTATTCTAGCCAGGAACCCTAGCACCTACAGTAGAGTCTACTGGAAAGCAGGTGACAAACCATCGGTGGTAGTAGTTCGTGCGACCTGGTTGGGGTTGCGTTGCATGCCGTTTTAGTGAGTCGAGTAGCCAAGCTGCTGGGGATCCGGAGAACAAGAGTGGACGGAACGGCAGTGAAGCAAGCTGAAGGTAGCAAAACGGGTGGTGACTGTCCGATTGTTCAGGGCAGGCACCTTTAGCAGTGCATATTCCGGCGAAGGAATAAACTAAGCCAAAGCACTCGCTCATCGGGCCCGCCGCCCAGTTCTCTTACTCGGGATAAGCACGCTGACTACGCCACCGTGGGCATCGGGACTCTGTAATATTAGAATAATAGGTATGTCACATGAAGAATGGCCAATTCATAGAGGGACAGCAGGGTTCGAGCAGGATTCCAAAGTCAGCAAAAATGTCCGTTGATCATGGCAGGTGGGAGTGGAGTGAAATTGGGTATTGACAGCAGAGTCTAGATGAGAATTTAGTTGACGAGAAAGGTATCCAAACTCCGATGGTGCCCGGAGAATCTCGGCGTCCCGAATGCACGCAGCCGCTGACGAAATATGAGCGGGCGAGCTGGTTCTCCCTGCCCAAGGCCCGGCAGACGGAAGAGGGGTCTAAGGCCGTAAGACCATCTCACGGTCGCACACGGTTGGGTTAAACAGCCGGCCCGCGTCGGGTCTGCCAACTGTGACTCGCTCCGGTGGCATCATGGTGTCTCTAGGCGTATTGACCTCGCTCGTTGCAAAGGGAGGCCGCATCCCGCCACCCGTCACCAGATCACGGATGGCCAGATGTGCCGGTTCCAAACCACGATACAGCGCGTGGCAGGTACCACAGGAGCACCTGATCAACACCTAACCGTAGGTAGGTGTATCGGTGAACGTAAGTAAAGTAGATAATTAGGATAATTGGGATCTTGTGCACGGTTGTTCAATCAACAATCGCATCGGCCATACCAGCGTGGGAATGAGACTATGTCTCGGACGGTTTGGACGCCAGCGAGGTAACTGAGCAGTCGGTCGAAGCCTAGGCCAAATCCGCCGTGCGGCGGGCAGCCCCAGCGGCGAAGGTCGACGTACCAGTCAAGGCCGCCGCAAGAGGCATCGTCAGGGGTGTCGGCGCCTTCGGATGATGGCTTAAGAATCCCCTGTCGCTTCATAACATCCAAGAGAGGTTCCAAACGGTTCTCGCGCATTGACCCGCCGGCAATCTCGCAGAATTCTGGCACCAACAGATCAAAGCAATCGACCGTTGGACCTGGTACTTGGGGGGTTGCTGGCTGGGTTTCGCGCATGTAAAAGGCCTTGATGTCTCGGGGATAGTTGGTGATGAAGACCGGTTTCTCACCGCCCCCAACGTACTCCGCAAGGTACTTTTCGTGTTCCGACTGCAACCCTGTACCCCACGTTGGCTTGTGCTCGAAGACGTCGGCCTTCTGCTGCAATAGTGCGACGGCGTCCGAGTATGTCATTCGTGGCCAGTCCTGCCGCATCAGTCCCTCCCAGCGGCGCCTAACCTCGTCGGCCGGCGCCAGATCGGAGCCGCTCTGGCGCGATCGGAAAAGGAGATCCTGGACCGTTGCCGAGTCGATGAGACTCGTACTCAAAGACCGCAGCATATCCTCGGCCATGTCCATGACGGGTCCGAGGTCATCGACAAAGCTCATCTCGGCTTCGAGCATATAAAACTCACTTAGGTGCCTCGAAGTGTCGCTCTTCTCGGCGCGGAAAACAGGCGAGAGAGTCCAGACATTGCCAACGGCCTGGGCGAGAGCCTCGAGATGGAGCTGGGTTGAGACAGTGAGATATTTCTTGGAACGAAAGAATTGGTCCTGGGAGTCGCCGTCCTTGTTGGTTGCGTCTGATGTGTCGTTGGCCGGCGTCACGGTAAAAACCTCGCCGGCGCCTTCGCAATCCGACGACGTGATGATGGGTGGTTGTGTCTGAGTGAAGGATCGCCCTGCAAAGAATTGAGTCAAGGATGCGATGGCTTCAGAGCGTAGTCTCAACAAGACGGCGTTGACCGGAGTTCTCGGCCGCAAGTGCGGCATCGTGCGGAGATACTCGGGTGTCTGATATTTCTTTTGTATGGGAAATGTCTGCAGGAGCAGTCGTCAAAATACTGCACCCCGAGTGGCGCGGCATGGGTTATGAGAGCAGGGAAGAGCACACCTTTGCGTCGGACGGGCCCAAGACCTCGACTTTGCTTACATGCAACTCATGGCTCTGGGCCGCTCCGGGCGAAGACACCCAGGAACCGGTGAGGCGGACGGCGGCACCGACGGCCAGGCTGCATGACGACATCAGTAAACAACCTTAACCGAGACAATTCATTCATGTGCCGGTTGGGAATATACTCACTCTTCGGCATGGTCGGCTTGGACGAGGGCCTGTAGAGGAGCCAGTGATGATCCATCACCGAGCGCGACGAACCGATGGGCTTTCATAGACCGGACGGACCGGACGAAGCCATTGACGACGACATCGTCAATTTTTTCGGCGGGTCTCCACTGGAGAAGCTGGGCGATGGAGCGGTTTGCTTGCTGCGAGACATATCGGTGGAAGCTGGAGACGCGACGCGGACGCAAGACACGCGAGACACTGGACGGCCGAAGTGCCGGCGCGGGCCGCATGGCTCGAAGGTCGCTGGCGATGTTCTTTTTTTTCTTCTTTTTCTTCTTTCTGAAATCTGAATTCCGCTATGACTTACGTCCCAGAAAAATACTCGGGGCCGATTGATTGTACGCCCCAGTTTGTACAGTGTAATCGTATGCTGAAGTTGTTCACAGCACGGATTTCTGAGTGGAAATTTCCGAGCCACAAGCCGCAACGCAGCAAATGCAGGGAGTTCAACCTGGAAGCATTCCGCTTCTTGGCAAAGTAACCCGAACCCCTGTCAGACCCTCGTTCGTCCCCGATTCAATCTGCCTCGAGTCTCCACCACTGCACTTGCCCTTCTCGCCTCCCATTGCTTCTGTGATTGGCTGCAGCATGCCCCCCCACAAAGGCTGAACATGGCACTTGCCGTCCAGCTGCCAAGGCACTATCCACGCTTCAACACGACATGCATCAGAAAGAAGGCGCTCTGCATTCGTACAGCAAGAAGAAGCAACTCTCAGCCTTTGCTTTTTGACGAACACCGACTCCACTGCATTTCATTCCACGCTTTACATCATGCAGTTGAGCGCCCGAAGAGGGCCAACCTCTGCATCTCCGCCCCGCGGCATGCGACGACGATCCCTTGCCGCACTCCGGTGGTGGGTGTTGGGCGGCCACGCACTCGTCATTGCGCAGCAGAATGTCAGACATGCATTGGATGAGTTTTATCTTTAGCCATGGCTTGCGCTCACCGGCTTCTTTGGACGTGATCGAGACACGGATTGCCACAATAACCCCCTCCTCTCACGGCCGGGACGCCGGCCTAAAGCGGCACAGAGAACTTCTAGACGCAGCAATAGCGATGGAATTGAGCCAAGTGGTTCAAGACCATGTCTTGCTCTCATTGGATTATTTTCTCAACCGCAACACTTGCTGCAGCTACAAAGCGCAAGCCGTGTCCCGAGCCCACCTGATTATTGGTTTCAGCGGCTGTCCGGGCCCAGAGGACTCATCAACAGCATGCACGAAATCGAAAGAGACATTTATCCAACGGCGGGCGACAGGACCCCGGTCCATTTCTCTGGTCCCAAGTGGCGTGGGAATACCAGATTGACTCAAACTCAAGATGGCGCACTACGGAAGCACAGCATTTCCAGCATTTCACCGTGCAATCAATTCCCACCGTCTCGGCAGCTCACCTCGGCGCCAACTCTGCCTATCAGGTACCTCGCAATTTTTAAATCTTTTTTTCCCTCGATACCGGCCATCAAGCCAATCTTTTTATCAAGAGAGAGTCTCGGTGCTCACTCGTGCGCCGGGCGGGGATGCGTCAAGTCGGCCTCTGTTGTGTTATGGTCGCCTTTGGGTTAGATGCATCAAGCAACATTGGTCAAATCGGACTACGGGCGAGTGCCCTTGGCCCGCTCATTATTGTAGAGAATTGAATGTCCTTAATGTCTGAGACTCGACAGTTACACAAAGATCTCTGCACAGGGAACCGCAACACGCGACGCAGCCGTCATGGTGGCCGCTGTGGCTTCTGGCAAGGGGAGCCCAACATGCCTGGCCCTTTTTCTTTTCTTTTTTTTTTTTTTTTCTCTCTTCATAGGTACTCCTGGTCAGCTTATGCAGGTATAAAGCAACGGATGCCCCCGCCCTCTCTCTCATGAAACAGCAGAGCTCACCAACATCCAAACTCAACTTCGACTGACTGTGCCCACCTTGTCTCGCTCGACCTACGTGATCGACTGGTCGCTTCTTCAAGCATTTCCCACTCTTACGATCTTGACACGCGATGCCTTCCTCAAGCTCCAAGTCCAAGCCCAAGCCCTCAGAGGTCGCCTCGGAGGCCAAGAGGATTTACATTCCTACCATCAGAGAAAATTTTGCATCGACTTGGACAACCTGCTCGTACATCTATCACCAACCATTGCTGCAAATCAACTTTGACGAACGGCCACTTGACCTTTCACCCCCGGTCTTTTGTGAGTACCACGCCCCTGAGACGACGGCTGCTCATGGTAACACATCCCAGACGTCTTAACCGGGGATCCGGTCATCACCGCATTAAATTGGGTTGACAGTACAGGTTGTGCCATACCCTTCATCTGCGCAGCCAACGACAAACGGCCTGGCGGAGATTGGGAGACCGGCGTGGTAGGATACGAGGAACGCTTGTGCCGGCGGAGCACACTTGCAGCGTGCTTAGCAACTCCAGCGGATGGTTCTCCGGCAAACAGTCACTATCCGCTCCCGTTATACGCCGGGGTCCTGTCACAGCATGTCGGTCAGTTGGCCCCCTTCTGTCCTATCTTTCTACAGCCGCTAAACTCTCCACGCAGTCGTGTTCCGCGGCCCTCATGACAAATATGAAAAGCTGCCCTCTGATCAGTGGCGAGCACTGCCCGTTGTTTCGGTCCCTCCGCCACGTTGGCCCAAGCTGACGCAGAACGGCACCAAGTACTCGTTTGCCGATGAGCGCGAAATGGTCAAGGAAAAGTTGCGTGGCGCACTTCGCATATGCGCTTACAACAACTACAGCACTGTGGTGGTGGCGGACTTTGGCCTGGGCAATGGCTATCGAAACCCTCCCCAGGAGCTTGCTGAGCTGTGGCGGGAGGTTTGCCTCTACGACCCCGACCTCCGTGGCCGGATCCGTTACGTGGCCTTTGTCTTTGAAGACCCCAGCCAAAGCACCACGCAGCTGATCCTGGACGACATCGCGAAGAAGGCCCGGGGAGGCAGCAGTGGATCATCAAGCCGGTCCAAGACCAAGGGCAGCTCGAGCTCCAGCGCCTCCAGCTCATCGGCCAGCAACTCGCCCACCGATGTCGAAATCTTCTCGCAGGTTTTTCACGATACCGAAATCCAGAGATTCCTCGGTCAGCCAGACGTGAGATATGGCTTCAACAACCTATTGGCCTGATGCGGTTTCTGTTTTCTATGGCTTTATCCAGGCGTTAAGGAAGGTGGTGTCGGCTTGGAAGTTGGTCGGTTCATTTTTGGGGGTATCTCAACTGGGTAACTTCCCCTTGTCTCACTCTCATTTTCCCTCACAGAGTTTCGATGACGGTTCGGTGGTCGAACCGGCAAGGCCCTTTGTGCTCCAAGCCTTTGCTTAGCACGTGTGTTGAGTATTATTGCATTGACGTTACGTTGGTTCTTTCGTAGCGATAACGATAATGTTTTATGTAGTCTGCCCAGTTCTGCGGCCCTGCTTGTGTCTGTATTCTCAGAAAGTTATTGAGCGGCAAACGCGCTTGTCTGGACGCAGTAGAATGGGGGGGGAGACGCTCTTCCCTCGACTCGCCGAGAAACCTGCCATCGATTCACGGCCCGAGATGGATCACGAGCCGGGGAAATCATGCTAGGGCAGGGGTGTCTCTGTGGCAGCGGGGCTGGTCTTGCTGCAGCCGCCCTCGTTATCACGATCCGACTACTGGCTGCTACAGGTCTCAGACATGGGTACCGCCGTCATGGGTGATGGCCTGCATGAGGCTGAAGCACTTCGCCAATCACCTGTCAAGATTGCATTCGACGACCTCGCTCGCCGGGACACACAGATTTTCGGGCAAACTTGGGCTTTCTGCAGCCGATATCCTTCGATGCCCTAAAACTGCAAGGGAGACCTCGAGCGACCGAGATTTCTTGTTTGGAGGAGGCTGCAGGTGTGGCAACCCGGCGTGCTAGCTTCCCCGCAACGGCGCAGACCTACGCTCTCACGTTTGGCCTTGCACAGTACCGTCTCCCGTGGATTCCGGGTGTCCTCCATCAGCGGGGAGGCAAGGCTTCCACCATTTTTCTCGTCTCCTCCCACAAGACCACCTACTGTGGAGGACATCGCCGCCCGAGCTATTCCTTCAACACCGACGACCGGCCTGAACAAGGGTGAACCCGTCGGGAAGCGCCCAAGACGGATATAAGCGCGGCAGCGTTGGATCAATAACTACGCGACGGGAACATTGCGGCCAGCCGTTGGCTTTAGCGTGTCATCTGTTGCCAAGGCAGCGGGTGGCCGAGATCCGGCGGTGGCCGTGCGAGATGAAGCATGCAAGCGGGCAAGAATCCCTTGCACAACGGTCCTCACACTGGGGTTTGTGCAGTAACTAGTGCGGATCGTTGTCGCGCGGGGGAGCCATCGCCTCTTTCACATTACCGGGCAAGACTATAATCTCCCCGGGCGTCCGCGTCTGCAAATCCCTGGATACGATCGGTCCATCTCCGGTGACAGATGACCGTTGCATGTAAGAACCCTGCATACCGAGGGGGTTAAATCACATCCAGCTCTTCGTCACAACAGCCGCCATCGACCTCCTTCCGCCGGGCCGTTACCCATCCATTCTTTCTCCGCTGCAGAGAGGGGGCGGTGAAGAACGCATCGGAAAACCCATCGAGATTTCTGTGATACAGACGCGGCTGCAGATACCCTGCGTAGGACAGAAATCTCAGATGAGGGGACACACACACAAGGCGAGACGCAGGTGTGCCAGATCGGGTCACACAGACGTAGATGGTACACCACACCGCAACACGACCTACTATATTGGGCGCCTGCCCTTGCTGACCACTGTGCCGCCCGCGGCTTGGTGTAACCCGGTCCGGGTTGATCGGACACACAGGGGGATGGCGTGGGCCAGAGACGTTTCTTCAATCTGGTGTCCTGATGATACCTTACGGACGGAGTCACGTCGCCACTCGCACGCCAACCAGTACCGGAATGGGTTTGAGAGTTGGTAAACACAATGTGGAGCCGAAGGTGGATGTGATTGAGCCCGGACTGTGATGAGGGTGGCTGGCATGGGAAGGCTGAGGGCGCTTTACCTGTGAGGGCCGTTATGAGCTCAGACATTCAACCGTTCATTCCAGGCGAAGAGGAGCGGCAATTAGCGCCACGACATTTGTTCGTAATTCTGCCCATCAGGAGCGTGCCATATGGCAAGAGAATGCCGGACCCCCATCCCTCGCCAGCCCCCCAAACCATAGCTGGACGCCACATACCCAGGACCGCGTATTTGGGCCATACCGGTTCAGCCCCTAAACCAGAGTGGGATGTTCAAAGGCTGACCGAGATGCAACGGCCGCCCAAGCCCGCGGATACGGGGCTTGCAGGGGAGCGTCAACAGGCCATCCGACCTCAATTTCAACGCCGTGATTTTGCTGACCCCCATTCCGAGTCTCTGGTGCAGGGTCAGCAACCTATCCTGCTTTCCTGGTCCCCGCACTCCCTTTACAGACAGTCAGATGGACAGTCAGACAGACAGACAAACCATCACCGCAGCCACCGCCACCACCACCATCACAGCAGCAGCCCTCTGCAAAAAAATCCAAAACGGTGAAACTCGCATCACAACCGCCGTCATCGCCATGACGACCATCGGCATGGTTTCACCCACCACTTAAAAAAAAGAAAGAAAAAAAAAAAGCTATGCCCCCCCCGACATGAATGACTCACCACACCAAGCAGAAAGCCACAAGCACGGCCCGAAAATCGTCGGTTCTCGGTCGGTCCTCGGTCAGTCGGCCAGTTTGGGCAGTCATTCAGCGGTCCCGAAAATGCGCCCGCCTGTGGTTGTTTGGTTGGTTCAACTGCGCAAGATAAAGCCGACTCCGCAAAGCCGGACAGCCACAAAACATCCCCCCCCCTCAGAAAAAACCCCGGATGGTCCGGAACGGATGGCATGGGAGAGAACCTGCTCTCTTGGGTTCCAGCGCAATTCCAACTCAAGCAATTCCGTCTACCTAGTTCGGTTTTAGCAGCTCAGCAGCCATCACTCTCGGATGACATACATAAGGTAGCAAAACTGGCAGCTCGGGTGGGTAACCCGTCTTGAACAGAGAAAAAGGGGGATGATAGGGATAGAGAATAGAGAAAGCAAAAAGGCCCACCGCTTGGGCATACACAACCTGGTACAAGGAACTTTGATGGAGAAAACATAACATACTTGGGTAAAAAAAAAAAGAAAGAAAAAAAGGGAAAGAAACAGAGTAACATGATGTGAGTCCAAGGGCCAGCCGGGCCACCCACACAAAGAGTCAAAGATGGGATGCCTGCTCCAACATGCAAGTACATACGGTAGTGTGTACATACATAGGTACATACATAGAACAAAAACATGACATACCAAACGCAGACACGACACGACACCGCAATCCAGACCTCACCACCAAAAAGACCGTGTACATAGGATGCAAGGCACAGCTCATTTTTGGTATCTCTCTCTCTCTCTCTCTTTCTTTCTGTGTATGTGTGCGTGTTCTAAGTGATAAGTCACGTAGGTGAATGTGTGTATGTACTGCACTGCACTGTACTGCCTCAAACAAACACTTCTTCCCTTTCCCCCAACCCCCCATCCCCACCCAAACAAAGCCTTCGCTTCGCATTCCCACCCCTACCAATACGAAGGCCGCAGCCCCGTAAAACTAGACAGCGCCGACGACGACGACTCCCCCGAGTCCTCCCGTTTCCTCTGCCCCGCCAGCTACCATCCATCCATCAACGTCAGCATCAACACACAATCTCTCCTCCACCATGACAAGGTAAGGGGGACAAGGCAGAGGGGATCAACTCACCTCCAACTGCACGCCCTTGTGCACATGCACCAACCAGTCGACATAGCTCTGCGCCTCGTTATTCCGGTCCTCGACGAGCATCCGCGCAAAGTCGTACTCGGCCCCGTCGATGCCCTGCCGCGCCAGCTGCACCGTCAGGCCCTTGGACCCGCGCATGGTGCGCAGAAACTCGATAATGTTGCGCACCTGCGCGTTCAGGTGCGTCGGCAGCGTCGGCAGGGCCGAGGTGTACGCGTCGAGGCTCTGCAGGCTGGTCTTGTCCTCGCCAAACAGGTCCGCAATCAGGTTCGGCGACGTCTGCGCGTGAAACCACAGCAGCGTCTGCTGCCCGTTGTCGACGAGGTACACGCCGCCCGGCTCGACGCGCGAGAAGGAGGCGCGGATGGACGGCGGCATGCGGAGGTGGCCGGTCTGGGGGTCTGGGAACCCATCCTCGGGTTGCAGGTTGTGGACGGGGATCATGCGCGGGTAGAGGTACAGGCTGAGTTCGAGGGCGCCGATGGAGCGGATGAGGCGCATCTCGTTGACGCGGCGGTCCGAGGTTTCGGACCCGCCTTTGAAGGCGCGGCATTTGAGCAGCGCGAGCATGTACATGGCGAATTCCTTGAGGCGCTCGGGCATGACAAGCTGGCCCGGCGGGTGAGCCTGGGCGAGGAAGTGTTTGCGGTAGTTGGCGAGGACGTCGATGGTGCGTTCTGTGAGGCTCAGACGGATGTCTTTGAGGCCGTTGGAGGTGGTGGCGAGCTTGGTCGAGGCCTCTTTGGCCAGGATGGAGACGACGGCGTCCTGGTCAATGAACTTGATGCTCTCGCGGGCGTTTTCGCTGACGCCGGCGATGACGTTAATGCATCGGACTCTCCGCTGGCCCGAGGCTGACGTGTAGAGCAAGGCGGCCTGGAAGTGCGCATCGAGCTTGGCGTCGAGCTTTCCGTCATAGCCGAACGTCACGCCGAGGGCCTTGTCCGCGTCGATGACGCCAATCTCGAGGTCGGCACCAAACGTGTGCTGGATGAAGTTGCCGTGGTAGGCTGACACCTGCAGGCCGTTGGAACATCTGACCTTCATGAGACCCTGGTAGCCCGTCTCGCGCGTCACCGCATGCTTAATTTCCAGCGACAGCTTGGTGTTGTCCCTGGGGGCGATGAAGTTGGGATAGTAGTAAGCCTCGCCACCAGTAGTAGCAGAGACGTAGCCTGAGAAGCGGTTAGCAAGACCAGGAAGGAAACGTAGTTGCAACCCCTTGGTTCCACTTACCGACGGTAGCAATGTCCAAATAACCCCCCGAGGGAGCAGCCAAGAAGAGGTCAATGCCGACGCCGACGGAAACCATCTTCTCGGCGACCTTCCTCCAGGCGGGGTGCTCCGTGCTGAAGAGTTTCTTATCCGGCTCACCGCTGGGATGCTTGCCGTCGTCCCTCATGAACAGCCGGCCGGGGCCCCAGGTCGGGAGAGCGGAAAGGGAGCAGAAGATTTTGCCGCCCGTCTTTTCCAAGGCGGCGACTGCCGCGTTCAGGGTCGACAAAAGCGCCGGCTCGGGGTTCTTGATGGTGGAGAACATTTGCGGCAGCCGGGTCAGCAGCGAGCTGATAACCGTCTTGGACTCGTACGGATCCACGAACAGGCCTTCGCTGAGCGGCACAAAGGGGTCTTCGACATCGGGCATGATCATCATCTGTGCCTGCTCTAGGGTCGGGCTGACATTGTAGAAGTGGATTTCCTTGTCATAGGTCACGAAGCCGACCTTGGCGCCTGCGGGTATCCTCCTCTTGGGCTCGCCGTTCTCGTCCTTTTCCTCTTCATCCTCGCCGCCGTACAGCGCGCGCAGGATGCCGTCGCAAAAGGACTCGAGGAACCCCTTGTTGAACGACTCTTGTGTCACGTCGATGAGGAAGAGGTAGCGCAAGCCCACGGGTTCCCTCGTCCAGTACTCCTTTGGCACGATAAACTCGACTGTTCCCCTCGTGAGCTCTGGCCGCTGATCACGGTCAACGCGGACGCCCTGCGGGCTTGTGGCGCAAAAGTACTCGGACGGGGTGTCGTTCGGATAGCCGCATAGGTTGCAGACGAACTTGTTGCCGCCGGAGCGGAACATCATGAAGGGGTTGATGTAGGCGCGGCATCTGTGGCAGCGGGGCGGGCCGACATCGCCGAAGTCCAGGACAGGTATTTCACTCTCGCCGGCCTGGAGCGGGGCCATGGGCTGAAGGAGAAGACCGAGGGGCAGGCCGGTGCTCTTCAGCCCCTCGGCCGTGGCAGGGATGTTGGTCAGGGTGAGGCGCGCAAACTTGGGCGAGGCATTCCCTTGGTCGAAGGCGACGAACGAAACCGTGGCCGGAGGAGGGACCAGCCGCTCGAATGTTGGGTATACGTTGCTGAGGAAGTATTGCTGTACGGAGTCCCGAGAGACGGGCACACTCGGCATCTCGTCGGGAGACACCCTGGTCTGTCCCGAAGCCGAGACCATGGTCGGCGATGGCGCGGCGTCGGTAAAGCCACTCCTGGCGGCAAACTCGGCAGGGGACGCCGGAGCGGGCATGAACCCGGGGCTCACGGGCGCCGGAAACTGGCTCATCTGAGGGGTTAACCCGCCGCCGCCGCCGTAGCGGGAGGCGGCTGCCGAGGGATCGGCATTGAGGTACGGGGTCGCCGGAGTGCCTGCCGGGGGCATCCCGTTGAAGGCTTGAGAGGAGCCCGCGGGCGCCTCCATCGCGTGGTATGCGTGGCGGTCCTTCTTCTTCTTCCGGACGGTGCCCTGGGGCGTGTCTGCCCCGAGGCTCATACCACCCATCTGCGCGGCCAGTCCTCCATCGTCGGCCGGCGACTGCTGCCCCTGGAAGTAGGCCCCAGGCTGTGGAGACCCGTAGCCTGGTGGTTGTGGCGACATCGGTGCGGCTGCCGACGGGGGCGCGCCATAGTATGGTTGCTGGCCGGCGGCCTGCTGATAGGGGTTCGGGGCGACGGGGGGTTGGAACTGGGGAGGGGCGGGTTGCGTGGTTCGGTTCGGGTTGTTGGGGTCGATGTTCTCGCCCTGGCCGAGGGCGTGGTACATGGAGTAATCGGTCATGTTTCGGGGAAAAGGCGGCCGGTGACGGGTCCCTGTCAATGAATCAACCCTCTTCAATGGCTCTCTGTCTGCCGCCACGGAGCACAATATATGATCGAATGGTCGGTCGACGAGTCGAGTTGTCCAACGCGGATCGATCTCGGCTGCGTCCTCTTGTCAAGTCTGTCACCGGGGACCGTGAGCGTGGAAAATAACGTGGCGCATAATCAGATAGAGGCGCGTCAGGAACAATTCCTTCCCCAAAGCCGAATGTCGGAGGAGCAGTTTGGGGGTTTGCGCAAGGTGGCCCGAAAGCGATGTCTTGGTCGGTGGTTTCGGTGAATGTGTAGCGGGGTTCCACTTGCATGTCGCACCCGAGCTCCAGCTGTCCTTTTTTGTCGGCTCAGGCTTGGCTCTGGCGGCACGCGCTCAACAGGGGGTCCATTGGGCCATTGGATGTTCCTGGGCCCGTGCACCCTGAATTCAGTCGGAAGCTTCCGTGTTCTCGATTGGGCAATTCTTTCTGGGATTATTCAAAAACATGATTTATCAAATATCTTATAGAAGAAGGCGCGTGATAGTGCGACGTAGCCTCGGATTCAGCGGTGCAGATTCCCCTCAAGTAGCCCTTATTCTCTCGGGACGAAGAATAGAAATTGGACGGTTTCACACACTACGGACTTGTGGCTTTTCCCCCGCAGAACCCTAGCAAACTGAGTGTGTGCGGAGGCTAATGGCTACATGCCCAGCATACATACCTGGTAACTACTGCAGACTAGGTTTGCAGTCATGGCCGTGGTAGTGGACTGCAAAGTTGGCTGTTGTGCTGGAGTTGCAAACCCTGCGGATGTGGTGCAGCGGAGCATACTGTGTACGAATAGTTGTTGTCATTGAGATGAAGGGGTTAGGGTTAGCTACTGCACGACACATCTTCCCTCGCTGACTGGGTAGTTAGCGCTTGGCAGTGCTTGGCTTCCTGGGGGCCCTAGCCACTGCCGCCTGTCACCGCCTTAATCAAGCCAGCTCCCAGAGCTTTGGCGGCCCGCCGCGTCTATCCACACTGAACGCGACTAAGCCGTTACAATTGTCGTAGCTTTCCATTGACAAGGATTCCGGACTCGTCGCTGTTCGACCCGCATTCTCGTCACCTCACACCCTGACGACGACTGCCGTTAGCCATCTCTCGCTGATCGGCGATTTGATCCGGACTAATAAACCATGCCTTCCCCGTTCCGGTAGCCCATTCGACATAGCGACATCGACAGCGACATCGACAGCGACATCGACAGCGACATCGACATCGACATTGACATCGAAATCGACAACGCGGCAGCTATGTTCAGCTTCAGCCCGCTTCAGGGAGCTCTCTCCGAGTCCTCCGCATCGCAGTCGCTCCTGGAACTCGATGGCGGCGTCAAGGTGCTGGTAGACGTTGGCTGGGATGAGACGTTCGATGTTGAGAAACTGCGCGCGTTGGAAAAGTATGGCGTCGCAGCGCCTCGCGCCTCGCGCCTCGCTCTGAAGGGAAACCATCGCTAACTGCGTCGTCAGGCAAATTCCCACCTTGTCGTTGATCCTTCTCACCCATGCGACGGTAGACCACCTCGGCGCATATGCGCACTGCTGCAAGAACTTCCCCCTGTTCACGCGCATCCCCGTCTATGCGACACGGCCCGTCATCGACCTCGGCCGCACCCTGACCCAGGACCTCTACGCCTCGACCCCGATCGCCGCGACAACAATATCACCCACTTCGCTCGCAGAAGTCTCTTACTCATACTCCCAGACGTCATCCGCAGACCACAACCTTCTTCTGCAGCCACCATCATCCGAAGAGATTGCGCGCTACTTCTCGTTGATCCAACCGCTCAAATACTCTCAACCCCACCAGCCGCTCCCGTCACCCTTCTCTCCGCCCCTGAACGGCTTGACCATCACCGCTTACAACTCGGGCCATACTCTTGGTGGGACAATCTGGCACATCCAGCATGGGCTCGAGTCCATCGTCTACGCCGTGGACTGGAACCAGGCTCGCGAGAATGTCTTCTCCGGTGCCGCCTGGCTGGGTGGAGGCCACGGGGGCGCTGGCGGTGCCGAGGTGATTGAGCAGCTACGCAAACCAACGGCCCTGGTATGCAGCAGCCGAACACCCGAGGCCGCGCTCGCCCGTGGCCGGCGTGATGAGCAGCTCGTCGAGTCCATCAAGCTCTGCATCGGGCGGGGTGGGACGGTGCTAATCCCGATAGACTCCAGCGCAAGAGTTCTCGAGCTCTCATATCTCCTGGAGCATGCTTGGAGGACCGAGGTTTCCAAGAACAATGACGTGTTCAAGTCAACAAAGGTCTACCTGGCCGGCCGCACCATCGGGAGCACCATGCGGAATGCGAGGAGCATGTTGGAGTGGATGGACGACAGCATCGTAAGAGAGTTTGAAGCTGTGGCTGGTGGCGCTCGGCCGGGGCACGGCGGTGCCGGCGGTAGTAAGGGCAAGGATGCCGGCCCCTTCGATTTCAAGTACCTGAGGCTGCTGGAGCGCAAGGCACAAATCGAACGGATCCTACAGCATGCGGCCGATGACTCGGAACCAAAGGGCAGGGTAATCATTGCAACCGACTCGAGCTTGGAATGGGGGTTCTCAAAAGAGGTGCTGCGAGCAATCGCTGGTGATGCGAGAAATCTCGTGATCCTCACCGAAAAGCCGAGCCTCAGCCCAGGCAAGCCATCTATCGCCCGGACGCTGTGGGAGTGGTGGAAGGAGAGGAAAGACGGTGTGGCTGTTGAACAGACGAGCGGCGGCGACACATTTGAGCAAGTATACGCGGGCGGGCGCGAGCTGGACGTGGCGGATGCCGCACGGCAAGCACTCGAAGGCAGCGAGTTGGGTGTCTACCAGCAGTGGCTCGCCACACAGCGGCAACTCCAAGCGACCCTACAGAGCAGTGGCGCCACTGCGCTAGAATCGTCAGCCGATGTGGTGGACGACGCCTCGGAAACAACAACCGAATCAGAAGAGTCGGAAACGGAGCAACAAGGAAAGGCCTTGAATGTGTCCACAACGATAGGCCAAGCGAGCCGCAAGAAAGTGGTGCTCAAGGACGAAGACTTGGGAATCACCATCCTGTTCAAGAAGAAAGGCGTCTACGATTTTGACGTCAGAGGGAAGAAGGGAAGAGAGCGCATGTTTCCCACTGTCATGCGGCGGAAGCGAAACGACGAGTTTGGCGACCTCATCCGACCCGAGGACTACCTCCGTGCCGAAGAACGCGAGGACGCCGATGGCCAGGAAGAGCGACACGACGGCAACCGGCAAGAACAGGGCTTGGGCAAGAAGCGCAGATTCGACGACGTAGCCGCGACCAAGGGAGCTTCGGGCCCCAACAAGCGCGCCCAGAACAAGCGCGCCGGTTCAGACGAGCCGGAGGCTGCCGCACTCTCGGACGGCCATGCCGCCGACGAGCTTGACGAGCTGGAGGACGAAGAGGAAGCTGTGGTGGGCCCGGCCAAGCTGGTCGTCACGCCGCACACCGTCTCCGTCAACCTCCGCATCGCCTTTGTCGACTTTAGCGGCCTGCACGACAAGCGCAGTCTGACCATGCTGATCCCCCTGATCCAGCCGCGCAAGCTGATCCTGGTGGCGGGCGCCGAGGACGAGACGCTCGCCCTCGCCGCCGACTGCAAGAAGCTCCTCAGCGCGCAGCTCAACCCCGAATCCTCCCAGAGCACCATCGACGTGTTTACCCCGGCCGTCGGCGCCACCGTCAACGCATCGGTGGACACCAACGCCTGGGTCGTCAAGCTGGCCGACCCCTTCGTCAAGCGCCTCAAGTGGCAGAACGTGCGCGGGCTGGGCATCGTCACAGTGACGGGCTTGCTCCTGCCCGGCGGGGAGATCGCCGTCCAGGCCGGCGCCGAGAACGGCCACGACAACAACCAAGACGAAGACGCCGCCAACAAGCGCCAGAAACTCGACGGCAGCCCCGCTGCCGGACCACAAGCGGACGGCACCGCCCTCGCCGCCGCGGGAGACAAACCCGCCCCGCCGACGCTCGACGTCCTCCCGCCGGCGCTCGCCTCGGCAGTCCGCTCTGCTGCGCAGCCGCTCCATGTGGGCGATCTGCGGCTGGCCGATTTGCGCCGGGCGATGCTCGGCGCCGGGCACAAGGCCGAGTTCCGCGGGGAGGGCACGCTGCTGATTGACGGGAGCGTGGCGGTGCGGAAGACCGCGACGGGCCGGATCGAGATTGAGAGCGTTGGTTTCCCGCTGTCGTTGGAGGGTGGTCGCGGCCTGGCTGGCGGAGGAGGGATGGGAACGTTTTACGAGGTTAGAAGGAAGATTTACGAGGGATTGGCCGTTGTTGCTGGGGCGTGAAGAGGCTTGGAAAGGACTGACATGTCTATATACAATACAATACAATACGAGGTTGACGGTTGGCTGATTTTGTACGGACTATGTGTATACCATCGACATCGACGGGTGGAATAGATTTTGGCTTTACGAACAGAACAGGTTGAGGTATCATGCCATCAAAGTCCGCTGTCATTCCCATTGGAAGATAGATCATCTTTGTACTTGATTTCCTCTCTACACATTCGAATCATTCTGCGACGCCGCGGCAGTTCTATCCCGCCACGGCCAAAGCCACCTCCAACCCCAAGCACTCCGTCCCGAAATCCTTGCAGTCTCCAAAACTCGTGCCCACAAACCGCTCTCTCCATCACGCCCGCGCTGCTGGCGTAACCCCGACGTCCCCATTCCCCTCCTAGCCGCAAGAACCCTCTCCCGCCTCGCCGCCCTCGCCATCCGGAGACGCTTTCTCCACTTATGTTTTCCCTCCCTTTCCGCATCCCCCTGTCTCCCTCCTCCCCCCGCACCGCCACCACCACCACCCACAATATGAGCATGACTCCCACTCCCACCCGGATACGAATAATAGCCTTGATGCTGATGCTGATGATGACCGCCACACACACCAACAACCCCTTTCCCACCACCACCACCACCGCCGCCGCCGCCGCCGCCTCCCAAACCCCCCATGTGAAGCGCCAGTAGACCCCAGCGAAAGTACCACCCGCACTTCCGCACCAAGTCCATCGCCGCACGTGTCGTCTGCAGCACCAGGATGAGGATGAAAAAGGGGATGCAGACCGAGACGAGGGTGACGGCGAACCGCCAGTCGTTAGCGGATATGTCGAAGGTCGTTATGCCGAATATGCCCTATATGCAGGATTCACATCAGTTGTCAGTTCATCAATCAATGGGGTTGATCTTGGGATGAAAAGGTAGATGAAGTGCTGTCGCTCGTGCGGCGAGATGGATGAGTCGAGATGCCGGGGAGGGTAAAAGGGGTGGGTGAAGTCATGAGAGGATGAGAGGAGGAAAGTAAGTTGGAAGGGAGGGAGGGAGGGAGGTAAGTTGAGATACCGGAGCATTGAGAATAATCAAACAGGCTTTTACGTACCACAACGAACGTCAGGGGCAGAAATATCATGGAAACGCTCGTCAAAATCTTGATATTATCCCCTTGTTCGATGGCCCGCCGACTCTCCTTGACACTGCTCCCGCTAAAGAGCTGCTCCCGCAACGACCGGATCTCAGTGCGCGTCGTCTCGTTTTTGTCGTGCATCACCTGCAGCTCGGCCACGGCGCTCTCCAGCTCCTGCCGTAGCCCGTCCATGCGCTGCGCATAGTCGCGCCCCGCGTCCGAGTCCGGCGACGGATGTGGCCAGAGGGTCGGGTGGCGCCCCGCCCAGAACTCTTTCGACGCGAACGTTGTCTGGTAGGCGGAGCGCATGGATTTGATCCCCTCGTTGATTACGCCGAGCGTGTTGTACGCCCAGAAATAGCGGCGGGAATAGGTGAAATGACTGTCTTCGAACAGGAGCTTGTCGCGGAGGCGGACGTCGAACATGAAATGGTTCTGTTTGAGAAGTGTTAGTCGGGGGGCGGGGGCGGGGGGGAGGGTTACTCGTCAGGGGCAGGGGGCCCGCACCGGAGGAGTGATGAGCTTGGTGATCATCTCATTCACCTGGGCGTACCGCTTCACAGCGTCTCTGTATTCCACGCACAGCGCGTCAAGGAATGCATAGGGGCCGTTGCAAAGGTGCTTCTTGGAGTCGTCGCTTCGCATCGAGTGCTCATCGTCGGGGAAGCACTGGATGTTGAGAAGCTGCCAGGGAGCAAAAGTGTCATAGATGACGCCAGTTCGCGTCTTCTTTTTCATTTTGATCTTGACGGTCTCCTTTTGGTTGCCGCCGAGAGATAGAGCGAGGACAGAGCTGCATTCGGCGATGTCGATGTGATCGGGTGAGCGTCTGTCGGGCGGGCGGTCGTCATAGGCTTGCCAAGCAGCCGGAGTGAGACCTTCGCTCACGACGGTATAGTACTTGAAGACGAAGAAGAAGCTGCGTTGTCTAATGGGATCTTTTTCGAGGGCCCTGTTTACGTAGGCCTGTGACGGGTCAGCCAGGTTCTCAACTCGTGGAGATAGACTCAAAGTGACCACCTACCTTGGTCTTCCCCTTGTTCCCGGTCGTGGAAACCAGATGTTGGTAAAGTTCGTCCATGTCAAAGTGTCTTTGCATGGTCATGTGAGTGGCAGCAAGCATGAGGGGCGAAGGCTCTTGGAGGATTCTGGCACTTGTAAGTATTTTACTACGTTTGTAAGGGGGCATCGGTCAACTCACGTCATTCTTCCAACAGCCTTGCCATCGGCATTGGTATCCTTGAGGACCTTCCAGACCGAGGCATCTCGGTTGTCGCCGTCTCCATCTCCTCCAACACGGTATGCGTATTCGGCTTGAATCTGCTTGGGCCTAGGGATTCCGTCTCTATCCACTTCATAGACTTCATATGTTGCGCTCTCATATCGGCTGCCTTCTCCGGATTCAAAGAAGCTGAGGAGATTGGGCGTATCCAGCTCGTTTCGCTTCTGCCAAACATCGCCAAGAGCGGTCACTGTGGCGTGGTTGGTCTCGTCAATTAAACGAATATGGTTTAGCAGCTCCTCTTTACGGAACAATTCTCTGGGGAGTTGCGTGGAAATCGAGGGCGAGAAGCTTTCTGATGCTTTGGCTGAGGCAGTCCGGGATGGAGGGGTCAGTGGAAGGAATTCTGTGTGGTCGTCTCCCGGGTACAGAGATAAGTCGGATACAGAGACAGGCTTGGATTTGGGCGATTCATTCGTCGGCCGCCGAGCTCGTTCGCTAGTCGACGGAACTGGCCCAAAGCCGACGGCCTTCGACTGAGGAGACGCGGCCACATCATTACTCCCGGATCTGGTCATCCGGGAGCTGGTGGCCTGGGTCTCAAGGAGGAGGCGGAAGGATTTGAGATATTGGTCATGGTGTTGTTCAACGGACTTCAGAATTTCCTCAAGTCGGGCGTTGTTCATTGACACACTAGATTCTGGAATCGGATAGACAGACGCGCAGAGAAGATCAAAGCTTGGACAAGAGGGAAGAGAAAGGAAACAAAAGTCCCAGACAAGGCGGCCTGCTGGTCATTTTATTTCGAGTTCATCCACCTTGACCGGGCGAGCCAAACAGAGCAACTCCCAGTCGTCACTGGACGTGTGAGTGACTTGCTCAGCCTCGCCGTTCCCCCCAACTTTGTATGGGCCCATACACAACCCACGTGGATAGTGCATAGGAGCCAACCTGAGACGAGCAGATGCAAGCAAACCGGCGAATGATATGTGACAATTCGTCTAGCCGCAATCGGGGCCCTTCAAGCAATGGGAATGGGGGGGTTGGTGGAAGTGAGGCTGTTGACGAGCGGTTAGAGACGGGATATCGCCCCGCGTCGCATCACTTGGCCGTCATGGCACCGTTGGCGTGGGGGAACAGGCAAACTTGGAAACTCGGTGATTTGATACTGGAAGGATGGGCGTGCGTGTGCGTGGGAGTTGCTCGGTGTCTTGTCAAGGACGGGAGTTTTGCTGAGTGCGCTGCAGGAGCGCCCGACTGCTCGGGGCGCACCGATTACCGACGGCCGAATTGGGAAGGGCCGGGCACCTCCGATGAGCAGGGCAGATGAGCCATCGAGGCAGCAGCTCCCGGTCCATGTATGTACCTCCTCGGTATTCATGATTGGCATGAGTCTGCCTGCCACTTGGATTAAATCTCTCGTCAATTTGATATGTAAAAGGTAAAAGACGGCAATCGTCAGGGAGGGCACACTCGTCACTCCCTCACGCCATCCACCTTGCCCCCCTCTGTCCCGTCCAGGGGCGGCTTGTCGTTGCCTCCAGTTGCGGCCATCTCCTTCTCATACTCCTCTGGAGTCTGACACTTTGCGCTCCATGCGTGTATTTGGGCAATCTCGTCCTTGAGTGCCGCATTCACCAGCCGGTGCCGCTTCAGTGAGTTCTTGCCCGCGAACTCGGCCGAAATTATAAGGGATGTGAATGCTTGGCCGCAGCCGCCTACATGGTGAGATTGCGATATGTCAGTTTGGCCCACTGCATCATGTACACAGTCGGCGATTTCTACGCCAGTGAAGCAGGTGAGGCAAGTGAAGCTGATGAAGCGGATGAAGCATCAAGCGAGCGTCGCGGGGCTGCTCGCTGCTTAGAAATGACGTCAGGGGGAGAGAGTGGGTTGGTGTCGTACCAGACATGTCTTGAATCTCGACATGAGTTGCCTTGAGCCGCTCCGTGAGGGCAGCTCGTATTGACTCTTCTGTTATTGCCGCCTGAGCCATTGTTCGAGTTTCTGGTGTGGTGCTGGAGGAGTCGGCGAGTCCAAGGGCCGAGAGCGGGAAGCAGCAAGTGCCTAACTAACGTTAAAGGCCCCGCCAAATCCTTGGCGACCAGGAACAAGTCCTATGGTGAAGGGTTAGGGCTGAATAGCAGGCGCGTTCATGCTCACCGCGTTCCCGCTCCAACGCTTTCCCCCCAACAATACGCAGTACACTTGCTCATCCGCCAACAAGCATCGCGACCTTATTGAAGGCATACCGCAAATGAAACTTGCCTCAGCGATCTTGAGAACGCCCAGGCTCATTTCAACAACCCGGTTAATTGTTCGACCGACGCTTCTTAGTAGACACTACCACAGAATGAACACGATGGAACCCGACCTCCAAAGTCCGCTCTTCACCCAGCAGGTGGTCAAAGCGATGCAGACTCTGTAAGTGCCGCTGTAGTGGAGTTCTATTCATTCAGACCCGGAGACCGACACCGTCAACCAGCTACCCAGAGGAACTTGCCGACCGAGCTTGGGACAACGTGGGCCTGCTCCAGGAAAATATCGATCCTACCTCAGGCACCGTCCCCCCGCGAGTGCTCCTCACCAACGACCTGACCATTCGCGTCTCTGAGGAGGCCATTCAGAAGAAAGCATCCGTCATTGTGAGCTACCGTATGACCATGGCCAGGATCCTTGCTCCGAAAGCGAGTGTTGACAAACACACCCAGACCCCTTCATCTTTCGTGGCATCAAGTCGCTCAGGCTCAACGATCCCCATCAACGCATCATCCTGCGGCTTGCCCAGCACAACATTGCAGTCTATAGCCCCCACACCGCCGCCGATGCCGTCCTAGGCGGTGTCAACGACTGGCTCATGGGCGTCGTCAAAATGATCCTCAAAGTGCAGCAAGTGACCGTGCTCAACCCCATCATGAGCCCTGTGCCGCCGGGCTTCGAAGGCGCCGGCTACGGACGCCAAATGAAGCTCGCTTCTAAAACGGGCCTGAGGAGCATCGTACAGGCCATCTGCCAGGAGCTTGGCGTGAAGCATATCACGGTCGCGCAGCCAAAGACGCCAGATGGTGGCGAGAACTACATCCGTTCCATTGCCGTCTGCGCCGGGTCCGGCTACGACGTGCTGAAGAACGCGGACGCCGATCTCATCATCACAGGTGAGATGAGCCATCATAACGCCCTGCGCCTCAAGATGCTGGGCAAGTCGGTCATAACGCTGTTTCACAGCAACTCGGAGCGCGGGTTTTTGAAGCAGGTGCTCCAGCCGCAGCTGTCGGAGATGCTGCAGAAGGAGAATAAGGAGGCCGAGGTGCTGGTCAGCGTCGAGGATGAGGATCCGTTTGAGATTCTCCAGGCTACATAGTCGACCGCGGGCGATTCCAAATAGAATGCCACGTTCCTTGCATGTGTTATTATTGCCTCCCCGCCAGTGTTGACTTGTTTGCTGGATGGGGTCCATAGTTCAACACTCTCCTTACCCGTGTGTGGACAACTTGTCATTCCCTGGAAGTCCAGATCTCTCATGTGCCCGAAACCAAACAGTCACATCACCACACCACATCACCAAAGGCGTAGCAATTCAACACGCAGAGGAAGCCAACTCAATTCGACGCCGCCGAACTATCGGGCTCACTCTTATCATCCCCTTCCCCTTCCCGTCCCCCCCGCAACGCCGCATCCCCCTCCTCAATCAACGACGCCACCTCCTCGCCTCCAACCCCGAGTTCTTTCCACCGTATCAACAACCTCCTCGGCACCTCCCACTCCCTCCTGGCCTCCTCCTCCCTCCCTTCCTCCACTAACCTCCTCACCCGCCCAGGGACCTTGACCACCTCCCTCGCCAACTCCCTCGTCCTCTGCCTCTTCCTCCCATCCCCCTCACCCCCGTCCTCCCCAGAAGAAGAAGAAGAAGAAGAAGCCGTCCCCGTCTCCCGAATACTCGCGCGCAACCCCTCCCGCAACCCGACCGCCTGCCGGTAGATCCGCTCCACGACGGCCTCGAGCGCGCCGCCCGCCAGCGCATCCGCGTGCTGCGCCGCGCGCATCCGCCGGATCGTCTCGGTCGCCGCGATCAGCTTGCTGTAGTTGTCGTAGACGAGCGCCTTCTTCTCGGCGTCGAGGGCGCGCATCTCGGACAGCACGCGGGCGTAGGTGCGCAGCAGGTCCGCGAGGGTGCCCGTGCGCAGGAGGTCGGCGACGTAGGCCGGGGCGTGGAAGGTCGGGGCGTCGAGCTCGGACGGGAGGCTCGGGGTGCCGGGCGGCGGGGAGAAGTGGTCGGTTATTTCGACTGTGGGGGTGGAGGGGAGCGGTTTGTTGGCTGCTGCTGCTGCTGCTGCTGCTGCGGTGGTGGTGTTGCGGAGGTTGTAGTACTCGCGTAGGGCGGCGCGGGTGGCGCGTTTGGATTGCGGGTTTGTGGAGGAGGAGGACGCGGAGGAAGCGTTTGGGTTCGGGGAGCCCGAGGCGGAGGCTGGGATGTCGAGGCTTGGTCGGGAAGAGGAGGTGGGTGTGATGATGGAGGAGTTTGTTCGGCGTGGAAAGGGGCCTGATGGGTCCCGCGGGGAGGCGATTGTTGACATGGTGTGGTGGGTATTTTTGGTGAATTGGTGTGAGTACCTATGGATGTGGAAGAATGTTGTGCGGTGGCGGTACAATATGTTGTTGTATGCGGCTCGAGGGGTTGGGATTGAGGCGGTGTTGACACTGGATGAGGGTTCTCGGTTGGGGGCTATCAAGGTACGATCGAGTGTTGGACAGTAAGAAGAGCTCTCTGCCAAGCTTATCTGGCACTGTGCCAGCAATGTATCTGTAGCTCAAATGGTGGGTCCGTGCTCCGGGAGATCGACATGTGCCAAACTCGCCGCCAAGTGCTCACCTCCGGCAGGCCCCAAATATTTTCCAACATACGAAAATAGGGCCGTAGATAAAATTATTGAGAGGCTCCTCATGAATGAGAGCCTTGCATCAGTATTCAAAGTATACTATTTTTCTACCATGTTCGACGTCGCGACTAAGAAACCGGTCTTCAAGCCACGCGTTGCTGAATTGAAAGAGCGGAACAACCAACGAGGAACTAGGTTGCATACCTATAACGGCCGCCCACGCTCCTACCATGACTCCCCGTCACCACTTTGTGTCCACTCCCAGGGCCTTGCCCAGTTCCGAAAAGATCCCACCCTAGCTCTGCCACATCTTCCCTATCATAACCTTGTTGTCCACAGCGATACGGTCGAAGAGGATGCCGTAGAAGTCACGTTTCGACATCGTCGTGTGCTTGTGCTTCGCCAGCCGCCGCGCCGCCTCAGACCAATCCATAACCAGTTTGTCCAGCGTGCGTCTCTCCTGCCAAATGCTGAGGTCGCCATTGGACAGTGCATCAAAGAGGCTCTGCTCGATATGCTCCAGATACCCTACGATCTGCTTCTTCTGGGCCAGGAGGTACGATTCACAGTATTGCACCTTCTCATTGCAGCATTACTGCAGCCATTGCAGTTCCCGACACAAGCCAAGCGGCCGCGGATTAGCAACTCGCAAATTTCGAAGCAACAAAGGTTTTAGGCTACAATCGAGTTCAGGTCGAGCGGGAGAAGATCAGCGCCGTGGAGGAGCTGAAGCTACAAGAGAGTCACATCGTTTGTCATCCTGGGATGTATTTGAATTCGCTATGCATACAAAGCCATCTCCTAGACCAGTAACCCGTCCTAGGCTTCGCTGCAAATTCAAACAAAATAACAGCCCTTTCAAGGTTACCGCCTTTTCGAAGCCGCTGTGTGGCCGGGCTCGTCGAACGTAGGTGTCGAATCAGGTCAGGCCGAATTAGGCCATTGTAATATAGGAGCTTCTGATTCCGCCACAGACAAAGACAACTCGAGAAACCGATCTGGCGGTACTGTATAGCGAGAGCCCTGTGGGCCCTCCGTCTCGTTGATTCTCAATGCGGTCTTAACTCTTATTAAGCTCCTTGACGCGCTTGGGCTGAGAGGATACGCCCCCCACTGCGCGGATCCCCGCTATGCGAGGTATTCCACCTCGGAACGCGACCAGGGTCACCAACAACAGCTGCCATTTGTTCGCGATGCATATCTTCGAGTCAAATTCAACGCGTTGCCGAGAAAGGTCTGTGATATTTCTTATTTTCTATTTCAGAAATTCAAGTCGAAGTGGGCGCTAAATTCTGCATAGAAACATCCGGGCTTCTCCACTCTTTCCTCGCGATTTACTCCAAGTAACTCGGTGGGCTTTTAACGTTATTTACCTTATTCAACCCACAAAAAAAACAGCCAGTCTCTCTCTTACATACCCAACTCCCAACCTCAACTTACCGCAACTTGAGCTTCACCCCACTACTACTGCTACTATTACTACTACTACATAACGAAGCAAGCGCCATGTCAATCCCCCACCAACTCCACACCTCCCTCTCCACCACCTCCATCCCGACCCCGTCCCTGACCTGGCTCCAAACCCTCCTCTCCACCCGCCCCAACCCCCCGCCCCCACTCGCCTCCCTCCTCGCAACCGCCCGGACCCGCCTCCTCTCAACCGACCTGACCACACCAGGCCTCCTCGACCAGGGCTACATCGCCGCCCACGCCCTGCCGCCGCAGCTCTCCCAAACAGCCGCCACAACCCGCGAGACAAGCCTGCCCGCCGACGTGGTCGTCCAGGTTCTCGACATCGAGGACATCAACCGGTCGCGCTGGGAGCAGGTCGAGGAGCTGGAGGCGGTGGCGCGCGGGGAGGGGACGAGAGGGAGGGAGGTGGTGCGGCTGCCGAGCTCGGCGGGGGGGGCGGGCCACGAAGGAGAGGACGGGGACGCGGGAGCTGGCGGGGAGGAAGCGACGCAGAACCCCAACCAGCCCGGGCAAGCCCCGCGGCCCCAGCAAGCGGGCAAGAACAGCACGCACAAACTGGTCGTGCAGGACTGCAAGGGCCAAAAGCTCCACGCCGTCGAGCTGCGGCGGGTGGAGCGGCTGGCCGTGGGCAAGACGTTTATCGGCGAGAAGATTCTGCTGCGAGCCGGCACGGTGGTGGCGCGCGGAGTGGTGATGCTCGAGCCGGCCCGGTGCGCGCTGTTGGGGGGCAAGGTGGAGGCGTGGCATCGCGCGTGGGTGGAGGGACGGCTGGCGAGGTTGAGAGAGGCTGTTGGGGCGGAGGAGAGGAGGGAGGGTTAATCGTTCATTGAGGGAGAGGGAGAGGGAGGGAGGGGGTGGGATAGGAAGGTGTGGTTTGGTGCTTTGGTTTGGTTTGTTTCGGGGAGCGGGATGTTTTTGATACCCTCTTCACACCTTGCGTCTATCTAATACCTCTATCTAGAATTGCCTTCGTTCACGTGAATTGATTGGTACGGGTATGATGCTCACTCATCCCTTGATCATCTCACCCAGTGCCTCCCACCCAGCCTTCTCCCACGGCGCAACCATCACGGCCGTCTGCGCGTCCACGGCCCTACCAGTGCCCGCATACGCCCGTGCCAGATCTTCCGCCCCAAGATCGCCCCTCGGCGCCACAGCCTTCAGCGCAACCCGCAGCGCCATCTCCGCAGCGCTCTTCCCTTCCTCTCCACCCAGCCCCCCAAGCTCCGACCAGCCATGCGGCAAGTGCGGATGTAACATGACATCGACCCGCGCTTGGTTCGCTTTCGCCTCTTCGGCATCAACGCCCTTCCCAAACGCCGCAATCGCCCTCAGCACCTCCCCAAGCTGCTTCTGATCCGCCGGCGTCACGCCCTCGTCACTCGCCCGGAGACTCTGCAGTTCTTCGATAACCGCCTCCAGACTCTCTTCGTCGTCATCCAGCAGCGCAACCACGCCCAGCAGTAGCACTGACTGCACATGGTGCGGCGTTTGCTCAACGACACCAAACAGGACCTCCCGTGCTCGTTCCTTGGCTTCTTCCTTGCCGGTAGCCCACAGCACCTGCGCCAGCACACAGGCCACATCCGGGTTGCTGTTAGACTCTTCAATGGCCAAGTCGAAGCACGCCACAGCATCGTCCACGCTGCCCTGGTAGTACTGCGCCAGACCCATGGTAACATGCGCGCTCAGTCGTACGCGCTTGCGCTCCTCGGCTGTCAGTTCGCTGTCCGACTCGTCGCTGCTCAGCTGGATGGCCAGTTCGGCGGCCTCGATGGCTTCCGAGTTGGCGCCGGCCGCGAGGTGGGCGCGGGCGACGTCGGCTTTGGCGATGGCGAACCGCTTCAGGGACTCGGGAGACTCGGTGGCTTCGTAATCTGCTTCGATAACGGCACAGATATTTTCCAGTGTAGAGACGGCGCGAGCGTGGTCGTGATTTCGCTCCTGGAAAAGAGCGGATAGATGGCCGTAGGCGAGTTCTTGCGGGTTGAGGCCTTGGAGCTGGCTGAGGGCGAGGATTGGTTGGATTAACGACGTGACGGGGAGGTCGGAGGGCGACTCCATGATGTGGTCGAATATCGAGACGGAATAATGCCGTCTACTTGCCATGGACGAGCTCTCGGAAATATCCATGGCGTGTGTAAACAGGCCGCGCGCTTCCTTCTGGTCGCCAAGCAGTAGGGCCACGAGACCCTGTCCCAGCCAGGCGTGTGCATAATCAGGATCGGCCGACTGCGCTTTCGTAAAGGCGTCGTTGGCGAACTGAATATCACCCTGGAGCAGCGCTAGCGTCCCTAGGTTGGTCCAGGCATGCGCACCCCCTTCGTTCAGGTGTAAGCTGCGGACAAACGAGTGCTGCGAAACGGACGGGTTGACCCCGCTGGTCACAACTCCTAGAGCGTTCCAGAACTCCGAGTTGCCGGCTTCGAGCTCGATAGCCCGCTTGAAGCATGCGATTGATGCTTTCAGGTACTTGGTGGCCTTTTTTCTCAACCGCATGGGCAGACACATGTGGGCGCGGTGTTCAGCCCAGCCCAAGTTGTAGTAGGCAACTGCCTGCGCGTGCAGGTCATTCGCAGATACCTGGATAGCGCGTTTGTGCGCGAGAATAGTGGCATGTAGGACGCTCGTCAATTGCGTCTCCATCTTCCCCTCGTCTGAGTTTGTGCCATTAGTGACGGCGCTGACTCCATCCACAGCGATGACATCGACTAGATCATCGACGCCGAGCATCTGCTGAACCAAGTCCGCCGGGAACTCTGACAAACGGCCCTGGACACTTGAAAACAGGGAGCAAGCATCAGCCACGGCTTTCCAGAAATTGAATGTCTCTTTGATGGTCTCAGGGGCTTCCGTCGCAAACTTCAGCGTCTCAACAGCGAGGTTGATCGACTTGCCAAAGAAGCCTTTGTCCAAACTGTCCAAGGCGTTATCCACCGTACCCTGCATCAACGCAATCGCGACACCTGCTTCGTCAGGGCGGCTGGCGACGACCTCGCGGTAGAGGTTAATAGCCTCGTCAAAGTCGCCCAACTCGCGATTAACGTCGGCGAGGATGAACTTGGAGAACCAAGTCTCGCCGGGGATATTTGCGTCCGCAGCCTCCTCCAGCTTCTGAGCGTTCAAGATCGCCTTGGTAGCGGCGATGTACCGTCCGGACCCGTGGTAGCTCTCGCCCAAACCGACCCACGAGTGGTAATCTTCTGGTGATATCCTGAGCGCTGCCTGGAACGAAACAATTGCCTTGCGGTAGTCTTGTTTGTTGAGTTCTGCCACACCGAGCGCAGCAAAGGGCCAACTGATGCCCTTGCGCTTCGAGCCGGGCGGGGGCTTGACCTTGCCTGAATCTACCACTCTCTGGGCGACAAGCTCCACGCGGTCCCAGTCGCCATCGTCGGCGTAAGACCTGGCAAGCCTCTCTGCGGACTCAACTTCAGACGGCGAAAGTTCGACTGCTTTCAAGAAGCAGCGGCGTGCCCTCTTCTTGTCTCTTGCGTAATCCGCAAAGTATTTGCCTAAGCTTGTGTAGGCTGGCGCGTAGCTGAGGTTGCTCTTGAGGGCCCCGATAAAGTACGAATAGGCTCCGAGTCGGTTCTTCCTAGCTGCTTTAGACGTGTCAATGTTCCAGAGGCAGTAGCCAACACGGTACTGAGTCTGCGCGAGGAGCTCCCTGCTTGAGTGCCCCATCTTCGTGAGAAGTGGCAGACAGCCGGCCAGCTCGTCTTTACTGGTTTCAAAGTCTCCTTTCAAGGCCTTGACCCAAGCAGCTTCGGTTCTGACACGGAGATTGTCCGGGTCGCGCTGCAAGGCTCGTTCCAAGAAGTCGATGGCCTCGCTATACTCTTCCTCTTCTTCGTAGATTAGACCCACACCAATCATGGCAGCTGTCGATGACGGGTTATGCGCTAGGACTCCGTCAAACAGACTCTTGGCTTCCTGGTGGTGACGCGGCGACTGGTAAAAAACCAGTGCTGTCCCAAGGTATAGTGAAAAGGCATCCTCGGTGATTTGGAAAGACAGGCCTGTTCTGGAACGCTCGAGCTTCACAAATTCGAGAGCCTTGCGCATAAGTTCGACGTTGCTCTCGTGTTCTTCGATGTGCTGGTAGTACTCGCCCGTCAACCTGAGCGCAAACAGCGAGTCGGCGCTGCTGACGCCTTCCATAATCATCAACAGCCTGTCATCTTCAGTGAGCGGAACATATGTTGTTGGCGCGCCTCCTGCTTCATCATCCTCGCTCTCGTCTTCACTCTCTGCGTTTGCGGAGGCGATGGGTTGCTGCGAGGGCTCCTGTGGGAATGGAGAGACGTCGCTCGTGAGAAATCCCATGATGACCCTGTTGAGGTCGCTGTCCGGGAAGAAAGTGCAGTACTGCCGGAGCACCGTAACATCCCAATCCTGGATATCCTTATGATCCTGCCAGTTGATGGCAATGTCCCAGGCGAGTTTGAAAGGATGCCTGATGATGACCATGTCCTTGGCCAGCTTTTGAACAATGGCTACTTCCCGCTCCTTTTGTTCGCCCGGCGGCCACGCAACAAGTCGCTCGTAGCAGTACTGCAAGAGCTTCTCCTCGTATGTCCGGCGCACATCGTCGTCGTTGACCCAGTTGATTAGCTGCCCATAGACGTAGCCCAGCCTGCTCTGGCTGTAGACCTCTCGCTTTACTTCGAGAGTCACTTCGCCAACCCGAGCACCTATCCTGGTGCGTCGCTCACCAATCAGAGTGTTGATCCGCTTCTTCTCATCTGCCTCGACGATCTGAGCCTGGATCTCGTACGTCCTGGCGGGGTGGGGGACACGGCCCTCCAGAGCCGGATAGATGGGGCTTTCGGGGAGGATTACATCCAGGGCATCCACATACTGCTCGCGTTCGCCCTGTGTCCGCGCGTGGTCGATGAACTTGTCAATAACATCTTGGCACTTGTACATCTCGTTTGCATCTCGGAAGATTTCGGCCAGCTGGACAGCAGCGTGCTGGTACTGTTTCAACCTCCTACCCCGCTGTCGCTGGTACAGCTTGATGAGACCCTGCCATGCTTGAGGGTCGCTGGGTTTTAGTCTCGTGGCAGCAAGGTATGTGCTCTCCGCCTCGTCGACCTGGTTCTTCTTGTCCAGGGCAAAGGCCATGAAGATGTGTCTGGATGGTCAGCATCCTCAGACTATCGCCAATAAAGTTCAATACACTTACGCCTGGTAGCTTTTGGCGTCCTTCTGGAAAACATCCCCGGCGGCAGCGATCGCCTCATCCCACTTTTGTGCTTTGATCGCCTCGTTGATGGCCTTGAGCAAGGCCTTGGTGGCCGACATGGCGCCGACCCGGATCTAAGAGCAGTCTCGTGTCTGGTAAGACGGTGGTGGCTAGATGCTGTTTTGGACACTGCAGAAGCGCTGATGAGGTGTGGTGTGCGAGACAAGACCTAACAACCGACTCGCTGTCGCCAGGTGACGGTGACGATGACGATGCGGTTCAATTCGAGGTGGGGCTTTGTTGTGTCCAATGTCAACATTTGTGCGTTCAAAAGTCGCAGTCTAGAAACCCCGGATTGAAAGTACCAGGTGAAAATCCAACACAACCCTGGTCCAGCGGTTGGGTACAGCAGTGAGATGTTGCAGATTGCAGCTTCATTCGATGTCAAGAGGGTAGCGTAAGCTCCTGCCCGTTGTGTGTGTGTGTGTGTGGGCTGTCGGCCACAGTGTGCAGCCAAGCAAGCTGTCACTGTAACTACCCCGCCGGACAAGGATGCCTCCGCTTTCCGTTGCTTTCCCTTATCGGACCTTGGGGGAATCGCCTTATCAAAAAATTCCCCGGGGAAAAAAGATCGCGGCGAGGATTCCACCGAAGAGGAAGGGCCTTGAACGCTGAGCCCCGTTCGACACCACCCAACATCGCAATCATGGATTCGGCCCCAGCAAAGCGACGGAAGCTTGGCCACTCCCACGATGCCGCCGAAGTTGCCCTGGAATCTGCTGCTTCAACGGGCATTTCGAGGTCGAGGGCGTTTGTGTTGGAAGCCGAAGAGCTGCTGGACTCGGTGCGCTTGGACTACGCTACGGCTCTCGAGGGCGCCGACGGCTTTCTGCACCGGGTTAAAGGGGCAATTGAAGGAATCAGAGTGCATGATCCGCTTCCGGTACGAGAATCAAGCCCATTGTCAAGAGAGACCCCCCGCCCGCTAACGTACGCCAGATCGCCGAGGCAGCAACCAAGCTGGAGAAAAAACACAAGATCAGGATCCCCTTCCCTGACCCACGGCCGCAAGAGAGTTCCAACTACAAGGTCGCGTTTGCCAAACCGGCCCAGTTCAATGTTGTCGGCAGCTACGTCTCCAAGACCATGATCAAGACCCAAAAGGATCACGGCGTGGACATGGTTATCGTCATCCCGGGGGAGATTCTGCAAGAAAAGGACTACCTTGATCTACGCTACTTTTACAAACGGGCATATTACCTAGCGGTTGTTGCCGCGGCTATGCACAAGGAGTTTGGTAACGAGGCCCAGGTGTCCTACGAGTGCCTCAACGACAACCCCCTCTGTCCCGTTCTTGCCATCCAGCCGAATGGTTCCAAATCGAAGGAGTCAGAGACGTTTGCGAACAAAACAGCTCTGGACTTCAGGATACGAATTCTTCCATGCGCCCCGGACGGGTTTTTCCCGAAGACGAAGCTTCACCTTGGGGCTATCCTGGTGCGCAGGAGCCACGACGGAGATTCAAAGGCCTCTTCTGAACCCACGCCGTTTTACAACTCGACTATCGTTGCCGAGAGCTGTTTTCTGCCATACCTTAAGGTCTTGCGGCAGGCCGAAAAGAAATGCGCGGCCTTCAAGAACGCCTGTATCCTCGGCCGCATCTGGTTGCAGCAGCGAGGGTTTGGGGGGGACATTTCCCAGGGTGGGTTTGGCCATTTCGAGTGGGCGGTGCTATTGGCTCTCCTTCTCCAAGGGGGGAATAGCAAAGGCCATGCTGCCTTGTCTGCATCACTTAGCAGCACGCAGCTCTTTAAGGCCCTCATCCAATTCATGTCAGTGACAAATTTTGCCGACAAGCCCTACGTCTTCGGCCCAGGGAAACCGGATTTGGAATCTCATCTCGAATCGGGCCCCATTCTCTACGATGGCGCCCGGCAACTAAACATTGCTTTCAAGATGGGGCCGTGGTCAGCGGCCTTGCTTCATCAACACGCAAAATGGACGCGAAGCCTACTCGCCGACAGTACGGCTGATCAATTCAACTCGGCCTTCATCCTCAAAACAAATGTTCCCGCATATGGCTTTGATCTGATTGCCCGTTTGAATCGTGAAGGGACACGAGAGGAGGCAGGTGCGGATCTTCGGGGCCCGGCATGGCAGCTTAGCAGCAAGGTGTACAAAGTCTTGAAAATGGCGCTACTAGATAAGGAGATGGGAGAGAGGGCTCGCTTGATCCACATTCAAACTCCGGCTTCCCTGCCATGGCCACTTACGGAAGGGCCCAAGATGCAGGGAGTACCGCCTCTGGAGGTTGGTATTCTATTCGACCCTGTCAACATGGCCCGCACGGTCAACCGCGGCCCGTCTGCCGGCCCAAGCGCTGAAGAAAAGGAGGAGTGCGACAACTTCCGCAAGTTCTGGGGCGACAAAGCCGAGCTCAGACGCTTCGAGCGCGACACTATTCGAGAGACCCTAGTTTGGACATCGACGACACCCTTTGACCTCTGCGAAGAGATCATGAGATACGTTCTTGGCTTGCACTTGGGTATCGGGCAACTCCACAACGAGGTCCGTGTCTATGGCGACGGACTCCCTGCCTTGCTGTCCCTCAGGCCGGCCGATACCGCTTTGTTCAACGTGGCGAGGAAGGCATTCGGTGCTTTTGAGCGCGATATCCGGGACCTGGACGATCTGCCTCTCCGTGTCAGGCAGATAGCGCCGATCTGCCCAGACCTTCGGCAGGCTTCAGTCAAGCCCCCAACTTTTGGATCGTCAAAATCCGGCCCGCAACCGCTAGAGTGCATCATATCGTTTGAGGCATCGGGCAAGTGGCCCGAAAGCCTTGTCGCCATCCAGCGGACAAAGATTGCCTTTCTCCTAATGATCGGTAATATGTTAGAGATGAGCAAGCCGGATGAGATCAAGACGCATGTGGGACTTGAAGATGCGAAGTACGAAACTGAGAACCTCGCCTTCCTAGACGTTCTCTACGCGTCCGGTCCTTCGTTCCGCCTACGGATACACAGCGATTTGGAAGAGGCGCTCCTCGAGCGCCAGGTCAAGGACAAGACTATAGAGCAATACCTACGACAGCGGGCAACGACTCAACTCGCAACCTTTAGGCGGCTGTACACCAATTTACCTTTGCACAATCAGAGTATCTCGACGTGCGCCACACGCTTCCCGGCCTTATCCCCGGCGATTCGCCTTGTAAAGCACTGGTTCAACGCCCACAAGCTGTCGTATCACTTCACCGAAGAGTTCATTGAACTCGCCGTACTTCACGTCTTCCTTTCACCATACCCCTGGGATGCCCCCACGAGCGCCAGCACGGGCTTCACGCGGGCGCTGTTATTTTTGGCGCACTGGGATTGGCGCTCTGAGCCGCTCATCCTTGACACGAGCAGCGAAATGCCCGCTGTCGACCGGGCATCCATCGCGACACGCCTGGAAGCGTGGCGTAAGATCGACCCCAACATGAACCGCACCGTTCTCTTTGTTGCCACAGCCCAGGAGCCTAGCGGAGTTGCCTGGACAACACTTGACGGTCAGGCGAAACCTTCCAAGGTCGTTGCTACAAGGATGACGTCTCTGGCCAAGAGCGCCTCCCGGTTGATCAGAGAGCAGGGCGTGGAACTCGACTGCAGGAGGTTGTTTGTTCCGACTCTGAAGGACTATGACGTTCTCATTCACTTGAACAGCAAGGTAGTGAAGAGCGCGCTTAAGACATACTCGACGATCGACCCCGAAGAGATCGAGGGTGCCAGCCGGCCCAAGTTCAAGAACCTCGATGAGCGAACCGGGCTAGAGCCGTTGCCTCTGGCGCAGCACCCGGCTGAGCTGTTTTTGGAGCATCTGAGCGCGGTGTATGATGGGCCGTTGGTCTTCTTCCGGGGGGCTGTGGAGGACAGCACCATTGGAGCCATCTGGAACCCCCAGCTGCAGAGACGAGCATTCAAGATCAACCTGCCAACTTCGTATAAGCCCGCTGCTGCCGGGCAGAAGCGCGCCAAGGGCGCTGGGGATGATGAGAGGGACGAGGAGGCCCTGGTAGATGTCAATAAGGAGGCGATCTTGTCGGAAATTGCGAGGATAGGGGCGGATCTGGTCGATAAGATCGAGGTGCGGGGCGCCTAATCGGTTTGAGTGAGTGTAAGGTAGAGAAGAGTTTCAGTGACGAGTCTTGAATGAAATCACAACGAGAATCCGTCAACGGGCTAAAATTATGGATGACCATGGGCGAATTTAGGTCTAAACGGGATAAACCAGAACATCTAGGCTAGGATATGAACGTGGGCCTCTTCCAACCTCGTGCCCCAAGCAAGACGGTATTCCTATCAGTCAGCCGCGCCGGATTGCGCTTCGTTTCCTTCGCCTTGCCTCAGCTCATCCTTGGTGAGCCTTCTAGTGCACCATGGCCTCCTCGTGCTTGTGTGCTGCGCCAGCAACGGGCTCCGGCTTGTCAACCTCCATCTCGTCGCCTTCGGCGCCCTCGCCCTCGACCACCTCGTACTCGTCCAACAGCTCGTCCTCGCTCTCACCCTCGATATCAACGCTCCCCTCGTCCGAGAGCTCGTCCTCATCCACCCCGTTCTCGCCTTCGGGGACCTCAGGCCCCTCAACGCCATCCATTTGAGCGTCCTTGTCGACAGGCTCCTCAGCGCCGACCTCCGCAGCCTCCGCCTCCTCTTCTTCGGCGAGTTCCTCGGCACCGTACTCGTCCTCATCGGCAACGAGATCGGCCTCGGGCTGCTCGGGAGGGAACTCGGCGGGGGCGGAAGCCTCAGAGTCCCTGCAAGGAGAGATTGTGAGCATCCGAAACGTAATAATCCAGTAGGGAGCTGGAGGGTGAGAGGAGAGCAGGAAAAAATGAAACAAAACAAAACATACCATTTGATGGCAAACCTGGTCACGCGCGGCTTGTTGGCCAACACGTTGCGGCGGATCTTCTCAATGACAGGTTTGGCGGGCGGGTCGTTGACCAGCTCGTCGTTCTCGTACTCGTTGTTGACATAGTAGCCAACGCGCACAAACTCGCGGCCGTCGTAGGCGCACGTCAGCAGGATCACCGTCACGCCGAGCAGCTCGTCGATCGGAATGCGCTTCGTGTCGGGTGGGTCCGCCTCAAACACAAACTTGTTGATGCCCACGGGGATCGGCCCCACCAGCAGCGAGTCCAGCTCCTGGTCGTAGTTGTCCGATTGTGCCGAGCCGACGTAGGTCAGCTTCCATTCGAGGTCTGTGGGGAGGGTTGAATGGACGAGGTCAGCTTGCTTGTTCTTTTCTGTTCTGTTCTGTTTGTTATGTCGGTAAAGGGAGGGAAGGGGAGCGGGGGGCAAGAGAGAAACTGGGAAGAGCAGAAACGCACCCTTCTGCAGCGGCTCCAAACACTCGAAGGTGATCTCAAACTCGTACTTGTCGGTGAACTTGGCGGGGTTGTTGATCACGTTGACCCCGAGGAGGGAAACGACAGACATCGTGGCGGTATTGTGGTGGTCTTGTGTTGTATGACAGTAAGTAAACCAGACTACCGTTGTTTTGTGGAAGAGTGTAAAAAGTAAACGTAAGGTAGTTTTGCAAAACGTCTACAAGAGGATGACAGTTGCGTTGAGTGGGCGTGGTAGGTAGGTAGGTACCTGGTAGGTAGGTGGTAGGTACAGTACCAGGTAGGTAGGTGCCTTATCAAGCGAGGGAGGAGGGAATCTGTGGCTGGCAACGGCAAAAAGTTGGTGTCTGAGGAAAGCGCTGGGTCGACAGTTTGTGTTTGTTTTGGCCGCTTTCCCGCTTTAGTTCAACCCCAACTCAGACCATGGGCGTATTGAGGGGTCAGTGGGCGACAAAGTGGGCGCACTTTTTGGGGCCCCTACAAACCTTCGTGAAAGTCCCGTCGCGGTCTGGCACCGTGCAGGGGTTGAGTCGCGTAAATTGAACGCAGCCCAGAACGCGGTCTCTGGCGCCTGACTTTCTCGGATCCCCACATCCAATACTTTGGCTGCAGGAGGTGGAACGTGGCTGGAAACGAGCGGGCTGGCTTTGTACACCGCCTCATGCAAGCCACAAACTGCGCTGAACTGAGCTCCAACTTCGAGCTAAAAGCGGCTGGAGCCGAGTTTAGTCTTGGCCTCGTTTTTCTTCGCCAGGTGAATCCATTTCTCGTCTGAATCACCTTCACCACAATAGCAATCGCTCGCCTCTGAATAGGCACCACCGACATGCAATAGAAAATAGCATCTTTCACTTTCAACGTGCGGCTGCAATTACCAAACTATTTTCTTTGTTGTGTGCCCGCCGCCTTTATCTCAGCAGCATGCGGCTGTCGCATTCTCTCCCCCATTCTTGACTAAAGCAGTGCTCTCTGGACTCTCGAGACGCGAGCCTCTAGCGACATTCCTTGCACCCATCTGTGCCATCGATTTTCGGTTGCTTCGCTCACCCATTTTCTCGCGACCGCCGTCCCACCGTCGCGACACGATTGATTCAACCACGCCGAAACCAGAACTCTCCGTAGTCGCTGACAATTGGCGCCATTCAACACGGTCCCGGTGCCTCGACATTGCGGTCCCGAGACATTCTCCAATATTCAGCCACCGCCCTGTCCCCGGCAATCGGTCTGATACCTTTCAGGAAAGCGGTTCTTACACACGATGGCCGACTACGACCCCGCTCACCAGAGCGGCGCGTGGGATGAAAATGGGGAATATGAGGTGACAGATGGCAACAATCAAGAACATATGCAGCATAGCACCGATCAAGTTCAAGCAGAGTATTCCGTTGATTCAGCCCAACATGCTTCAGGTGACCTTCCATCTCCTGATGGTGCCACCGACGATGTGGGTGATTACGATCCAGCATCAGTCACTTCTGCACCCGCCGCTGGTGCGGTACTTCAGCCAGCTGCTGCGGACCAGGTCCCCCTCCGACCTTCACCCCAGCTTGCCGCGAAGCAGAGGCCGCGCACGGCAGGAGGCTTCCTAGTGGGAGACTCCGATTCTGAAGAAGAAGATGAGGCGCCTGTTCCTGCATCGAGTGGTCTTGCTCCGGGCTCTGCATCGCAGTCCTCTGTTCCTCGCTCTCCAGTTCAGCACTCTATCGCCGCCAAACCGGCTACAGTTGCCCCATCCATTGCAGACCCTGCTCTTGAGGTGAATTCCGCTGCTCCTGCCGATCAGCTGGAGAATGGCAACGCCGCTGCGCCCCCGGTTCCCTCAGTCGCGGCTGGCCAAGTCGCTGTTGACAAAATCACACAGCTGGAGGATCGCGTTCGCGACGATCCCCGCGGTGCCATGGACGCATGGCTGGCGCTGATTTCTGAGCATCGATCCAAGAACGACATCGAGCAGTCCCGGCAGATGTATGATCGTTTCCTAGCCGTCTTTCCCCAAGCTGTAAGTCTGATAGATCCCGTGTCGCGCAACCTTTGGCCCGGAGCTAACATCTTGTGTAGGCCGACGTCTGGGCCGAGTACCTCGCAATGGAGCTCGACATGAACAATTTCCCCGAAGCTGAGCTCATCTTCAACAAGTCCCTCATGACAACGCTGAATGTGAACCTGTGGACCAAATACTTGGACTACATCCGTCGGAGAAACGACCTGAACGACAGCAGTGGCAATGCTCGCCAGACCGTCTCACGAGCTTACGAATTTGTCATTGACAACATTGGCCTGGATAAGGATGCTGGCAGGATTTGGGCCGAGTACATTCAGTTCATCAAATTTGGCCCTGGTACAGTTGGGGGAAGCCAATGGCAAGACCAGCAGAAGATGGACCAGCTGCGCAAGGCGTACCAGCGTGCGATTTGTGTGCCCATCGCCAACGTTAACACCCTGTGGAAGGAGTATGACCAGTTCGAGATGGGCCTCAACAAGCTGACCGGCCGCAAATACCTGGCCGAGAAGTCACCATCGTACATGTCAGCCAAGAGCGCAAACACGGCCCTCGAAAACATCACTCGGGGCCTGCAGCGGACGACTCTTCCCCGTCTCCCACCCGCTCCTGGCTTCGATGGCGACCAGGAGTACATGGAGCAAGTTGAGATCTGGAAGAGATGGGTGTCTTGGGAGAAATCAGACCCCTTGGACCTCAGGGACGACAAGGACCAACCCGGCCTCTACCAGAAGCGTATTCTTTATGTCTATAACCAGGCTCTCATGGCCCTGCGGTTCTGGCCCGAGATGTGGGTTGATGCTGCCCAGTGGTGCTTCGACAACAACATCACATCCAAGGATGGAGGTCCCACTGGTCTTGACTTTCTCACCAGAGGTGTCGAAGCAAACCCTGAGAGCGTCTTGCTCGCTCTGAAGCATGGCGATTACATCGAGTCCACGTACCCGATCGAGGAGAATGATGAGGCCAAGATCGCCCGCGGGAAAGCCGTGCGTGCCCCCTATAACAGAGTTTTAGACACGCTCTACGGCATTGTCAAGCGCCTCAAGGATCGTGAGACTGCCGAGGTTGTGCGTATTGAGGAAGCTGCCAAGGCGGCCGGTGAAAGCTCCGCCAACAAGTCAGACGAAGACGAAGAAGATGAAGACGATGCCAGGTCCTCGGACAAAGATGCCAAGGAGAGCAGGACGAACGATCAGCTCCGAGCGATCAAGCAGGGGTATGCTGCGCAAACTCAGCTACTCTCGCGGACTATTTCTTTCGTCTGGATTGCCCTGATCCGCGCGATGCGCCGCATCCAGGGCAAAGGCAAGCCCAACACAGAGCTTGGCGGCATGCGACAGGCTTTCCAGGATGCGCGTCACCGTGGCCGCCTCACAAGTGATGTGTATGCTGCAGTCGCGCAGCTGGAGTGGACCATCTACAAGGACCCGGCCGGTGGCAAAATCTTTGACCGCGGTGCCAAGTTGTTCCCTGAGGATGCGAACTTCACATTGGAGAACATCAAGTATCTCCATTCCCGGGATGACTTTACCAGTAAGCTCCTCTCTTCCTGTTTTTCCTTCGTCTGTTTTCTAACTCGACTAGATGCTCGTGTCCTCTTCGAGACGGTTGTCAACCGCTTGACACAAAAGCCCGAGCTTGTGCGCAAGGCTAAACCTCTATATGCCTACTTCCACAAGTACGAATCGCAGTTTGGCGAGCTTGCTCAGATTGCCAAGTTGGAGAAACGCATGGTGGAGCTGTTCCCCGAGGACCCGAAGCTCGCCCACTTCACTGCTCGATACTCGACGGACAAATACGACCCGATTGCTGCTCGGATTATCGTCTCACCTGCTACACAGCTCAGGCCTAAATTACTGATGCCCTCTATTGAGCAAGGCACCTCCCTCCAGAACTCTCCTCGCCCACCGCCTTTCGCGACCCGCGCCAGTCCCGGGCCTCAATTCTTGCCTGCGACAAACTCTCCCAAGCGGCCTTTGCCCGCTGATGACTTCGATGAGCCGCCGCGCAAGATCCAGCGCAATGATTTTGGCGAATTCCAACGTGGCGCGTCTCCTCTTAAGGGTGCCGCTGGCCGTCGTCTGGACCAGCAGCGCCGGATGCAGGGCCAAGGCGCAGCCTCATACATCGCTACACCCGCCCCGATTGCTCGGGATATCACATTTCTCATGGGCCAGATCCCTCGGGCTGATCTCTACGACTTTCATCGTCTTAACCCGATCAAGATGACCAACCTGCTGCGCGACACTCCAGTGCCAGAATACTCATCGTGGAAGAACACTCGTCAGCCGTTGGACAACCCAGGTCAATACACCGGCTACCAGAGCCGTGACTCGCCCGCTCCCATCGGCCGGCCTCTTAGTCCATACGTCGGAGGGGAAGGCGCCCGCGGTCGCCTACCACCGGCATCTACCGCCCCTTACAGACAGGGGTCGATCCGGCCCGGCTCTAGTGGATCCTACGAGCCCCCTCCGGCGGTATATGCCCAGGGCTTGCCTCCTCCTCAGGCAGGTTACGCTCACCCCCCGCCTCCCCAATACGATGGTGGCGCTGGCGGTGCCTGGCCGCCTTATCCGCCTCCGCCCGTCGTGCAACAGGGTTATGCTGGCCCGCCGCCGCCTCACTTGTACGGCCAGACGGCGCCTCCGCCGCCTCCGGGAGGCTATCCCCGATATCCGCCTCATCCGTATTAGGGATAGGGTGCAATTCCGAGCCCACCGTGTGCCACTAATGCACCATGGCCATGAAGCATGATTGGTCTCCTGGGTTCGGGAGGCATTGTCGTTGAGCGCAGACTCAACACAGCAGAGCACGGATTATGAGCTTTTCCCCTCCTACTGATGCACGCTTGTTTGTATTGTACCTATCATATCATCAGTAGTGCGTCTCGAGAGTTTTAACGGGAAGGGCAGTGCATTGTACATGTATAAATGGTGCGAGGGGGTCTTTCTGGTGGCTTCGTGCATTGGCGTTAGGGGAGATTGCCTTTGGTGAGCCAATTCACTCTGCTCACATTTGCCCGTGGAGTGGAGAAGAAGGATAGCATTAGCGGATCAATTGTCTTCTTGTCTTCGTTCAGCTCGGTTGCCCGGGAAAGACTCAGGACATATGATAATGGAGATGTTCATTTGAGCCACTATCCGAACGTGTTCTGAAAAGTTTGGTCCTGGCTTGCAGCCACTCACCGTTGGTTACCAGGTGATGTATGCTTCACATAGAAACAAATAGTCCATGGGTAATATGGCCTACGGTGGCAAGCGAGGTTCGTCTGCCATTATGTGAACATTGAATGCGGCGGGATGCCGGGAGTTCGAGTTTCAAACAATCGTTTGATGTGATCCGCCTCACCGGACTTGATCGCGTGAAATATATCCCTCATGGTAGGTACTCAGGCAGCTTTGTACAGTACATACAATTACGGGGAATCCATGACGAACTTTTATTGCATCCCCGGACGCAGTTCGTTCTCATCCTCTTACTCACAATCATTCCTGCCATGTCGGCCATCCATACCTAGTGAAAGTGGCATAGGTAAAGAACACTAAATGAAGAGTTAACATTATCAAACACGATTCAATACAGAGAGAGTTCTGAAATCCAGGTAATGCAGTTCACGGGCGCAGTGTTCGTCAGCAGAAACAGCTGTTGATGCTTTAACCTCCCGCTGTTTTATACGAAAATTGGTGTCTATACGCCAATGGCAGAGATAATCGTCCACATTTCTTTGTTATTTAGGCGTGATTTCCATTTTTCGGGTATGTGATCGCTCCGTTACCTTTAGAGGCTTATTCTGCGCACGATACAGCTTTCATCTCTCTTTTATTCACGGTTCTCACTATCTCTCCCATCTTCCGTAGCTTCGCCGACCATTTTTGACAAGCCCGGTGCCAGCTTCAACCTCCTGGCTGCGGCTATAAATTCCCCTTCAGCCAGCCGCCCAACCTTCCTCCTCTTTTCTTCCTCCAACCTTTCAAACCTCCAGACCCTTTTGCTGGCATCGACCAGCGTTCGGGCAACTTGAGGCAAGCTACTTCACTCTTCGCCTCCATCACTTAACAACAAAGCCTCCCAACTGCAGGAGAGTAGTAATCAAGGTAAGTACTTGGATTCCTTTCTGCCTCCCACCGCCGCTCTGCGCTCTATCCCCATAGGTTTTCTGCCACGAAATATCGCAGGCCAGTGCTGGTAGCCGATTTTCGCAGCAGTTGACAACTGATTCCTCCTCCTCCTCCTCCTCCTCCTCCTCCCCCTCCTCCTCCTCCTCCTCCTGCCCCGAACCACCATCCAGAGTAATACGAGGTGAGCACACATTCAGACCCTTTAACAAACACTGGCACCTCGGCTCCCCGGAATCACCCCAACAGAGAGCATTTCCCCTTGCAAAACCGGGTCTGCCTACTACCTACACACTCCATATTTCGATTTTAGTGGTCTTCATATCTGGTGGTAGCCCTTAAATCCGCCATTTAACTACGGGCACCTCTCCGCACACTCCGCTTCCACCCACTTCTCCTTTGCTTCCCCCTCCTCAACCACTTAGCTCGCCCGCCTTTTCATCATCTATTTTGTGCCACTCAAGGCAAACTTCTCTTCCTGCATTTCAACCCATTCCGCAAACCCGACCCGATTTACTTACAGCAGGTGCTTGGACTCATCCCACTACCCACGCCGCAACTGCTCCTTCCTTCGGCTGCCCTTTTCTTCTATTCTCGCCTCCAAGGCAATTCGCAGATCTTTTCTAACTTCAATCACAGCGCTCCTAACAACCGAATTGGTCACAACGTTCGATCGGTCAGGTAAGCTTTCACATTGCTTTCACCAATTTCATTCCCTCGTTCCTTTCTGCCCCCATACCGGCAGCGGCTTACAAAATTCCGCACACAACTCCTTCCCAGTTCCTGACTGAACACCATTTCTCAAGCACAATAGTGCATACCTTACTTTATCTTTTTCCTTCACTCGACCACGAATCTCCATAATCTTACACTAACCAGATCAGTTCAGTTTCCTGCGAGGCGGCGCACCTTTCAAGCTAAAGTTCTGCTGCTCAAGCAAATCGGTAAGCCCTCTAGTCACTCTCGTTTCTTTCCTGCCGCTCTTTCCTTGCCGTTTTCCCCCTATCTTGCCTCATCTCAGGTCGCTGTTTCCACGGTCACAGCTTGCGCCATCTTACAATAAATCTCGATTCGATTTCCATTTTCCCATCCTTCCTTCCACAGTCGCCTTCCGGGTTGTTTCGTTCCTTTAACTTGAGAGCCCTGGTTACCTCCAATTCTCCCACACCATTTCCTTTTCCTCTACACATACCTACCTACCTTACTTACCCAAGAAGATAACTCCAAAAGCTCAGTGCGCATTTACCTTCTTCACACCTCACATTCCCCCACCCTCTGCCCTCCGACAACCCCATCTTCTTCTGCCTATAGTTTTGGGTTCTAGCACTCACACATTCTCCAGCGTCGGGCAGCGTTTCACCTCCATAACCCGCTTTTCAGCGCAGCCACTTGGGTAAGTTAGTGCGAGCACGCCTTTCAAGGCCTGATTTTTAGGTTTCACCTTCAGTCTCTGACTTGGTCGACTGGGCTGATCCCTTGCCAATTGCTGCCTTCTTGGGACATGGTCGGATCACTGTTCGCTAATCACTTTCTCTACAGCAGTCACTTTGACGTTAGCAATTCTCGTCTCAGCCAAAGTTGCGCAGTTGCCCACTATGTCGCAAAAGCCAACTGGCGCAGGCCTCCACGAGGAGAGGAACCCTCTTGAGCTTCCCAAGGGTATCAACAGGCGATGTGACCTCCCGCCCGAGGCCTATTGGGTAAGCCGTTGTCACAAAACTCACTCGCGCAATTGCTAACATTATCCTCAGCATGATGACCGCCAGGACTACACTCCTCACGCCATTCGGCCTAGTTACAACACCACTGGCTCGGACATTCGTGTCGGCGTGAACCAGTTCCGGGTGAAGAACATTGCTAGCAAGGACGTCTTCCAGTACGACGTATGTGCTTTCAATGGCGGGAGTCCAAATCTTGCGCTATGCCACTAACTTTTTGGACAGGTCAGCATCTCTCCCGAGCCCAAGGGCGCGATTGTCTACAAGAAGGCGTGGAACACCAAGAAGGTCCAGGGCGGGCTGGAGCACCAGAAGATTCCTTGGCTCTATGACGATCGGAAGCTTGCTTGGTAAGTAGCCGTCGCGTCATTTCCGCATTTTTGAATGCTGACAGGAGATCCACAAGGTCGACGAAGAACATTAACAGCTTCACATGCGAGGTTGACTTGGGCGAAGACGAAGGTCGCCCGGGTCGTCCGAACAACACAGTGACTATCGTGATCAAGCAAACATGCAGGGTTCGCCTGGAAGCCCTGAAGGCTTACTTGGAGAAGAGGATCAGCTGGGATAACACAGTCCTGGAGTGCATGAGTGAGTGACAGAAAGCTTCATGGCATCTTGTGTTTTAGTCGCTCACTGTATCCAGGTTTCCTTGACCACGTCTTCCGTCAAGGTCCTTCGGAGCGTATGCGCCTGATCAGGCGCACTCTATTCAACGACTACTCGGAGATGAAGCGCCTTGATGCCTGCACTATGGCAGTCAAGGGTATCTACTCGGCCATCCGCTTGAACGAGGCATGCAACATCATTCCAGTGTATCTCCTCGGCTCTGCTAACCATGCTTCAGACAATCAAGTCAGGTGGCACGGGGCTCGGCATCAATGTCGATGTCGCCAACCAAACCTTTTGGCTCGGCCAAAAGTTCGAGCAGTTGGCCCGCAACTTCTTGAGCTGCATGGATAGGAAGTGGGAGAATCGTGAGTGCCTAGACTATCCAATATTTCTACCATATTCTAGGGTATTTTTACTTAGCTAACCCTGTCCAAGTCGACTATGAAAGCATGCGGAAGGCCCTCCTTCCAGTGAGGGTCCAGACGCGCGACGGTGGCCAGACCTGGGGTATGTCGGAGGCCTTCAAAGTTCTCCGCCGGATGCAGAACATCCGGTTTGTGGTGAAGCATCGTGGCAATACCGCTCAGGGCAACAAGGAATACAAGGTCAAGACCATTGCGTTTGACCCTCAGTATGGTGAAATGGGTGCCTGCGCCCGGACGGTCACTTTTGAGAAGACGATGCCAGATAAGTCCACAAAGACATACAACGTCGCTGATTACTACCTGGAACAATACAAGGCCAGGATCCAGCATTGGTATCTTCCTCTCATTGAGACGGCAAGTTCTGGCTATTTCCCCATGGAAGTCTGCGAGGTTCTTCCCTACAATCCGTACCCCTTCAAGCTGAACTCCAACCAGGTATGCCCTTTATTCGACCTTGGACCGCGTGTTCCGGTTTCACTGATGCTAACAACAATATATAGACGTCGGAGATGATCAAGTTCGCGGTACAGCGGCCCCAGGAACGCAAACATCAGATCTCAAAGATGGTGGACAACCTCGAGTGGGGGAATGACCGTTACCTCGCTCACTTTGGCATCAAGATCGACCCGACTATGCCAATGGTCGGAGCTAAGCTTCTCCCTAGCCCCATCGTTCAGTATGGCAATCGCACCGTCGATCCCAAGATGTCGGGTCGCTGGGATCTTCGCGGCGTCAAGTTTGTCACCCCCAATAAGCAGCCGCTCAAGTCTTGGGCATTCGTCATTGTGGACGGGTGCGTCGACAAGCCCTCTGCACAGAACTTTGCCAGGACTTTCAAAACTGCGTATGCTGGCCATGGCGGCAGAATTGAACGGGATCCATTGATTTTGGAATACCCGAGAGGAACGGGCCACGAAGTCGTCGTTCAGAACGCCTATAATAACTGCGGCCAACATAACCAGCTATCACCGCAGATCATCTTTTTCATTCTGGGGAACAAGGCTTCCTATATCTATGATCGCCTAAAGAAGAATGCCGACTGCCGCTGGGGATGCCTGACGCAGATGGTGCAGGCCATGCATGTCAAAAAGGCTCAGGGCCAGTACTGCTCGAATGTCTGCATGAAGGTAAACGCCAAACTTGGCGGGCAGGTCTCGAGAATCGCCCACAAAGGCCCGGGCCCTGTTTTCTTTAAGGTGCCGACCATGATGATTGGCGTCGATGTCTCTCACGGCAACACGGGCGCTCACTCCGTGTCAACGGCGGCCATGTGTGTCTCGATGGATCAGGATGCGGCGATTTACGATGCCGCTGTGCAGACCAATGGCTGGGGTGTTGAGATCCTCCAGCCTGCCAACATGCACTCAATGTTGGGGCCGCTAGCCGCCAAGTGGAGGGCTAAGATTGGAAGAGCTCCGCAGCACGTCTTTTACATGCGTGATGGTGTCTCGGAGGGCCAATTCGCTCACGTCATGGAATTCGAGGTCGGTGAGATGAGAAAGGTCTTCAAGGAGCACATTGGCGTTATCCCCAAGATCACCGTCATCATTGCCACCAAGCGCCACCATATTCGCTTCTTCCCTGAGCGGGGCGACAGGAACAACAACTGTCTTCCCGGCACGCTCGTGGAGCGGGAGGTTACTCACCCGTTTCACTACGATTTCTACCTCTGCTCGCACGTGGCTATCCAGGGTACTGCTCGTCCAGTGCACTACAACGTACTCTACGACGAGTGTGGCCTAAAGCCTGATGACCTGCAGCGCATCCTCTATCATCAGTGCTACCAGTACTGCCGCTCCACGACACCAGTCTCTCTGCACCCGGCAGTATACTACGCACACTTGGCTGGCTCGCGGGCGCGCCACCACGAGCCCATGGCGGCCAACGCAGAGGTCCCCGCAGATAGCAAGCATCTGGTTCTGAGGCGCCCGGCTCCGATGTCTAAGGGCGATGCCAGCACGACTACTCCCCGCCGCAAGGATACCCAGCCTGCCCCTTTGATGAAGATTGGACTGGAAGGCCGTTCGGATTCCAGGGACTTTTTTACCAACACCATGTGGTGGGTCTAAGGAGTTATTTACCTTGGCGCAGCTTTGCGAGGAGGTTAGGGGACCCGGAGAGCCGGTGGTCGTTTCACAGTCGTCTGACATACTGCGGGCGGCTATTCTATGTTGTTTGGCATTGTTGTATTCTTAGCTTGGCAGTGGCGGTTTCAAGGGCAAGGGAGGCGGTTGGGCGCCACGGCAAGCTGTTGCCGAACATTTTCCCATGGCCAAGCTCCTAACCACATGAGTCCAGAGCAGAACAGTTCATCGCAGATTTAATTTACGCGCTGGTTTGCATTGACTGGTCCTTATGATGAATCGTGACTTGAGGTGATATGTGAGGTCGCAATCAAGAAGAAAGATAGCGCCTGAAATCAAGGGGGACGCACTAGAGTCGGAGGAGCTGCGGCAACAAGAAAGCTTCTTTAATTCATAGTGTACTAATGGCACTGTAGCGCCATCTGGGATGTTTTGGCGGAGCAGGGCCCGACTTGGTCCATGACTCTGTCGTGTCGGCTGCATCTGGCATTGGTTCTTGTGACGATGGTTAGTAAGAATTATAGAACCAGGAGTGCTAATCGGGTGTGAAAAAAGACTGAGGACAAGGAGCAGGCCAAGACCAAGAAATCAATGGTGAAGGTTTTGTCTTTCTCCAGGCATTTGCGCGTGGTGTTGTTGACTTGCCCCTGAAAATGGCTGCCGAGCAACGAAGCTGGTCCGGTCGGGGGTTTTTGGTTGGATCGGAAATCGGCACATGCAAAAGTCTGTATCCGGCTTAGCGTAACCGTCCGACAAGCAAGGATGCCCCGCCTCTCAACTCAAACCCCACATGTCAGCAGCAACCAAGCGAAGCTTCCGTCTTCTGCTTCTTTCAACATCGAGATTGAGCCTCGATAAGCAAAAACCAACGACTGCCCGGACATCTGGCTCAACAAAATGGCGAGCTTCTTGAGGGCTAGGCAAGCCGGGATTCAAACCGACTTGTCGGCGGGCATTGCCCCGGGGTCATTCAACCCGGACGAGCAGTCGCGCTACGGCATCAACTCCCAAATCAGGTACGTTTCGTTTTGTTTCGTTTCCGCTGTCGTTTGATCCATTATTCACTGCCCAGACCCTCTGCCTTTCCCATGTCATCTTTTGTTTTTTTGTCCTCTCATCCCCTCCACCATCAAACCCTTTTTTTTTTCTTTTTTTTTTTTCTTTTTTTTTTTTCTTTTTTTTTTTTCTTTTTTTTTTTTCTTTCTTTCTTTCATTCTTTTCTTTACTAACCCCGCCTTACCACTTTCCCCCATGAAACAGCTGTCTAGCCTACGACCCAACCCAATCCCTCCTCGCAGTCGGCACCACCCAATCCCAATACGGCCCCGCGCAAATCTACGTCTTTGGTGCCCGCCGCATCGTCCGCATCCTCTCCCCTTCCACCGCCTCCCCTGGCTACAAGCCGCCCCCGTCTTCTTCATCATCATTAGTACCGGGAGGACCACCGCCCACCTCCATCCGCCACCTCGCCTTCGTCGCGAACCGCCTCGTCTCGCTCGACTCGCGCAACGAGCTCGCGCTGTGGGACCTCCACACGGGGCGGCAGGTCGCCAAGACGACGTACGGCCGCGTGGCGTGCGTCGTGACGGACCCCGGGCTGGACTGGGTGTTTGTCGGCGTGCAGCAGAGCGGCGGCGAGGTGTGGGCGTATGACTTGGACTGCGAACGGCCCGCGGCGGGGTTCCGGCTGCCATGCTTTTGGCAGAACAGCGGCAGAGATGCGAGACCGGGGGGAGCCGTCGGTGGGCTGGGGGCCGGGCTGGTCAGTATGCAGTTGCACCCGAGGGATATCGGGAAGTTGTTGATTGCGTATTCCGGGGGTGTGGTGGTGTACTCGTTCAAGTTGAATGAGGTGACGAGGCGGTTTGAGTATGTGGTTCCGGCTGGGGCGCCCGGCGGGGATGGGGTCGGGGTGGAGAGAGAGCGGAGGCCGAGGGTGGTGCGGGCGGTTTGGCATCCGACGGGGACGTTTGTGTTGACGGCGCATGAGGATGGGAGTCTGGTGTTTTGGGATCCGAAGGACGGGCGCGTTGTGGCGGCCAGGTCGGTCTATGATACGCGGGTGAATGAGGTGGGGGGGAAGCGCACGGGACAGATGAAGCTGACGCCGTTTGGGAAGATTCAGTGGTGTTGCAAGCAGAATCCGGATGATACGGCGTTGCTGATTGCCGGGGGCCAGGCGGTGGGGGAGGAGCAGAAGGGGTTGACGTTCTTGGAGCTCGGGCCGACGCCGATTTATGCGACTTCGTCGTGGGAGGTGCTCACAAATCACTTTGAGGGGAAGAGGCGGCTGACCCTGCCGATACCGCCCGGTGCTGCCGTGGCGGACTACTGTCTGGTTCCGCGGTCGTCGCCGTTCTTTGACGGGGCGCAGGATCCGATCGCTGTCATGGTGATGCTCACCTCCGGCGAGGTTATCACCATGAGCTTCCCCTCGGGGTACCCGATCAGTCCGACGAATATGCTACATCCAAGCATGTCCTTTGTGCATCCGTTTGTACAAAAGATTGCCGTCAGCACGATGCCGAGGGGAAGGTGGTTGGGATTGGTTGAGAAGCGCAACCAGGGGGATCCCATTCTTGTGGGCGGTGCGGAGGCTACGAAGTGGAGGAAATCTGGCTGGGAGTTTCGCAACATCATCCAGGTCGCTCATGCCGACAGCACAATACGGATATGGGACGTTGGGTATGACGACGAGATTGAGAATCCTATGCAACTTCAAGTTGATATCGCCAGGGCACTTGATCGCTTCGAAGATGTCAACGTCACGGCTCTCGCTATGGCAGAGGCCACGGGGGAATTTGCAGCTGGAACAAGGACCGGGGAGGTTGTCATATACAAGTGGGGAGGCAACAGGAACCACGGCCGAGATGCAACGAAGCCGCTTGACCCGAATCCTGGCGGACTGACAGACATTTCGTCGCGCGCCGAACCCTCATTGAAGGACGGCCTGCAGCCGTTTGTGTTGTATGAGATGATGCAGGGCCCCATCAGCGTTGTGACAGTCTCGGACGTGGGATTTGTTGCGGTGGGCTCAGAAGGTGGCTTCTTCAGCATCATTGACTTGCGGGGACCGAACGTCATCTTCCAGGCGTCGGTCACGGAGTTTGTCAAGGAGGAAAAGCGGTCCTCGTTCCTGAAGGGTCATTCTTCTAAGGGCCCTGCGACGAGAGAGTTCCCGACGGCGATCGAGTTTGGCGTGCTCACGCTAGAGGGAGACGGTTATTCTAGCATTGCTTGTTTTGTGGGAACGAATCTGGGGCATGTGGCGACCTTCAAGATTCTTCCCTCTGGGCAGACGTACTCTGCGCAGTTTGCAGGCGTGACTAAGTGTGGGGGCGACAAGGTGGTCGCCATCTGCCCGCTTAATGCGGATAACGGACAGCCTGCTGCTGCCGTTGGGCATGCGGTAGCGGGCCTGAGAGAGGGGAAGCAGGTCAATGGCGTTCTGGTCGTCGGTAAGTCTTCGTTTGCTCATACCGGAGCAGCATTTTTAAACTAATCAACGACGGCGCAGTGACGCAAACTGAAGTCCGCGTCTTCAAGCCCGCCACTGCCAAGGGCGCTTCCAAGTCCTTTGACGGCCAGCTCTGTGATGCTGCACGGGTCACCGAAGTCCCCCGTCACGGCGTCGCTCTTGTAGCTGCCTTTGACGACCGCACCACGAGAGCGTACACCCTGCCGGCGCTCAAAGAAATCGGCCGCGCCACGTTGCCCATGCTTGACCCCAGCCGAACACTCTCCACCGTCATCTCCCGCACGGGAGAGGTCTTCGGCTGGACCGGCCCTTCCGAGATTGCTATCCTCCCCGTCTGGGGATCTGGTAAGGCGCTACAGCCATCACAGGACAGTCTCATCAATCCCGAGGTGGTGCTCCCGCCGCGACCAACCATCAGTAACCTCCAGTGGATCTCGGGCACCCAATACGTCAGTCCCACCGACTTGGATCTACTAGTTGGCGGCGAGGGCAGGCCGCCCAGCAAGAGGATGATGGCGGCTACCGCGGCGGAGAGGGGCATGGCTGGTGGTGCCGGTGCCGGTGCTGGAGCGGGAGGCGCGAGGGCGGGAGCGGCGCAGGAGGGCTGGGGCGAGTATCTGACGCGGCAGCTCAACGAGCGCACCGAAAGGTTGACTGTGGTGGATGATGCGATGAATCGGTTGCAGGAGACGAGCCAGGGGTGGGCCGAGGAGGTAAATAAGTATGTTAAGAAGCAGAAGAGGGATGTGTTGATTGGGGGGGTGAAGAAGTCGTTTTTCTGAGGAAAAAAGATGCTGGGGATAGACGGTGTGGGTGTGTATTGGGGAAGACCATCTTACGGAAGGCGTTTGGAAAGGAGGATAGAGGGGTATGGCTTGGGAAGGGGAGGTATCATCTCGTTCCGTTAGAGGTCGGTTTCTGGGAGCTTTTCATTCATTGTGAGCGTCACAGACTCTTGGGATATTGTCTGGACACTGTATTTGATCCCAGATATTGTTCATGGTAGACTAAAGGCGCAATTGCCCCCCTTTTGTCAACACCTTATTTTTCGATCGTTGACGAAGACAAGCGAGGTGCACCGACATCGTCCTGCATGCCTAGCCGCCATTCAGCTGGAGCCGAGCGGCCTTAGCCGGCGGGTAAGCTATCCGGAGACCTTAGCAAGGCCCGAGAGCGGCAGATGCTGCAGTGATCGCTGCGTTGCTACGGGATGGAGATACGCGGCCGGGGGGTCCCTAGCAATATGGGTAAATGACGCTCCTATCCCGTTCCGTTGAGGATACGACGACAGAGCCAGTCCAATTGCTCCAATTGATGGACTTGGTTGCAGTTACCATGAGCTTCGGGTATCTGCTCTGCCGGATGGAGCACCAGAATACGATCTGCGGGTGGGGGGGGGGGGGGGGGGGGGGAGAGAGAGAGAAGCTTGTGCGGGCAGCTCAGAGATCTCAGGATATCTCTCTCCGGCTTCATTCAACTGCACTGCACTGCTTCTCATGGACCCTCGACTCACAAAGACATGACCTGACATGAACTACTAGTCACCAACGGTTGTTTGTATCCAGCAAGCACTCATCATGGCCGCCGCCGCCACCGCCGCTCTATTCAAGTTGCTGTTGTTCTCCGTCCTCCTCACAGCAGGGAGTGCAGCAGACACCCCCTTCCCGGGCTATCCCTCCCCCTGGGCCGCCGCAGCCGCAGCCAACTTCTCGGATCCATCCTGGGCCGCCGCCTATGCCAAGGCAATTGACTTTGTCGCCAACCTCACTCTGACAGAAAAGGTCAACTTGACGACTGGCACCGGCTGGGAAGCCGACCGATGTATCGGCGCCACTGGGGGCGTGCCCCGTTTGGGGTTTCGCCCGATGTGTCTCATGGATGGGCCGCTGGGAGTTAGGTATAGTACGTCCTCGCCTTCACTCGGCTCAAAAAAAAAAAACGCGAGAAAAGGAATAGGGGCTGACTGAATGGCTAGCGGACAACAACTCTGCCTTTCCCGCTGGGATCAACGTCGCTGCTACGTTCAGTCGCCGGCTGATGCGTCTGCGTGGCGAGGCGATTGGGGCGGAGTTCAGGGGTAAGGGGGTAGATGTCATGCTGGGGCCGGCGTCGGGGCCATTGGGGAGGGTGCCGCAGGGGGGTAGGAACTGGGAAGGGTTTGGGTATGTTTTTGCTTCTCTTCGTCTTTCTCGCAAAACGTTGAAGGTTGAACGTTGCTGATCACGGGGGCAAGGCCCGACCCGTACCTCGCGGGCGTCGCCATGGCCGAGACCATCCAGGGAATCCAGAGCCGCGGCGTGATCGCGTGTGCGAAACACTACATCCTCAACGAGCAGGAGCACTACCGGGGAAGCGTGGACGTGAGGATCGACGACCGCACCATGCACGAGCTGTACCTGTGGCCGTTTGCCGATGCCGTCCGGGCTGGCGTGGGCTCCATCATGTGCTCGTACAACAAGATCAACGGAACGTACGCATGCGAGAACGAGTGGACGACGAACTACCTGCTCAAGAATGAATTGGGGTTTCAGGGATTCGGTACGTGTGGTTTTTTTTTTTTCTTTTCTTTTTTTTTTTCAGGAGGAGGGCCCGGCTGAGGAGCGTGCTGACCAGGGGAACTTAGTTATGTCGGACTGGGGGGCACAACATACCACCCTCGGCTCGGCGCTCGGCGGCATGGACATGGCCATGCCTGGTGACGGCGGGCCGCCTCCGTACCGAGCCTTGTGGGGAGGTGCCCTCACGGAAGCGGTTCTCCAGGGCGACGTCCCGCAGTGGCGGCTCGACGACATGGTGGTCCGCATCATGGCGGCCTTCTTCAAAGTCCACACCGGCAACTACACGTCCCGGCCGGACGTCAACTTCTCCGCGTGGACCAACCAGACGATCGGCCCGCTGCACCCTTCCTCCAACCAGTCCATGGCCGTCGTCAACGAGTTCGTCGACGTGCAAGCCGACCACGGCGCCCTCATCCGCGAGATCGGCGCCAAGTCCATCGTGCTCCTCAAAAACACCAACAACATCCTCCCGCTCTCCAACCCGCCGAGCATCGCCGTCATAGGCGACGACGCCCAGGACCCCCCCGGCGGTCCCAACGCCTGCCCGGACCGCGGCTGCTTCCGCGGCACCATCGCGATGGGCTACGGCTCCGGCACCGCCAACTTCCCCTACCTCGTCTCGCCCGCCACCGCGCTCCTCCAGCACGCCCGCGCCACCAACACCACCTTCCTCAACTCGTCCGCCTCCAACTGGGACCTCCCCGCCGCGCAGCGCGCCGCCGCCAGCGCAAGCGTCGCCCTCGTCTTCGCCGCCGCCACCGCCGGCGAGAACTACCTCACCGTCGAGCACAACGCCGGCGACCGCAACAACCTGACGCTCTGGGGCAACGGCGCCGACCTCATCGCCGCCGTGGCGCGCGTCAACCCCAACACCGTCGTCGTCCTCCACACCCCGGGCCCCGTCCAGCTCCAGGACATCCAGAGCAACCCCAACGTCTCCGCCATCCTCTGGGCGGGGCTGCCCGGCCAGGAGTCCGGCAACGCCCTCGTCGACGTGCTGTACGGGCGCGTCAACCCGCAGGGCCGGAGCCCCTTCACGTGGGGGCGGGACGCGGCGAGCTACGGGGCGCAGCTGATGTTTGAGGCGGCCGATCCGAGGAGGCCGGTGCAGGCTTTTGACGAGGGCGTGTTTATTGACTACCGGTGGTTCCAGAAGGGGGGCGGCGGGGCGGTGTATCCCTATGGGTTTGGGCTGAGCTACACCAAGTTTCGGTATTCGAATCTGACGGTTGTGAGGAACGAGGGGATGCGGGGGGAGGCGCCGGTTGCGGTGGGGACGACGGGGCCCGCGCCGGTGTATGGGGTCGTGGAGGAGGGCCTGGGGAGGCATACGGCGCCGGAGGGGTTCCGGAGGATCTCGCCGTATGTGTATCCGTGGTTGAACAACAGTGAGACGTTTGTTGCCGGCGCGGCTGGGAATGTAAGTGACTTCCCGGCGGCGGCGAGGAGCGAGGAAGCGCAGCCTGTTTTGCCTGCTTCGGGGGCTCCCGGGGGCCACCCGAGGCTGTATGACGTGCTGTATACCATCACGGCCTTGATCAAGAACGAGGGGAAGGTCAAAGGAACAGACATACCGCAGCTGGTAAGAAAGCCCAAACCCCTGAATCGGCTAACCCCCCCCCGATCAATGAACATCCAGGGGCTAATAACAGCAAAACTAGTACGTCCAGCTGGGTGGCAAGGACAACCCCTGGGGCGCCCTACGTGGCTTTGAGGAGGTCGAGCTGGAGCCGGGCGAGACCAAGACTGTCACCTTCCACCTTACCCGGAGAGACGTCAGCAACTGGAACACAACGAGCCAGAACTGGGAGATCAACACCCGGGAGAAGGTCGTGTTTGTCGGCTCCAATGTCCGGGACATACACTTGAATGCATCACTGCCTGCGCCCGTGGGGATGACGTGGACACATGGTTGAGGGAACCGAAAAGAGCACGGTTTCATAAACTCCGTCAGATAACACAACTGGGGAAACTGACTAGACAGCTTGGCTACTTCATGATATCTCATTACATAACTCTATAACGATTGGGCTTCCCTATTCCGAGCCCAAAAACATAATCATCAGTTCATCACTGATGTATCCTTCATTAAGCCACAGAATCGCCGCGGCACGGTAGCTCAGTAGGTATAGCGGAACCCAGGCTCGTAGGTATCATCCTATGGTGGCTAGGTTAGCCTCAATCCAGCAAAGTCTTGTTTCTCCGGAGACGAGACACAACTTACCGCATCACACTCCAGCTCCCTCTCGCCGCGGTCAGCCTTCTTGTTGAGCCGCCGGAAGTCCAGGGTGAGTATGCCAACAATGATAATGGTCAACAGGGTCGTGGCAATGCAGGCATACAAGCCTGGCTTGTAGTGGGGGATATCCTGATCGCGGAAGACCAAGCTGCCGGCAATGCCGCCGATGCCGCCGAACGACACAAAGGTGGCGCTGCAGAAGGCGCGCTTCCACTGGCCACGGATGTTGTTGGCCTGGTACGACATAGCCGCGGGCACGTTGGAGTTGGCGCCGGCCGTGACCAGAAAGACGCCAAAGTAGCGGACGGCAGCGCTCGACGAGAAGCCCATGAGCGGCAGGCCGATGATGCACAGAAGCGCGTTGAAGATGATGATGGGCCCGCGGAGGTGGTACTTGTCCCCGGCCCAGCCGGTGGCGAACATGACAATGCCGGCAAAGGCATAAGGGGGTGCAACTAGGCATTGCGCCTCGCCCACGCTGAAGCCCATGTTCTGCGTCAGGATGATGGGGAGGAAGTATGCGAGCGCGTACGTGACGGTTGTCGTGTTGAAGAAGATCATAGCGTACGCCCAGACCTTGATGTCCATACCAGCGCGGAGGTACTTGGCCATCGAGAAGGCTTGCGTCTTGACATCGCCGCGGTCGGCGTTGACACGGGCGCATATCCTGCAGGAGGGGGAAGTATAGGTTAGCCGAGAGCACGCCCGCCAGATCACTGGATGTCGCCGAGCACCTACCATTCCTTCTCTCTCGTCCCAAGGAAGCTCCAGTTCTCGCGCTTCGAGTCGGGGAAATCAACGAGCAACCAATAGCCGGCAATACCAAGCAGAATGGTCATGACGCCTTCGATGATGAAGATCCAGCGCCAGCCGCTGAGGTTTGCGAGGCCTCTCATTTGCATGAGCTGCTCGAAGTTAGCCTGGGGCCCAGTCTCGGAGAAGGCTGAGCGCAAAATTTACCCCGTAGGCCAAGATACCGGCAAAGGCAGACGCAACACAGCCGACCAGGTAGAAGACGGAGTTCCGCTTGCCGACCTCATCTGCCCGCTATCAGTAAACAATGCCGCTTTCACACCCTACAGAGGATGACGGGTCTTACATCTTGTATACCAAGTACTAAGCAGGTAAACACAGCTGGGGAAGAAGCCTGCACCTTGTTAGCACACACCCATCATCACCCGTCTTTCTCCTCTCTTATCAAGCAAGGAGTGCCAGGGGGGGTTGGGGAGCAGGCAGTAAGCAAAACCTACCAGCCTCCAGGAAACCCAACAGAACTCTCATCCCGGCCATCGCGTCCCAGGTGTTCACAAAGCCCATCCCAATCATAACACCGCCCCAGAGGATGGTAATCACGGCGAGATGAATGCGGGGACCGATCTTGCGCACGATGATGGTCGACGGCGGTTGGAAGATGACATATGTGATGAAGAAGACGAGCGATATGATACCCTGTCAAGCCTCCCGGTTCAGCATACTCGATTCCTCTTGCGCGGCAGCACCAATTATGGGCCACGTAAAGAGCCGGGTCAAACTCACATATCGATTTCCAATCAGGTTTAATTCTCCCTTCATGCCGGCGATGTTTGCCGCACCCAAGTTCGTCCGGTCCATCAAACTAACGCAGTACATGGCGCCGACAGTCAACACCAGGCGGCGGTCGACTCGGCGTATAATCTTCTTCTGCTCAGCGGGGGTGAAGCCAAAGTCATCCGCCGTAATGGGGGCCCCCTTGTTGGCGACATCCGAGTCGGCCGCTTCGACGTTGTCGAAGCCGACCTTTTCCTGGGACGAGGACATGGTGGGCGGTTTGTTGTGTTTGTGGTTCGCTTGCTATGCGAGGAGGATTTTCGTTCCCGCTGGGGGGAGGGGGAGGGGGGTGAGGGGAGGGAAGGAGAAGGTTGAGAGATGAAGACACGAACGAAGAGAGCAGAGAGGAAGAAGGGAGAAGGCAAGCTATAAATGTATTCTACGTCACTTGGCAAGAACCCAGAACCCCATGTAAACGGTCTCTCAACCTGGGGAAATAGCAACCCTTTGGGATCCATCGCGCTTCCCCAGACCCCTTCCTGTTACCCCAACAAGAGACCGATGTCGACGGCATCCAACCACGGGTTCCTCGCCGGGGGGGGCGCAAGGGTGCCAATCCATCGTCATCCCCTCCCGTGAACCCTCCCGGCTCCAAAAGCCAAGGGTAGCTGAGCGGCCAGATCCTGGCAGTGCTAACGCAACTGCCCAATCTCTCGCCGATGGCTTGCCCCGTAACTGACACACTTCCGTGTAACCTGGCGGGCCTGGGTCGATAACATCGAATAACCCCCGGGTCTGGGCTGGGCTTGAGCAGCCAAGGTTTCCCCGCACCCGAGAGGTGGACTGGGGACTAATGTTAGCAGAGACCGAGCTGGGGAATTGTCCCGATGAACCCAATCATGGCACCCGGGGGATGGGGCGACGTTGTGACCTGAACAAGGCCGATCTGGACGATTTGCCTTTTCCGGGTGCAGTCGCCGTTGCCTTGCAGGGACCTGGCATGCTGTGCACGTGGGAAAGGGGTGAGAAAGTTGGAGCTGATGAGCAATAGTGGTTGAGATGCGACTTGGCATCTGGGCACCGGCAGGGGTCTGCTCCGTGGTGGGAAGAACTGCCGCCCCCCCCCTACGGAGTACTCCGCAAACGCGGGGGTGATGGGGAGGGGATGGTGGAGAGGACGAACTGCAGATCATCCATTCTCCGCGCTTCTGGGGTGCCTGACGCTGCCTGTGGCTTGAGTGGGACTTCACGGGACGCTAAACCAGATGCGCCCGAACGTTAGCGTCCTCTCCCCAGAAAGGCCGTTGTTAGCGTCGTCACAGCCGATGCACCGAGTTCTGGCTTTACTTGCGATTGGCCCCTGTCACAACAGGGGGGGGAGGGAGAGAAGGGGAGGCGAGAGGCTCTTCTTGAGATGCGCCTCAACAGGTCCTGCAAGCTCATCCGATCGGGTACATAGCTAGCCTGTGGCGTAATCAGCAGTCTTTTATTCGATGCTGCTGCAGTGGTGGATTATACCTAAGCACTTGGCACTCGCAAGAATGGCTCCAACCTCGGACCCGTCCCTAGAGCCTCGGTTTAATCCCTCGATTCGTCAAGGTACCGGTTGGTCGAAGAAGAGGCACAGCTCAGCTCATTCCAACGGTTAGGAGCATGGGAAGGATGCGGGAAGAAGTGAACTGGTCCCGTTTGGAGCATGGGAAGGATGTGCACATACAGAGTAACGCTAACTAATGACAGAAACCTAGAGAGACATTGACAGGTGGAGAAGATAATCGTGAAGGTGTCACATTGGCACATCGCCAAGTTTCGCCAACTTTCCGACACAAATTGTTAAATTAGGAGACAGTTTATAATCTGCATTATTAGGTCTGCCTTTCAACCGGGCTCAACCGGGTTGATATGATCGGCGGCATGCTTGCCAGGAAACCGAATGTTACAGTACTGTACATCTTACCGACTGATGGGCATCATCGAAGAAGCCGGTGGGGTTGACTCAATTCCCGGGAGACCGGCACGACAGGGGATTCGAGGCGATGGCACGCGTTCGAGGTGACAGAGATGATTCCGGTGTGTCGGATCCGTCTTGTTGATCGCCACTACTGCTGGACAAGGCGGCCGAGACGTGCATCACGGCGACATCCTTGCTGGAAGCACTGGCTTGGTCTACTAGTACCTCGGCAGCGGCGGTTTTGACCTCGGTTGGATGGCAGCCATCAGCCAGTCTTGGCGTTCTCCCAAGGGGCGACTCCGATGTGCTGGGGAGCCAGTAACGGTCGATTTGTGACGGCGAGTCTGCTTGTCGCAGATGTCTCCGGGAGCGGCCTTGGGCCGCGGTGCCCAAGTCAACGTTCTTGTTATGGACTCTTTTCGGGTGCAAACGGATCGCTTTGATCTCGTTAGGCCGTACCCGAACCGCCGGTACTGCTGTTGGAGACCGAGGAGAGCTCTCGCCATCGTCGCCACTGTCGCCACTGTTACTCTCACCATCGCTCCCCACGACAAACAGGTCGCTAGACTCTTTCGGAAGAGCCCCGGGAGAGGTTGCCGAATATGCCTCGGGGCCTCTCAGGATGTTGCGCTCAATGAATGCCTCTCGGCGGCTCAATTCTCTCTGAAGCGATTCGGCCCGGTCCTGTTGGACTCGAAGCTCTACCACGGCATTCTCCAAGTCCGCCGCTGCTTTGTTCGCCTTCTTTCTGCGGCAGTCGAGGATGCAAAAGACAACGAGAACTAATGCGACGCAGCCCAGAATTCCCGCCATGGCCAAGGTCTCCCCATATATCGAACTTCCTGTAGTCCTGGCATGCAACCCCATAGCCTGCGGGAACAGTGCCGCCATCTTGGAAATGGACCTTGCTGCAGAGAAACCTTGGTGAGGATGCTTCGCGTTTTAAAGAATGAGGATGGATGACCAAACCCCAGTGTAAGTGTCTTGTCCATTGCATTTATATTTTATACATTCGAGAAGCATTATGTTGACAGAGCGGAAGGTTTGTTCCATACATGTTTGTCTTTGTGTGCCCATAGCAGCGCTTGTCTCGAAACAACAAGCTTATTCTCACGTATACCGTGACAACAGAACAAGGTGACGAGGCGGCAGGAGAGAGCATTGTGTCAGAAACAATTGATTTCTCTTTGTTGGATTTTCTTGGCGTGTTGAGTCAAATTGTCGGCGCTACTAAGATTCAATATGGTGTTCAACGCAGGCAGCTTTCACAGCGACTCGATCTCGCCAACCTCAGAAGCCTACGATTTTTTCTATCCTTTGCCCCGTCAACCATACGGTTCAACGTTGTTCAGATCTTGATGAACCGAATGTCAGTTACCCTTCCCATCCTCCAGACGCATTTTTAGCGCCCACTAGGATGTAGCAGACACATTACGCCCATCTCTTCGTGATGGCTCCGTCTCATTCGCATCTGAGAGGTGTTTCGGTACATGATCTGGGCTAAGGGTTGAAAACCGAGACTAGAGGACGCAAATATTCACAACCTAGAACAGCCGCTTGGGTTTTCTCCCGCGGCAAATCGAGCGAACGAAGCGACACTATTGTGAAGCAGATCATGGATTCATGCCCGGCCCACGGCGGTCGCGGTGATCAAAGTTGGAAAGAAGGCGGAGCACCTGCCTTCCTCCCTGTGCATCTCGTTTGCGCAGCGAGTCGGAATCCAACCTTTTGGAAGGTAACGGTCCAACAATCCATCCCGTCGTTCCGAGTTTCCCTCCTTCCCATCCCAAACTCCCCCCACTTTCCACTTTTCTCTTTTCTCAAAGGAGAAAGGAGAGAGAAAGGAGAAGCACCTTCCTCGTGCCTTGGCTCTGGCCCGGGCCGCTACTCAGGCGACCCTTCCAAAAACGGCACAGGGATCAGCAAAACCGGGTTACTCGGGCAGCCGCACTTAACCTGGCGCTTGCCGGCGGTGCGGGACGGTTCTAACTCCTTTTTGTCTCGCTTGGATCCGTCTTTCCTACCGCGCTCCAGGACGGGACGGTTTTCAACGGCGCCAATTCACCCGAAATGCACCAAAACAACTCAACTCCGGGGGCGGCGGTGGTCGGGCCCACCGCGGGCGTCGTCAGTGGTTGTTCTTCCACTTCTTCCATTTATCCCGGAAAACACCCGGGAATGCTTGAACCTCAGAGCCTCTGTCCTGTCGATATCAGTTTGGAAGCACAACAGAAAACAGATGCCGGGAACCTACCGCCAACGAAAACCTGGGTCGATGGCTTGTCAATCCCGGTAGCTTCGACATGGAACAAAATCGACGCCATTCGAACGAGGCGCGTGGGATAAGGAGGGCTGTTCATTTAAGTAGATGAATTCCCCGGATCGGACGTCCTTCTTCCGCCCTCCCACACCCAAGCGGGCCTCTGAGCGCGTCACTTTGCAGGAAAAACCCCAGACTTTGTGGCTTGGCCACCAATATGGACTCATCACAGGGTCCCCGGCACATTAATGCACGGCTCAGATGGGGGGGCCTCTCCGGCCAAGGGGTTGGCAACGAGAACCAGGTCAAGGGGTCAATAAATAGATATGCATATATATCCCTCGATTCCCCTTCTCTAGCTTTCATGTCGTGCTCCGCGGTGAAGATACTGTGACACTTGACAACAACTTCCCTCGAACCTACACAATGAAGGGCTTCACTCTCCTGGCCGCTGCCTCGGCAGCCTCTGCGCACACCATCTTCGTCCAGCTCGACGCGGGCGGCAAGACATATCCAGTGTCTCACGCGATCCGGACCCCGACGTACGACGGGCCCATCACCAACGTCGCCTCCAACGACGTCGCCTGCAATGGCGGCCCCAACCCGACGACGCCGTCCAAGGAGATCATCACCGTCACCGCGGGTACCACGGTCAAGGCCATCTGGAGGCACACCCTCACTTCGGGCTCGGGCGATGTCATGGATGCCAGCCACAAGGGCCCGACCTTGGCCTACCTCAAGAAAGTCAGCAACGCCCTGACTGACACGGGCATTGGCGGCGGATGGTTCAAGATCCAGGAGGACGGCTACAACAATGGCCAGTGGGGCACCAGCACCGTCATCACCAACGGCGGTCTGCATTACATTGATATCCCCTCGTGCATCCCGAACGGCCAGTACCTCCTCCGTGCCGAAATGATTGCCCTGCACGGCGCCGGCTCGTCGGGCGGCGCGCAGCTCTACGTAAGTCTCTTGTCCCCCTCACAGCCGTCTGCCGTCACACTTGCCAACATGCCCGCCAGATGGAATGCGCCCAGATCAACGTCGTGGGTGGCTCAGGCACGGCCAACCCGCAGACCTACAGCCTGCCCGGCATCTACAAGGCCAACGACCCGGGCATCCTGGTCAACATCTATTCCATGACCACCTCCAGCAAGTATGTCATTCCGGGCCCGCCCGTCTTCACCTGCAGCGGCGGCGGCAACTCGGGCGGCGGCAGCAACCCGTCGCCGCAGCCCACCACCATCGTCACGTCAGTGGTGCCGCAGCCCACCCAGGGCGGTGGCGGCAACAGCGGGTGCAGCGTTGCCCAGTGGGGGCAGTGTGGAGGAAACAACTTCAGCGGCTGCACCAGCTGCGCGTCGGGAACCACCTGCAAGGTCATCAATGACTACTATTCGCAGTGCTCGTAGGGGCAGACATGAAAGGGGTGGTAGCCATGTGGGGTAGAGGTGGATGGGTGCATGCATGGGTCGCGGCGTGATGGCATGTTTTGACTCTTCTTCGTTTGTGCATACTACTATTGTTGGACATAGCGGCGGCCCTCGATGGGTTCATCTTCTAGCATGTTGTTATTTGAACCCACTCCGTTAGAGTTGAACGACATCTGCCCCGGTTTCTCCCGCGTACTACTACTACTACTACTACTACTACTACTATCTTAGCCCCCGCACCAAGAGTAGACTCATCAGTTCCTCCCAAGATCCCGCCTCACCCTCCACACCTTGCTCCCCACAGCCCGCTTCTGACTCCCCTGCAGCATCTCCACCCACGGCACCTCTACTGCTCCTGCCCACGATTCATCATCACCACCGTCCGCCTCTCCTTGCAACCCATCTTCCTCCTCCTCCTCTTCGTCTTCTTCTTCTTCTCCTTCCTCCTCTTCTTCTTCCTCCCCACTATCTCCACGCTCCTCCTCTCCAACCCCCGCCTCCGCTCTCCTGCCAGACCCGTTCCCGGACCCGAGGTACAGACTCTCGGTGTACGCCCAAGAGGGCGTATCAAACCGCCCAGCAACCAGCACCAGCTCCTCCTCCCGCCCCCGCAACCCGGCAAGCAGCTCCGCCGGCAGCGGCGTGAGCAGCTGCAGTTCGCCGCGCGCCGTGTCGACCCCCCGGACGAGCGCCAGACCTAGGAGGTGGGAGTGGCGTGGGTCGAGGGTCCGGCCTTGGGGGTTGGGGATGAGGGGGATTTTTGCGTTGCGGGGGTTCATAGTAGCGGTAGCGGCGGTGGTGGTAGTTGCCTCGGAGGGGTGCGCAGCCGTGTCCGGGGGTCGCAGAAGGCCCCTGAGCGCAGCGCGGCGCTCGGTCTGGACCAGCGCCAGGACGGTCCCGTTGATGGCCTCCGCGACGAGCTCGGGCGCCGGCTGGTGGTCGTAGCAGAGGATGCCGAGGAAGCCTCTGTGCCTCCCGGCGTAACGTACGCGCCAGGGGCGGAGATCGGTCAGCGGGGTGGGGTCCCAGCTGGGCAGCGGGCCGGTTTGGCGCTGGTGGAAATAGGACATGGTTTGCATCGTGCGGAGGTGGAGCGGCGTGCGCGACGCGGAACCTTCGCTTGGTTGGGAGGGGAGGGCGGAGAAAGGGATTGGAGTCGTCGTCGTCATCGTGGTGGTGGTGGTGGTGGTGGTGTTGCACGCGGACTGCAGGCTGCTGACCGTCTCCCCTGGGCCATCTAGCGACATGTAAATAACTTCGGTCGGCCGGATGGAGGTAATGAGCTCGGTGAGGATGTCGAGGCCGGTGCCTTGGATCCAGCCCGGCGTGTTGATCACCAGGGGGCATTTGGCGTCGGGGCCTCGTTGATAGTGGGCAAAGAGGTCGAGGACGCATTCGATGAAGTGGGCCGGATCGAGCGCCGGGGTGACGGTCGCGATGGCGTGTGCTCGCAGCAGCCCTTCTGTCGGCGAGAGAGTAGGATGGCAGAAGGAGGGAGACAGGTCAGGAGCAGTAATCTTGGACAGCGAGATGACTCCAGGCGGAGAGTACGCTGGCTGCCCGGGATCGAGGTCGAGAACCAGGACGCTCGACCACGGATTGTGCTTGGATCCTCCCCGGTCGGTCATGAGCCGGTTCGCCAGCAGTCTCCCAAATGTTGACTTCCCAGATGACTTTGGTCCGCACAGAAAGACAACGGGGGTCCCTTTCCGCTTCGCTGCGGCAAGGTTGGACAGTTTTTTGTTCCATTCTGCCGGCGACACGAGTTCCTGCAAGACGGCCCTCTTAGGGATATCCTTAGAAGTGTAGATCTGCTCAAGTTAGCCAACGGATCGAGCAATAGTAGAGGACTGGACACAAACAATCTGAAAGGTCCCAGGGGACTTTGACTTGGGCGATCCTGTCGAGCTCTCGTTCCAGAGCTTGGCAAAGGCTGGATTCAGTCTCGCGAGCTGTCTCAGTCCCTTTGCGGCGGGAGAGGGTTGAAGTTCCAGTACCGTATCTTCTGCTGTCCGGAGGACGGGAACGGCATGGCAGTGGGGGGCGTGGATCCATTGCACATCATCAATCGGTGTCATAATGGCTCCAGCAATGGAAGCCTCGCCCTTACGCACTCTGATGCCGTAGCTTCCAAGGATGACAAGACGCTGTGGACGTTAGCAAGGGGAGAGTCCGCCCGGAGAAATATGTACAAAGTGCTGACCTCGGCCTCAGGGGTGGTGAGCACTAATCGGCCGCCAGCTTTCCTCTGGAGAGTCTTCTTGTTCGGCTTGAAGGATGAATGTTGCCGAACCAACCTGCCAGTGGACTCCGGGCGAGGGGTTGGGGGGCTGTGAGGTGATGGGTTAGCACAGAGTTCAGGAAGTCAGAGAGGTTAAGACAAGTCGGCGTGTCAACGCACCCTGATCCCGAAACCCCTTTTTCACCGTCGATGCACGGGGTCTCGCTCTTTCTCGGCCGAGGGGCCTGTTCTGGCGCGGGTTTTATCACGGGCTCCGGCGTGCCCTTCTCAACCACACGGGCCGCTCTTGTTGCTGCCACCCCCCAAAGCTGTTGTCGCGCAGCAAACGCACTCACCGCTTCGCTGAGTCAGCACAACTGCGAATAATAATCTGAATTCTTGGATTTGGAGTTTTCCATGACTGACCGGTGGGCGCAGAACTGCCACTACCACTGCCACTGCCACTGCCGCCGCCGCTACCGCCATCCAACTTTCGCCTTTTGTTTGCAGCCATTCCCTTCTTTCTTTTACCCTCCTGCGCAACCCAATCCACAACCCTCCAACTTGCCAACTCGATTTCGCCCAACCTTGAAGATCAAAGCAACCTGAAGCTGTCGTTCCACAACGGCGGGCTCTTAGGCAGCATCCAAACTCAATTCCAGATTCAGAAACTCTCACCCAAAATTAAGCTTCTCGGCTCAACGTCATCTCTGCGCGGTCTGTCCGATCGATTGAGCCAAGCACTCTTCGCTTCTCAAGGTTCGTTTTCACATGGAAACTTTTACGCTTTGTAATGTTTTGGCCAATCAGCTTCCGTTGGTTCCTCTTCGACAGAGACCCCGCTGCAGCTGCAGGGGTCGGGACAAAATAACTAATACCCCAAAACCATCCATTCGCATCCTGATGCACCGCTTCTCAGCCTAAACGAGTTCAAATTTGACAAGAGCAAGTGCAGTTCAATTTCTTGTCGTTGTTATTTCCATTACTGCGTTTTTCTTTCCTTTCGAAAGAAAAAGGGTTTGAGAAACCTGGTGGACTTCGGGGTTGATCGAGTCTTGTTCGGCTGCATTTAGTGTATCAGTTATTTTGTCCACGGGGTGGCTCCTCGTCAATTTTTTGGAGGTCGGCAGAAAAAAAAAGGCAGTAATAAAAAACAATCGCGCTTTGCTTTCCAGATCGCGGTTCTGAAGGAATTGTGTCGTTTCACTCTCTGCTCTTGCATTCTCCTCAGCAACGCAAATTTTCCTCTCTTTTTTCATTTTGCGACTGACAGCCAAAGCAGTTCTCATGGCAGGGCCGCGCGCGCCCATCGGCACACTCTCGCAGCACGCCGCGGCTGCGGCGGGCCTCGTGCGTGAAATGGTTCCCAAGGTTTTCACACGCACCGGGTCGAAGCAGATTCGCAAGGGCGGCGACCCGGTGGAGAGCGAGAGTGATAGCGACAGCGATAGCTCTACCAACAGCGACACTTCTGAGACCGACGAGGGAGTAAGAGAGGACACCAAGAAGTGGGCAGATGGGATAAGAGGGAAAAAGATTGGATCGATGTCGACCACCGCAGGAAAGCCAAACAAGGCTGAGCCGACCCCGGCCGCGCCGCCCAAGGCGAAGGCCGAGCGTGTTGCCACCAAACCCGACATGAAGAAGTCTCAAGTGTCCGAATCGTCCGCTAGCGATAGCGAAAGCGACAGTGATAACGATGACGACGGGGATAAAATGGCCGTCGATCCGAAATCAGACTCGGAGGCGGAGAGCAAATCTTCCAAGAGCAACAATCCGAAGGCGGAGAATGCGGTCCACGAGGAATCCGAGTCAGATTCGGAGAGCGAGTCCAGCGATGAAGAGTCTGCGCCTGGCGCATCTGGGCCCATGGCCGCTGCAAAGGCGGTTGGAAGCCGGAGCTCCGCTTCGGACAAAGAATCTGCCTCGGAGAGTGAGAGTGAGAGTGAGAGCGACATTGAGGACGAGCAAGAGCTTCCGACCAAAGCAAAGGTGGCTGCTCAAAGTGAGAGTGATAGCGAAAGCGAGAGCGAGGAGGAGCCAGAGCCTCCGCGGAAAACCAAGGAGAAAGTGCCAGCGCAGAGCTCCAAGGCCACAAAGGAAGTCCCGAAAACCACGAAGACTGCCCCGGCGAAGTCATCAAAGCCGTCTGCGGCCGTCAATGGCACCACCAAGAGCAAGGAGACCATCAGTGAGTCCGACAGCTCAAGCGAGGCAGGGTCGGACGGAGATTCAGAGAGCGAGGATCGAGAGATGTCCGTGGCCCTTGAGAAACGGAAGGAGAAGGCCGCTGTGTCAGTACCACCGTCCAGCCCGTTAATGCCATGTGCTAACACATCTCTAGCCAACCACCCCGCGAGATTATTTCCCAGGGGTTCCACCTGCGCAAAGCCGAGGAGGACCTCGATGCTGCTGCGGTGGTGCGGGCGTTCAAGAAAGCAAAGGCTGAGGGCAAGCAGATCTGGTACTTCACGACTCCCAAATCGGTGCCCATTGAAGTGATTCAGAAACACGCCATTCCTTTGGACAAGGTCCATGCCGGCAAGTCCATCTTTGCCCACGAAGGAGCCGAGTACACTGGCCAATTTGAGGAGTCGGTAAACCATTCGATCAAAGTACTCATTCCTGGAAAGACAGGAAGCAAATACGAGACGTGTAAGTCGAAGCCCTCGAGGTCCACCCGGCCTTGCCGGCTGACATTCAACCAGTGAATCAAACGGTCGATCGTGCCTTGCACATTACTCGTGTGACGCGCTTTGGCGAGGAGTCTGAGAGCGAGACCGTCTCAGCTGCCACATCATCTGCACTTGTCCCCAAACCCCCTCGGCCACAGCCCAAGGGGCTGAGGGCTCGCTACCAGCCGTTCGGTGTCACCAACCGTGGCACCAGCAAAGTCGAGTCGGATGCGTCGAACAATGACGAAGATGTTGAGATGGCCCAGGCGCCTCCGCTGCCGGCCGATTCTGCAACCAGCGCCAAATCCGACACGCCCAAAAAGGCTGCGAAGAAGCGCAAGCACGGCGATGTTGAGAAAGCAACGCCCAGCCGGGAGGAGGCCGTGTCAACGCCTTTGCAGAAGCCCAAAAAGGCGCGGGTTGACAGCTCCACCACTGAGGCAGTCGTGTCTTCGTCCTCCAAGGTCGCTAAGCCGACGACTACCGCTGCGTCGCCAGAACCCGCACAACCATCTCCAGTCAAGAAGGTAAAGGGCAAAGACAAGTCCAAGAAGAAGGGATCTGGGTCCACAGCAAAGCCTAGCGAGTCGAAGACTCCCGCAAAGATTACGCCCGTTCCACCCCCGACCGTCCCCGGCATGAGGAGCACTTAGGCAGGCTCTTCACCCGAGAGCGCCGTCCGCGAGGGCACCCGTGCGGCGAACAACACGCCCGCCTGGCAGTCCATGTCGGAGGCGCGCAAGGCAATGGAAGCCGCGCGGGCGTCGACGCCCAGCACGCCGACGAAGACACGGATCTCATCGCTGACCCCGGTTCCAATTCCCGGTGTGCTCACGCCGTCCAAGGTAAAGCCCTCGCAGCCCTGGACTCTGAAGACCTCCAACAACAATAATATGGCTCGGCCCAGCGGTACTCCGTCGGTTTCTTTGCAGCCGCCCAAGAGCAACTTGAAGACCCCAGATCGTGAGCAGTACTCTGGTAGGAACAAGGTCCGGTCGGGCAGCCTGAGCAAGTCAAGCAAGAAGAAGAACCGGAAGGACAAGATTCCCTGGACGCCGGACAGGCGTGGACATGGCCCCATTTGAGTTGCTCGCACTCCCCTTATCTGGGCGAATCCCAGACGAGAGAATACGACACTCATGAAGGTGCTCGGTCATTTTGTTTTTGGTTTTCGGAGATCAACATCAGTGGAGACCGGTCGCATCTTCACTGCCAAGGCAACACTCGGGACATACGGGTTGCGCACGGTGGATCATATCACGGAAGGTATTGGGGACGCATCTTCTAATTTTGCTCACACATCTTTTACTCTCTGTGTATGTAAACCATATGTGTTTTGTACGATACCTACCTCGGGCGTTTCAGGAGATTTCCGGTCTGTATGCAGACCAGCCAGTCTGGATGGGCATTTCGAGGATGGCCTTGGAGGTCGGTATTCCGCTGGCTTTGTCGTCCGCGTTCACCAGAAGGACTTTCGGAGATGGATGATGATGTGCTCCAAGAATGATGGCCGCTGGAGTGGGAGGCATGGCCCTTGGGGCCTGAAATCCACGAGGTCCAGGTTAGCCCCGACTTTGCGGTAATAATGGAATATCTTCAAAGAATCTTGCTGCGTCATGTACTTGTCTGTGTCTCGGCATGACACTTTCCGCCCCATCAGCCCACAGCGACAGTCTTTCCTCCTTCTCTTCCCCTTCTCCCCCCCCTTTTTGGTTCACTAGCAACAAAGTTCACCGCCTTGATAGTAGACGCGGCAATACGAGTAAGACACACACAAAACCCCACTTCCAATTTAAACCTAAACCGTCCCCCCGGCGCTCATCAGCAGGCTAATAAAACCATCACCACCCACGCTCCCACGTGTCGGTCGGTGGGTTTTGCTGCTTGGTTTCAGCCGCACAAGCCCAACAAAACCAAGACCACATCCCGTTCCCGCCGACCCTTGCTTAGGCCGAAATTTGGGGATGAGGCTGAGTTTGGCTTTTGGCGCTCGGGTAACCAACCCCCTTTTTCGGGGATGTCTTTAGTTCAACGACACCCCATCGACCATTCCTCTTTCATTTCTCCAAACTTCTTCCCCTTCCCCTAACTAAGGAAACCAAGGAGGGGGTTTTCTTTCTTTCGTTCATTCTTTCTTTCTTTCTTTCTTTCTCCGGGTCACAGGTCTCCAGCATCATTGATTTACCTACCTACCTACCTACCTACCACAAGTTTCTCCCCCGGGGGGACACGACCGCGGTAACGACCCGGCTCCAAGACGAATATTCCCAAGCTCGAATACCCTCTCTCTGCTGGGGACAGACCGGCCCCTTATCATCAGGCAGATAGAAGCGGCGCGGCACGTCCCCAGACAACCGACCGACCGACCGACCGACCGACTGGCCCATCAAAAAACCAAGACAACCAGACCATACAAGACGGGAGAGGAGCGTTGCACGCGCAGGACAAAACCGTCGTCTATTATTATATATGTGATTTCGTTTCCCCAACCCAAAACCTCACTCAGAGAGAGATATGCTGGGTATCTTCCTTTCCTCCACCAAAAAAAAATAAAAAATTCCACCTATCCTCCTAACCAAAAACCACAGACGGACCGGACACACAAGCCCGGTGTGGGCGGTATAGTCATCATCCCATCCCCTCCCCTCCCCTTCCTTCCCTTCCCCCCCAACCACCTCCAACGCAGCCATTAACCGGGCCCTCCCATACCCCATACAAAAACGCATTATCATTACCACGTACGTTCCCTTTTTCTCTCTCTCAATATCACAGCATTCTTCTTCCCCCTCCCCCCTTCCCCCAGCCTCCGACGCCTTTCCCCGACGCCCCGCCGTGCCCAAACCCAACCCAGCCAGGCCAACCCCTGACAATACCATGCCATGCCCTGCCATGCAAAAAATAAAAAAATAAAAATAAAAAATAAACCCCCCGAAGAATGCCCCCTACGTAGGTAGGGTATGTATGGTATATGGTGTGTATGTTGCATGTGTAACGACCGTGTAAAAACGCGCACGCCATGTTCGCCATGATCTATAAACGAGAGAAGGGGGTATATATATATATATCAACGCACAAGACAAAAAACCGTCTTCTTAACGAAACAGTTTGCTCCCCAAAGTTCGCCGAGGACCGAACCGATCGATCGATCGACTGGCCGACAAAACCGAGGAAAGAATCGCAAATGGAGGAGGGGGACGTGATGCTTCGCTTCGCTTCGCGAGCAACGTCGAGGATTCGATTCGACGTGGATGGAGGAATGGGCGAAGATTTCGATTCGAAATGGGGGGGGATTGATTGGTGTCGCTTTCGTGAGCGACGCTGAGCGGCCGATGCGAAGGTGTATTAGGGTAAGTATAGGGTTTGTACGCGGAAATCGGCAGCTCCGTCCGGCAAGCCATCACCACCCCAACGCAGACGATAACGACGCGACACGATCACCGCACCTCAGCCGCCTCGCCGTCGTTGGCCGGGCCGAACCGGACCTTGCTCCAGACATCATAATGATCGTCGCTTGGCGTGGTCGGGCTCAGGATCCCAGGGGTGCTACTGCTGCTCCCGCACAGTGTGTCCCCCCGGCTGATCGAGTCAAAGCTCGAGCTGCTGCCGAGCGTCCACTCATCGCTGTCGCCCGTCCCCGGCCGCCGGAGCAGGCCCAGGCCGTACCCGTTCTTGCCGTACCCGTCCTCCTCGTCAAATGACCGGACGCGGTCGCCATGCTCGACGTACTCGTACTCCCAGCGCGTCGACTTGTCGACCTGGGGCCGCGGGAGGAAGCGCATCCGGGCGATGTAGTACGCGGCGGCGGCAAAGATACCGCCACCGACGAGGTCGATCGCATAGTGGTGGTTGAGGTACATGGTGGACCACGAAATCCAGACGGCGTAGAAGATGAAGAAGGGCCGGAAACGCGGGAAGCAGTACTGCATGAAGAGCGCCTCGAGAATGGCGTCGGCCGCGTGCAGGCTGGGGAACGCGCCGAAGGGGACCGGGGCGGTGGTGAAGCTCGTCGTATACATGTCGACGTTGAAGAGCTCGTCGATGCGGCGCAGCCCCGCGGGCGACCCTTCCATGCCGTAGTGCGCCGGCTCCAGCCCGTGGAGCTTCTCGTACCAGGGCGGGGTGCAGGGGAAAACGAGCTGGATGGTGACGCCGAGCATCGACATGTAGCCGAAAGCGCGGGCGAAGACGGGGGTGGTGCCTGGGGCGGCGAAGAGGAACAGGAAGATGCTGCAGACCAACGGCAGCGCAAAGTGGCCGAGGCCGTAGGGCACCCAGGCGATGACGTCGAGGATGGCGTGGGTGTGCGCCGAGAGGATGTTGGAGAGATTCGCGCCGTACATGACGTTCTCCAGGGCGGGGAGCACCTTGACCCAGATGTGTGGGCGGTAATCAGCCGTGATGAATCTGTGCGGGTTCAGCTGTCAGCAGGCAAAGCTCTCACACACACTTTCTCCCTCACTTCCTGTCCGGAATGCCTCGGGTTTGCCCCGGAATAATCACTCTCGCGGCACCAAAACAAAAAAACAAAAAACTTACCGGCTGGAAAAGAAATACAGCAAATATGTCCATATTGGCAAGGACGGTAAGAAGAATTGCTGGGTGATCGGCATTAAGAGCAACGCCGTGAGCACAACTAACCCGCCCATCTTTAACAGCGGCGCCGACGGCAGAATCGCTAACGAAAAGAAGATAAACCCAAAGGTAGTAAAATGCTGCAGGTCCCAAAGACTCCATTTCCTCGTGCGCAGCGCTCGTAGTGTCCTGGACGGATCGAACGAGGTCTGCAGTTTCGTGATATCATCGCTCTGGTCGTGGCTCTTGGTCGGCCGTAGGCGTAGGCGCAGCTTCCGCCCGGGGCGGAATTTATGGGGTATCGGATTAAGCTGCGCTAGTGTGCTCGGCCACCGGAGGGGTAGCAGCTTTGGCTTCATCGCCGGCACTTGGGCGATTATGGCCGGGAACTCTTGAACAGCGTCCATTGGGGGCGGCGGATAGGCGTGAAAAGAGGCGTTTTTCGATTATAGGTAGAGTAGCGGAATGGTCGCGGTGGAATCCCGAGCACCGTCCGACAGGCAAGGCAGCCGGAGGTGAGGGGGAGGGATGGGAGGAGAACGAAAATCGACGAGTTCCAGAATTCGCAAGAGCTCGCTACCGTCGCTGCATATGCATATTTCGATCTAAAACGCTACTGCTACGGTCGACCAGCTGCGGAGTCGCAAAGGGAAGAAGAGAACGCTGGTGTGTCAGAATCGAGGAGAAGAGGGCCCTTTTGTTGTTGCGGCAGCCGAGGGTGCCGGGACGATGGAGGAGGGTGTGGAGTGGAGGTGGTGTAGGATGTGGTGGTGGTGACGGCGACAGGCAAACGGGTGGCCAACAAGCGAGGAGGTAACACTAGTCATGACTGCGCGGGAGGGAAGCGGGTGAGTGCCGGCTTTCATATGCCAGCGCTAAGAGAAAAGTGACCGACTTTGGCGAACAAACGCCAAGACCCACCGTCGGCAGCTTTGGCCCCGATCGAACCAAGGGCCTGATGCTCTTTGCTGCTGCGCGCTGCGGTAAGCTGTCCCTGGCTCCCTGGCTCCCTGGTAAGCCGATGGATACGCGGGAATCATGGATTGTCCGACAAGGCGAGCGCTGAGAAGCGCTGGAACCAACCGGCAGAGTGGGGCACTCACAAAGAATGAATCCCGCCCGGTCCGTTTCCTGCGTTTGCTGGTTGCGGCACAACCAACGGCTGGGCTGAGAAATCCGTTCTGAGTAAGCTGCTGCGGCCGCCTTCATCTTCTCCCTGTCTTCTCCCTCATCCCCAAAGACGGTGTTTCTGCGCTTTGTTCGACCAGTATTGCAGAGCGATATGCCCATGGACTGCCGCACGCGACCCCCTTCTCTCTGAGAGCCCGCCAGCGACGCAACGCTTTCGCAGCCCCAGTTACAACACTACGTACAAATTGAGATCTTCTGGCGAATTGGAGAGGTGCGGAAACACTCCACAGCGACGGAGCCTCTCGGCACGCGCCAGCCCCCTGCTGTCGCGTGATATGTATGGGTACCACAAATATTTCTTTCATTCACCTCTGGCGCCCAGAACCGGAATGTTATGTCTACCAAATGAGAAGACAGATGCTGAAAACTCGGGAGCAGCTAGGCAAATGGCAGCCTTACAAATTCGTAAAGAATACCGACTCAATTCCAGCCGTTTTGGTACAATCCGGTCGCTCCGTTTTGAATCAAATTGTTTTGAGCTTATCGGTCAGGTATCACTACTTGAATGCCGAGAAACCCGCCCCAGCAATCCTGCAGAAATCCTACACTGGGACAGGACTTGTGGTGCTTTGAGGCGCGGAAAGCCCCTGCCTCCCCGCTACTCCACTCCAGGTCGGATCGTGGCGTCAACGGTAGGCTGCCGCCCAGTCAATTCTGGCGTTTCAACCGATGCCGCCAGTCCGTGCTATCCGAGAGGTCCGTGCTGATGTCGGATACCTCGCATCGCAATGCCAGTGGCTGGTGGTCGGCCACAGAGCGAAAGTTTGGGGGAAATGGCGGTTTCTGTGAAATGCCCAACCACCGTTTCTGCATGCCCCCGGATTTAATGAGATGGGATTCCCGTACGACCTCACAAACGCGGGCTTTTGCGCGCGCGTGGCTTGCTTGCGTACGCGGAGTACGCGGCCCTGTTGGCTGGCGGCTGATTCATTTGCGGCGGGCTCTGTTGTGTCATCCCCGTTGAGACAGACCGTCAATCCAGGCCCAATGGCGAAGTTATTCGGAACGATCGGCCATTCTCTGATCATCTGCCTCAGGTCCTGTCGACGTCCGCTTTCGTGGTATGAGTACGGGATAAAGCTCCGTCTCCCTGACCTCCGATCTGAGGTAAGGGTGCCTGGCATTGTTTTACAGCGGCGATCCGGCTCACCATGCGAATGATCTGCCTGGGGTTTTGACAGACGCATCTTGCAAGTAAGTAAGCAAACCAGCATCGGCTTTTCAAGTGTGTCTGGACGATTCAGGCGATAGCGCAGTGCACACATAGTATTCGTCATGTTAGCATCTCAATCCTTTGCAAGGCTAATAACTGAGGCTGGCTTGACGATCCCGATGCGACATGGGGTCCTTCTGTCACCTTATTTTTAGCTTACAGCTAAGTACCCGAGTTACCTTAGTTACCTGCTTACACAGGTAACAGTTTTGCAACTTCCCGAAACTCGAAATCAAGCTGCAGCTTCTGAAGCACGTCGGCCATGTCGAGGGACTGACAATGTAACGGCACCTTTGCTTCCTCTCCGCGTGCCGTGTATCGTCCATGTGAGACAGCACGGGTGCTTCACTGGACGAGTGTCCAGACCCAACCTTAACCGCCAGTGATCGTCTGCTGATCAGAGATGAGAGCTGACAGGTACCCAAAGCGGGCACATCCTTTCCGAATCTGTTGAGAAGCTCCCTGAGGAACTTCACAGTATACCACAGATTCCGAAGTTGATTAGAACAGCTCACCACATGACGTCTCTCTCGCTGCTAGCGCTGTAGCAAAACCCCGTGAACTGCCCAATCGGCCAGACGAGCCACGCACTAAATGAGTGGATTTTAAGCCTAAGCGGCTTGGCATGATGAGTGGATTCATCGAAGTCTTGAGCGCCATCTTGGAAATGGGGCCCAGTTCTCGCCAACCATTGAGAAGCACCAAAACCGAAAATTCATTTTTCTGTTCTCATTCGGTTTTTATGCGCCCTTTTACCAATGAATAGCTGACCGCTGCCGAGGTAGGGGCTGCCATGTACATATACCGTGTATCTTTGAGGTGTTATTGCTTCAATTGTTCGACGATCTTGGGACCATGCCAGAGGACGCTGTGTAAAAATGTCGACTTGTCTTGCTGTAGGACACCAGTACAAACAAAAAGTACTCCGATCTCCGTCAGCACCCGCAGCAGCAGCTCACCTCTCTCCCGGTGCCTGAGGTATCAAAGGAGAGCAACCAGCTTCCAGTATCCGTAGGGCTCCCGACTGCCATTCCCTCAAGCCAGCAAAGCAGGGCATTCCTAAAATCCACCCGGCCTGATCCTGACTTTCCCGCAATTGCGCCGCTGGTCATCTCCGAAGGGAGGAGCCGGGTTGAGAAGGTTGTCTGCCCCACGCGACCATCGGACTTCGGGGTTTCGGGCGGACAGCACGGAAATCCAGGACCCCGGACAGCGCTTGATGGCGCATTTTTCTAGGCTTGATTAGGCTAGGCCCGCTCTCTCGGATCTCGACCGCCGCTTTTGCATACACAGGTACCTAGTACTTGGCTGGTGGCTCTTCGTGATTTGAGTTTGTTCATCGATGTCGGTCAGTGATGAGAATGGTGAGGTATAAATACTCTATTTTCACTCAAGACAAGAAAAGAAGGAAACAATAGACGTAATGGCAACAAATTGTTAACGGTAGAGGAACCTGCCCGCAGCAATCTACTCTTTGTGAACAGAGCACAAGCCCTTGTTAGGGACATCTATTCGTACCTCAAGTGGTCATGGGCTCAAGCGCATATGCAGCTGATATCACATGGGTGTTTTCATGAATGCCCCCTTCACACCTCCATTTGTTGACCGCGAGGACATCCAACCATGCCCAATAAGGCACCCGAACCAAACCACATAGCACACCGCTTCGAACACACCCCCAGCAACACAAGCACAAAAGTATAGCCGGGAGACCTGGAGGATTTCGCACGAAGTGCATCTCTATGAGCCACCAGACAGATCTGGTCTTCACATCCACTGTATGTGGTAGTTGTGATATCATCCGAGATCCCATTCTACCACAACAACAAAAGTCCCGAAACCCCACACGAAGTGCATCAGACAAAACATAGTACGGTATCTCAAACAGCAATAACGATAAATAGCAAAGACCTGGCGAGAAGAAAACCATTCCAAAAAGATCAAGCTCAAGAGCAGACAGGAAACGCACGGCCCGCATTCCAATAAGCTTCCTTCCTCACTTCACTCATCATGATATATCGACCCAAGAACCAGGGCAGAGCAGAGAGAGAAACAAAAACCACAAAGCTTTGTTTCCACCCAGCCGGCATAATAATAATAAGAGAGCCGAAACCCAAGACTAACAATAGGTAAGCCAGCCACAATCCCAGACTGTGACCCAACGCTTTCGTTTGAGATGCCTCAACAAACGTGTTAACAAAACAAAACACAACCAAAACCAAAACCAAAACCAAAGCCGACCCCAGCTCCCTCTTTCCACTCTCATCACATCACATCACATCACATCACATGACATGACATCCATGACATCCATATCAGCCGTCCCCTCCCAAGGAAAGCGGGAAAGAAAACAAACATAAATAAAAAAATTCTACCGCCGACTCCCAATCCCCACCCCATTCCACAACCCCTTGCTCGTCTCCACGACCCGATTCGCCTCGCTCCCGGGCCTCAAGCTCGCCGGCACCGCATACGCAGGCGGCAACTGCTGCTGCTGCTGCGAGGAGGGCGCATCCTCCATCCGGACATCGGCATCGCCCCCGGCCGCGGCCGCCGCATCCGCCATGGCCGTCGTCTCCTGCGTCTGCGTGCTATACCCGCTGTCTTTGCTCTGCAACCCGCTGATGCCGCTGTCTTCTTTCCGCGGCATCTCGTTCGGGTTCGGGTTTTGACTGTTGTTGTTGTTGTTGTGGTTCGCAGGAGGGGAGTTGTGATCGTTCCGCACCGGCTCGCGGCTCCTGAGTCCATTCATGAACCCGCCCGCCTGGCCCTCGCGCAGCTTGTTGATGGCGCGGACGGTGTCGATGGCCGCGTGCAGCGTGCGGCGAGCATTAAAGTTCTTCTTGACGGTCGGCAGCAGGTTCTGGCCCTTGTCGACGCCCTCGCCGCCGCCGGCGACCACGCGCGCCCAGCCGGCAACGAAGGGGTGCTGCAGCGCCTCGTGCGCCGTCATGCGCTTGGCCGGGTCGATCGTCAGGCACCGCCGGATGAAGTCCTTGGCGCTGTCCGACACGCCGCGCCAGTACTCGACTGGGGTGAAGCTGTAGTCGGCGTTGAGGATCGCCTGCATTTCCTCAAAGTCCGAGTCCCGGTCGAAGGGCGTGTATCCGCACAGCAGGAAGTAAGTGATGACGCCGAGCGCCCACAGATCGACGGGCTTGCCGTGGCCGGTCTTCTTGAAGATCTCGGGCGCCATGTAGCCCGGGGTGCCGCAGGTGGTGGTGAGGACGTGGAATTGCTCCTCGTCCATGATGCGGCTGAGCCCGAAGTCGGCAATGAGAAGGTCGGCGTTGTCTTCTGGGGTGCGGAACAGGAGGTTCTCGGGCTTCAGGTCACGGTGGACGATGCCGTGGTCGTGCAGGTAGGCGACGGCCGAGAGCACGGCGCGGATCAGGTCGGCCGCGTCCGACTCGTAGTATGAGCCCTTGCGGCAGATACGGTCGAAGAGCTCGCCGCCGAGGGCAAGGTCGGTGACGAGATAGAGGTTGTTCATGGTCTCAAAGTAGTCGACGAGCGTGAGGATGTTCTGGTGGCCCATCGATACCTTTTTGAGCACCGCGATCTCATTCCGCACCTGCGCAAGGAAACATGGGGGTCAGATCGCAGGCTCATTATACAGATCAAAGCAGCGCAAGCTCATACCATGTGCTCCCTCCCCGCCATCAACCGCTTGTTGATCACCTTGGCAGCATAGTAGCGCCCCGTGTCGATGTGAATGCACTCCTTCACGACCGAATACGACCCCGCCCCGAGCACCTTGCCAACCTTGTACCTGCAGGGCTGGACCTGCGGTTGCTTCCCGTCACCGGCCGCTTGGGTTTCACTCATGGCGGTGAGATGGCACGTCGACTGGACCAGAGGATCGCTGTCGCGCTGCTAGCGAACTTGTTCGGTGCGTTGTGGGGAGCGAAGACGGGTCTGCAATCGATCGCCTGGGAGCGCCGAGTAGGGTGTCGTCTGGCGGACGGTGAATCGGATTGATATTCTCTCGCTGTTGGTGAGACGGAGGGCTTCGAGGAGTAAACAGTCGAGTGGACGAGACGGGGTATCGCGGTGGTGCAATCGACTGGGCACCGAGGGGTTGGTAGGTCGGGGATTCGGGCGGGGCAAACCTGGAGATGCAGGGCGCGTTACTTGTAACTATGTAGGGATTGGCGCTGGATTGTCGCTGAATTGGCGCTGGGTTGTCGCCCACTTTCAGATTCAAGACCGCTCGTGCGACAGTGTCAAAGGATTGCTGGGAGAGTCAAGAATAGCAGCGTAGGGTGGAGGAAAACTATCAAACCAAGGTCCCCCTCAGGTCGCAATGGTTTATTTTAGCTAATATTCTAATTATTGATCAGCCGCACTTGGTCCCTTCGATTTGCTCGACCTACGAGCCCAGCTGCCCCTCGTTCGCAGAGCCAATCACACCGCCAACCCCACTCCACGGTTTCAAGCAGTTTGGGTGTGGCCAACGCCAGGGGGGTCATCTTATCAATACCCTAATACTAGCCTCCGGAGTTGCCATCACGGTTATCTGAGGTGGATGAGAAGCCCACGTCAGGCTCGGGTATCTTGTTACGGCTAGCAGAATAGCTCGATATCGTATCACCACACAGTTTCATCTCACCTCCTCTTGTCCCGCTTCGCTTTCTTGGGCTTGGAATGCCCCTTATCACCACCCACCCGCTCCTCGTGCCCATCCGCCTCCTCAGCCTTGCGCTTCGTTTTTGTCTTGACGCTCACCAGAGGGTTGCTTTTACCGCTCTTGGCTGCCTGCTTCACTCGCTTCTCTGCGTCGTCCCACGCTGCACCCTCGTCAATCTCGTACCTGGTTCATCGCGGTTAGTATTTTGTACCAATAAAAGAATAAAAAAAGAGTTGATCGAAGGCACTTACTGATCTAACGGCAGGGAGTCAATGAGCTCCCTCTGCTTCGCCCGTAGTTCACTCATCGCCTTATCGCCTCCCTCCTCCAACTCGTCCTCTAAACTGGTTTCCAAAGGCACATACTTGTCGTCGACCGCCTCATCGTCGTGCATTCCCGCGGCGTTCTCCCGGCTCACGCCAACCTTGCTCGGATCCGGCATCTCAGCCGCAATTGCCCCGGTAACCAGCGAGCTCAGTTGAGAGGTAATCTTCCGCATGATTTTCATGAAAATGGCCAGGAGCTGCGACGACGGGAGCGACAACTCGTCGGCAATCGTGTCAATTTCCTTCCGCTGCAGACCGATAGCAAGCAGGATGGCTTGTTGCAGAGTGCTTAGCTTGGCGCTTGACCTCAGCCGACCACTAAAGTACAGCTGTGCGATTGTCGGCATGAGGTCCAGCACGACATGGTAGTCGAGCAGCCCGTTGGCATACGACTCGAGGCGCTTGTGGTCAAAGGGCGTAAGCAGGTCGTCCAGGTCAGCCTTGTTGATCGCGGTGGCCTGCGTCGATGGATCCAGTTGCGCGCCCAAAGTGGATGACTCCTCTATTGTCAAGGCAAGAATGGACGGGAACGCGCGGAACTTATACGACAAAAGGGACAGGAATCGACGGTGGAAGTCGTTGGCAAACGCGCCAAGCCAGCTCGGATCAGTTCCATCTTGGAGCGGCCGAATCATGACGCAGGTATGTTCACCGGTGAGCTCATTTGCCGTTTGTCTCTGTTCAACTTTGTAAGCGCTGTGCCAACAATAGAGCTAAGGAAAGGGAGAGAGGCTAACCAAGTAGACTGGAGCAAATGAGGCGCGCTTCCAGAACTTGTGCAGCGGCTGCGTCAAACCGTAGCTGACGCCCACATAGTCGAGTTTTTCGGCGCGACGCTCTGCCAGCTTTGCGAAAAGCGGCGGCAGCTCATTCATATCGCGGACTTTGATATCGTCAAACAGGCTGGCCTCTGCAAGCTCAGCATCCGTAACCTTAGGAATAGACCGCTGCAAGGAGCTGTCTCCATCCTCCGACAAATCTGCAAACTTGCCCTCGTAGTAGTCCACGAGGAGTTGCAGTGCTTTCGAGCCATACCCCATCGACATGTAGTCAGGGCTCGTCGCAATCCGAACCACGCGGGCGCCTGAAAGAGAAGCAAACTCGTCATCCTGAAACTGCTGGCTGACAAGCCAAGGGATCAGGTCACCAGAAGGCTGTTGACCCCTACTCAAGCTCTGCAGAATGCTCTGTTTGCTAATCTTGCCTTCCAGGGACACTTGGATCACACAGAGTGGTTCCGGCAAACGGCCTTCAACAATTGGGCCAGTGAGGACAAAAAGCTCATGTGCTGGCGCATCGCTCATGAGTTGCAGGTCATTCGGCGAGTTCTTGTAATGGCTGGCGACATATAGTGCCACCATTTGCTGCAGGAACTTCTCTGAGACCGGGTGAAAGGAGAAGAGCGTATCACGGTTGACGTGCAGCAGCTCACACTGCGAAGGATCTGGACATCCCTGAGTGCTGATCTTGGACTTCGGCACCGTCGCGTCCAAGCAGAGGAGCGTATTTAACCACTTCTCCACCTTGTCTCCCTGGGCGTAACGGATGGGCTCGGCGAGTGTGATCTCCTTGAGCGACCGCCCACCAATTGCGCTGGTATCCCTAGTCGCCTTTCCACTCGACCGATCAACTTCAATTGCGCCGCCGCCGTTGTGATTGGCGCCTCCCCTGGACTGCTCCCTCAGCTGCTTGATCAGCTTCAGCGAAAGCGAGCGGCCCGTGCCTTCGTAACCGCTGATTGTGGACGCCATAAACACTAGGTAGGGCCCCATAAGCTTCTTCACTAGAGGCAACGGGATGGCTGCCGCTTCATCAATCACCACCAGCTCGGCCTGTCCAAGCACGTGGCTGTCCTGGGGTCGGATGTATTGAATGGTCTGGCGGTGGTTTCTGTGGATGTTGACTCGCACGATAGCCTTGTTGAAGTCGGGATTTGTGGACTGGATGATGGAATAGTCGGCGTGGTCTTTGTAGTCGAGCGCGTCGAAGCCCTTGAACACGAACTCGAACAGTGTCTTCAAGTTTTCTGGAGACGGCGAAGTGATAAAAATGTTGCTGTATCCATAAGCGACTGCTGCTGCAATCGCAACACCCATGGCTGCAGATTTACCGCGGCCACGAGCGGCGGTCAACGTGACTGTGTTCCGGAGCGTCTTCTCGGCAATGGCATCCACAAACGTCAGCAACGCCTTCGCTTGATCCGTCGTGCGTGCCAGCTTGACGAGTGACCCAATTGGCTGTGTGTCTTGGAGCGAATCCTTGATCTTTTCCAGCTCCTGCGTCGCCGCACTTTTGGGTTCGTCCTCGTCTGGTGGTGGCAGCGGCTTCACCCCCTTCCCGCCTGATATCGGAAGAACATTAAGCTCATCATCAATAACGAGACACGATTCGCAGCTGCCAAGAGACAAAATGAAGCGCTCGTTGAACCTCGCGACAACGTCGTCGTGGGCCTCGGTTCGGTAGCGCGAGTGGACGTCCATAGAAAGGGTATAGAGTTGTTTCAGGCTGCTCATTCCCTTCAACAACAGCACCACTAGGCCTCCACCCTCAACCGTCTCGATGGTCCGCGCAAGGATATTGGGAGTCATGGCCTCAAAATCTTGTAGGATGCACTGCCCTTGATGTCAGCTTCTTCTGTACTCCACAGACAGCCAAATGCAGTTCCCAAGGCGGAACTGACCATGCCATACGTGTTACCCAAGATCTTGTCGGTCTCCTTGTAGTAGACGTAGCGAATGTCGTGGAGTGAGATAAAGAGCTCAAAGGGGTCCTCGGAGTTGGCCTCGCGGGTGCCGCGCTTGATCTCCTTTTTGATCTTGGTCTCGCGCTTTTTCCGGTGGCTGGTGAAACCAAGGAGCTTATTCTTGTATGCCCAAAGAACCGACTTATTTTGCCTCACATCCATGCTGGACATGATGTAGTACAAGTGGACAATGGCATCCTTAGAGTGGTCGCCAACCACGACGAAGAAGCTGCGCTTCTTCTCCTGGAGGCCATTGCGGATGAGGGTTGGAATCCGGGAGTCTCTGTAGCAAAAAATATGTCAGTATATTAGGGGAATGCTGCCGCTGTTTAAATGCTGAGTTTAGCTTACACTGTCTTTTGGGTCGTCATTGTTGCGGATGTTGGCAGACCTGCAGACTGAGGACCGTCACGGGGCGATGGAGGGGCCCAGAAATTGTTGCGACAGCTCTCGATTATTTTTGTTCTGCCGGGCGGTCAAGCTGGCTGTGTCCACTCTCGGCTCACCGCCTGACCGCCTACCACAAGTGGAGCCTACGCCCTGCTGCTGTGTTGCGTATTGATACATCCACCCCGGCTGGCTTCACTCCATCCTAACACCTCAGCTTTCTCTTTTCAATACTTCTTAGCCAAGACGTATCAATTTTGTCAGCACCTGATGGCACATTATTTACGCCCTTGACTGCAGCTCCGTCCCGGATCCAAGAACTGGCTGTGCAGCAACTTGGAAGGCTGAGGCTCAGGCCATATCGATCGTTGCACATGCAGCCATCTCAGTCGTCGAACCCGCGTCGAAATGACTTCTTCGAGCTCAGTTGTTTCTTTGACTTTACTCGCGCTTCCGTGGCACCCTTCTTCCTGGCTGGCGTCAGACTGAAGCATGATCCAAAGCGCAACTTCGATCCTAACTTACAATGCAGCGTACTTCTGGGCCTTCTCCGGCCTGGTTTCACCGGGCACTGTCCTGCGATAGAGTTCCTCGAGCTCTTCAAACAGCTTCAGGCGGTTCTCGTCTGTATTGGCACTGCGACTTCTCTGAGTCTGCGCCTGGATTGTGAGGCAGTCATTTCGTCGGGAGTAATACTTTGACTCTCGAACACCCGGGTGCAACATCTTTGGGAGGAAGCTCAGAAGCTGCGGAACAGGCCATATGGTTGTCGCTTTGGTTTCGGTCCTGATTATAAAGTTAGTGCGGCTTAGGAGCTCATGATCAAAGCATCATGACACAACGGACTTGTTTACATGCTGCCCTCCAGGGCCGCTAGACCGTGAATATGCTGTGGCGCCTTCAGGCAAACTACTGGGCTGGAATGACTGGTGCCATTTCCTCGCTTCGGCCAGCTGCTCTTGATCAAACGATGCATCAAAGGCCTGGTGTCTCACAGACCGCTGGAAGCCGGGATGAGGGAATTGGCTCAACGGCCCTCTGTTTGCCAAGTTGAGGGTTGGTCGGAGGACATGGCGATATCGCATGCTGCTTGAGATTTGATGACAAGCTCCATTGTACACAGTAAGTAATAAGTAAGGTATCCAGCCCAAGCTCTCTCCGTTTGTGCAAGAAACGAACCGGCAGTTGCCCAAAGCCCGGAAGCACAGACCACCGCTAAACTTGAACTGGGTAATTAGCCGACCACCGCCAGTAGTGGGGCGCCAAACATCCGCTCAATGCGTGCGTGGGGTGACGCGAATCGAGAAATTTCTGCGGGCGCTCCAGCCTTGCATCTCCGCATCGCGCTTGCACGCGGACCGGCACTTCATCGTGACTGCGGCCCATTGGCACCTTCAAAAGCTTGATCATCTCTTTTCTCACTTCACATATCAAACAGCACACATCAAATTTGCGTCAACGGGGGAGGCCAAAACTGAGTCTCTTATCCGCCCTTCTCTAAACAAGATTTTTTCTTTCCGCCGAACGCCCAAATTTTTTTTTTCTCGTGTCTGCTTCCTTTGCCCCTCTTTGGACTCGACCGCCACTTTTCATTTTCTCTCATCGCGGAACCACTTTGGTCGACACCAGAAAGTCCAAGCCCCGTCGCGTGTGTGCAGCCTGCGTTCGCCTCGCGTTCAATGTGAAGTGGCGCCCAGTTGCCTGACTACTGCTGACCGAGGGAAATAACCTTGTCATCACATCCCAAGCGGAACGACTTTCCACAACCTCAGGGAACTTGCACCCATCTCAAAAGCGACTATCATCGTCCTTGATGCCCGGCCCATCACCCGAAATTGTGGCGGCCGCCAGCCTCAGTCCCATTTCCCCGACTCCTGTTTCCATCCAAACCGCCATCCAGAACACGGTGGTGCCAAAGCTCCAAGACCAAGCAGCGACTGCTGACGAAGCAGCTTTGAACATGGCGAGCCCGCCACCCGTTTCTCATCAACCAGCCACAATGGACCGGAACCCGGAGACCAACCACATCTCCGACACGATCGTAGTCGGCGGAGATTACTCCGATGAGTCTCGTGATGAGAGTGACGGAAGCATCGACTATGGCCAGGGCGAAGAGGGGCAGGAACAGGAGAAAGCCGAGCCAGATGCTGCCAACGATGACTATGCCAGAACCTTTGATTCACCCGCAGCCCAGGAGGATCAGAGTGAGGCTGAGGATGCTCAGCCAGATGTATCAATGGCCTCAGAATCCATCAATAGTCCATCTGCGCCTGACCCTGCAGCCGTCCCATCTGACCATCCATCGCCCATCCCTCCGCCGGCCCTGTCCCGCACTGCCAGTTCAGCTCCAGCCCCGATCACGTCGTCGCCAGCTGAGCAACCCAACAGCTCCGAAAGCTCATCTGGTTTCCCATCTACCGCGCCGAACACCAACCCATCGTCCACGATTCCTGCCACAGCCTCTGTCACCGAGCTTCCTGAAAGGCAAAGCCCTGCTGCCTCTGCTCCTGATTCAGCGCCAGCCGCCGCTGACCCCGCAGTTCCCGCGTCGACGAATGATGATGCCGCTGTTGACATCCAGAAACTGGTAGACGACATTACTGCTAGAGCCGCCGTCACAGCCTCACCTCCCAATGCTCCAGCGCAAGCCACTCCCGTTACCACTCAAGCCCCTCCGGCTGCCTTGCCTATACCTCATCCTCCCTCACTACCCCCTAAGCCTTCTCTTCCCAACCCGCCCGCCAGCTTGCCCGCCATTCCACCAGCTCACTACTCGTTCCAATCTCGGGGTCACCATACCTCTTCAGCCTCGGCAGTGCCGATGAACATTGTCAGCCCTCGTGCTTCACATGGCGCATACGTTACAAATGAGGGCATCTCGTCCTTGCCAGCACCGCCACCGGCAGCTTTCGGCGGCCCTCATCACTCCCAATCTCACCATGCGTCTCATAATGGAGATGGCTCTTCTGGAAACTACCATGGCTCTTCCATTAAGCAGCTCTGGGAGCAATTCCAGGCCGACGAGAAGAGGTATACATCAGAGGCCAAGTGGGAAAGATTTCCAGAAGGGTCTCGTATTTTCATAGGTGAGTCGGCCATGACCATTCTCCGCAGCTGTCGGCTCACACCGGTGTAGGTAACCTCTCCAGCGAGAGGGTGTCAAAACGTGAGGTGTTTGATGTCTTCCACAGATTCGGCCGGCTAGCACAGATCTCGCTGAAGAGCGCCTATGGTTTCGTCCAGTACCACACCGTCGCCGAGGGCAGTGCTGCCATGGAGGGCGCCCAAGGCATTGAGCTCGGTGGCCGTAGGATCCGTAAGTACTTGTCTCGGTGTAGGGGTAAGCTGTCTCGGTCGTCTAACCAATCACTAGATCTCGAGATTTCGCGCGCCCAAAAGAAAAAGGACGACAGAGATAGATCTCCGGACCGACGAGGCCCACGGGGCGCTCACGGACATGAGCGGTTCGATAGTGGGGATCGCAACTGGAAACGGGATGACTATCGCCCAGGACGCTCCCCCTCGCCGCCGCGCCGAAACGACGCCCGCGGCAGCCGAGACGGCCACTATTCTCGAGATCGTGAATTTGGGAACCATGGGCGCCGGCGCTCTCGGTCGCCGCAGCGCTTCAATCGTTACAGTGACGACTCGTACCGGCGGAGGAGTCCCAGCCCCCACCGCCGAACTCCGTCTGAGGGCGATCGATTCGATTTGCCTCGCCGCTTCGGGGCTGACGTTCCCGACGTACAAATTCTCCTTCTTCAAGAGGTCTCGAGAGATTTTGTTGGCTGGGTCCAGGGAGCCTTCCATACCAAGGGACTGAAGACCGATGTTATGTACCTCAACCCTCGGTTCCCTCGGGAGACGGTCCTGCAGCGCCAAGTCGTCGAAGGCGTACATGCAATTGTTGATCTCGACTACGCCGCCCAAACAAAAGGCAAGATTTCCACCCAGGTTTTTATCCGATCCGGAGGGGGCAGCAGCGTTCGCTTTGAGCTCTACCAGGATATTGATCCCCCGATCGCGGCGGAGCTCGTGATGAGGGAGAAGTCGCAGGCCGGAGCCCATCTCGCTCAGCCTCCGGCGCCCTACGCGCCCAACAACTACAGCCACCCACCTCATCAGCCGCAAGCACCCCCCGCCGGCTACCCCTACCAGTACCCTCAACACGCAATCGCCCCTGCCCAGCCGCAGCCAGGGCCTTTGGCACATGACCTCGCAAGTATGGTCGGAAATCTCGACAACTCGGCTCTCCAAGCACTCTTGGCATCCCTACAAGGCCCGCAAGCTGTCCCAGCTCATGCCCCCCATCTGGGGGTCCCGCCCGCAACCGCACCCCAGGCGGCTCAAATCGATATGAACGCGCTCTTTGGCAACCTTAGGAATGCTGCCTCGGCGCAGCCTGCAGCAGCGGCACCGCCCAGCTACGGAGCGGCGGCGCCGGCCTACGGTGCGCACATGGGTGCGACTCCTGGCGGCGGTTACGGCGGAGTGGATCCTGCCGCGCAGGTTCAGTCGATTATGGACCAGCTGAAGCGGGCTGCGCACTAGAGTGGCGAGGCCGGAGTGATGGTTGAAGAGGATGCGGTTGCTTGTTAGGTTAGGGGCGGAGAGTGCAGGAAGACCGACGGGGATAATTCCCCTGGATCAGCTGAACATGGTTCTGCAGGTATCTGGACACCTTTCTCCGACTGTGAGGCTTGAACCTCACCTCAGCACTGAGTTTTATGGTGGGTTTGCTGCTGGTGTAAAGACGGCGGCACCGGATGCTTTCTTGGTGGGAGTCGGAGAAAGAAAAAAGCTATGGTGTTTGCATAGGCGGCAATGCGCTGGATAGTGGGCTTCGATGGGAGCCTTGCGTCCGGGAGGTACTAGTCAACTGGCGCTCGGTGAAGGGATTGCTATTGGCACCCAGGAGTCCGATCACGCCATCTCACGGATGTTGGAGAGGATGATCAGGGTTTAGGATGCAGGGACGGCGCAGATGGCGCCCTGCCTTACTTGCTTGCCGCGCCACAAAGTTATGCATGAGATAATAGACATTATTGAAATCCCGAAAGGTTGTCACGAGTTCAATGAACCTAAGAGCTGATGACGCCAGCCACAACAGTGACGCGGCCCCAAAACCAAATCCTGGGTGGTTTGCGTTTTGTTGATGGCCTGTAACAGATTCTCGTATCCGTCTTGAGCTCGCTAGCTACTACCTAGGTAGTTATGTACTGTACATACATAGGTAGGTTGCCTTTTGGACGCCCCTCGGATTTGTCTACCTACCACCTAGCCCCAGCCAGCCACTTACATAGAGGGCCATGATCACTACATACCCCGCCGAACAGACCGCTCTAATAGCCGGTAACTACCTATGAATACAAATAACAGAATTACAAACGGCCGAGGCCCGGAGAGATGTTGCACGGTTGCGCCGGCTGGGGGTATGTACACACACACACACACAGTCTCGCCATCCATTAGCATCTTTTGTCCTTTTTTTTTCTTTTTTTTCTTTTTTTTACACGCAGCAAATCTGTATCGACGACGTCGGCATGGAATTGGACGCGCCAGCGTGAGGTCGTCGTGGATTGGGTATGATGTGGGATTAGTACTGTAGTACTGTTAGACCCGCGGTTGTGCAGCCCGACGACCCACGATTTGGTCCCGCGTTAGCGCCCATCTCTCTATGAAATTTAATTATATTCCAGTTCCTTTGTTGGGGGGAGTTTTACTATCTTGTATTCATTACGGTCACTAATGATTAATTCCTTAATTACCTGATTAGTGGAAGCTCTAGGTTTGGTGTGGCTATGAGGTAGATGGATGTCGTCTCGACCTGTAATTATTGCTATTTATTTATTTACTTTGCCTTGCCTTGCCTTGTCTTGGGTAATTAGTTATTCAAATATATATAAATTCAAACAGGATGATCGGAATCGATTGGGGGGGGGGGGTTTGGTTCGAGTTGGTAATGAGTAGTGATTAGCAGTAATTAATAATTAATCACTATCTTGTACGTTTCTTGCAAGTTGGCGTTAGAAAAAAAAGAGTGCGAACAAAAAGCCTGAAGGGTCTTCTTTTTTGCCTTCGTTTTCGTCCTTCGCCGCCATGTTTTGAACTTGTTTGTCCGCTTCATTTGCTCCCGGGAGTGATCTGCGACAGCTTGCTCGCCTTGTAGGTAATCAGCGTGTACACGTGCCCCTCGGCGTCCGTGTTGAGCGATTTGAACTCGAACACGTTGCCGGCGGGCAGGATGAGCTTGGTCTGGAGACTGCTCGCGAGCGCCGCCATGTTGGCCTCGAGCCTGCTCTCAAAGTCCGAGGCCCACTGCCTCGCCGGCGCCGCGAACCGGTCCATGCCCTTGGACGTGCCGAACTCCTTGAACATCTCGTGGTTGGAGAGCTCGATGACGACGCCGTCTTCCTTGCGGCGCTCGCTCAGGTCCTGCATCTTCTGCACGCCTGCGATGTTCTCCAGCGTCGTGTAGGTCTGGGGACCAATGACCTGCCGCCGCATCTCCTGCGCGCCCGGGGGGATGGTGGTGCGTGGTTCCGTCTTGATGAGGTCGAGCTTCCAGGTATCGCCGGCGGGGGACATGTCAAACCCGGCGCGCGTGGTGATCTGCACGTCAGCCCGCCGCGCATCGCGCCACTCGGAGAAGATGCGGCGGTAGTAATCGAGGTTTGTCGTGATCTCGTGGGTAATGGTCGGGATGGTGAGCCACTTGAGGAGTCGCCATTCTGTCATGCAAGAGTTTGAATCGGAGTTCGAAGCGTTTTTTTTTGTTTTTTTCAAAGGAGAAAGAAGGGGAGAAAAAGGGAATTTACTCACTGTCATCGGCAAGGCGGTTGATGTTGCATACACCAGATGCCTGCTGCTTGATGGTCACCAGTGACTTTAATTCAATGTCAAACTTGAGCCTGCGCTGCTGATCCAAGGCTTTGTCGACGGCAGGGTCCTGCTGCACGTCGCTGGTGTACGTCAAGATGGCCTCGGCAACACCTGTCGGGCCGTTAGCATGTCGGCACGCCCCGCGAGGGATTCATGGGAATGGTCCATCTGTCTCACCATTCGCCAGCCGCCTCTGGTTGTATTTCAACTCGAGTGTTGGAATCAACGCCGAAGCCTGCAACACCAGCTCTAAGAAGGTGCCAAGCTCTTCGGTCTCCGTCATGCGCTTCGCATTCATTTCCTGGCATGGCATGTCGCAAAACGCAAATTCCTGCTTCAGGGAGAGCCGGTTGGGCCCGTGGGCGGTGATGGACTCGGTGTTTTTCGAGAGACCTGGCGCCCTCGCCACGCTGTCGTCTTTCGGGACCAGAGTTTTGGCCAGCTTGGCCAGCTCGGCTGTGTCGACCTTGAAGTACGACAGGAACTGCTCCTTCAGCCAGAGGTCGCGAAAGATGCCCCGAGAAAAGGCCATGACGCCGTCTGCGCCGCTCGACATGCCGTCGGCTCGGACGCGCTTGAACGGTGTGTCACCCTCCTGCCAAAACCCGGCGCCGGGGTCCGTCCTGAAGCTGATGTCGCTCTCCTCCTCGGGATTGCGCCTGTGCGTGAGGATGCAGTAGTTGAGGACGCCCTTTGAGTAGTGGCCATCCCCCTTGGTCACCGACAAGTCGAACTGCTTGGGGACCAGGTAGGGGACGTTTTCCGCCCTGGCTTTCCGCTCGTTTGCCTGCTTCTTTCTCTGCTCCTCTGTCTGCTCCTCTGTCTGCTCCTCTGTCTGCTTCTCCGTCTGCTCCTCCGTCTTCTCCTCCCCCGCCACCTCCTGGGCCAAGCCGTATCCGAGGACAAAGGGATTGTTGGGCGTAGACGCAATGTGGGACCTGTCAGCGAGCGCCTGGAAGTACGAGGACAGCAAGTTGGCAGCTTCGGTGGAGGCCATGGTCTGCGTCTTGTTGACGCCCTTGAAGTCGACAAACTGGAAGCTACTGACGATCCTGGCGCTCTGAAAGAGACAGAAGAGGGCGGCGACGGTGTAGTTCTGCTCTTTGACTTCCTCGAACTTGTCGAGGACGGGCTTGGCAACGAGCGTGGGGTTCTTGCGGTCTCCTGACGCCGCGACGATGTCTATTCGGAAAAGGCGAAGTTAGCGCACCGCCCTCGGCTTTTTTTTCTCTCTCTCAAGACTCGATCCGACGGGAGCCCGCCGCTCACCTCTCATCACGTTTCCGACCTCGCGGTGGGCCAGGTCGGTAAGCCAGCTCAGGGTGCAGCCGGCAAGGTCTGCCTTGACGGGGCGGCCGCTGATCATGTAGTGGAGCTTGCCCGACTTGAACTTCAAGTTGACCCGCACGCAGCGGTAGTTGCCCTCCTCCTCGCCGAAAGTGACAAAGGGCGCCTCGATCTCGCCTTCGATCCACTTCTCGCTCTCGAGGAAAAACAGGCCATCGTCGGGGCGCACCTCGGGCCGGAGATCCTCCAAGCCAGGCGTGTCCCACTCGACCAAGGTCTTGGGGTTGATCTTGACTTGGTGGTTGATGTAGTGCTGGGCCGCCGGGAGGGCCTCGAAGCCCTCGAGCTCCTCGGGGTCGGGCATCAAGGGGCTCGGAATATCCGTCTCCCAAAGCCGCTGGAACTGCTTGTTGATGGCATCCTGGGACACGGTAATGACCATGTCATAGCCCTTGAGGGTGTCGGGGTCCGAACTGCGCGGTGCCATGTTGGTTTTGGGTAGAAGAAGCGTGGACTGCAAGCTGGGGATTTGTGATGAAGGGTGCTTGGAGCCTTGGAAGAAGTCAGAACTCAGGAAGGGCGGCTGAGCTGGAGTGAAAGGTGGTGGTGGCTCACAGAGGATCCGGGCCGGCATCCTTTCTTAAGCACGGCGGGACGGAGAGCCCGACTCGGGTGTGACCTGAGTCGGAAGTTGGAACTCGGAAGGTGTCGTCGAAAGCTAGGGAGGGGGGAGGAGGAGATTGGAACTCGGCTGCCTCCTCAGCTCTTCTCGGAACGCCACGCTAGAACGAAACGAAACGAATCATGTCCCCGGCGGAGCTGTCGAAAACAAGACCGCGCCATCTCAGCTGGCGAAGCACAAGGAGCTATTGTTGATGAAGCACAGAACACACAATAGTGCGGCTGTAATGGTCCATCACCCGCGCGGCTACCGCTGAAAATAAAAGTTCAAGTCTCGTTCTGGAAGCGGGCAGTTCTGGGCTCATCTAGACTCCTGTGACTTGAAACTGCTGTACTACATGTACATACATACATACAGTAGTAGCATGCACATACCTAGGTAGGTATGTGCAGTAGTAGGTGTGGGGATGACCAGCCACTGTACTGTAGACAAGGGGGCCAAACATTTCGATTCGGCCATGCGGACCGTCCCGTGGGTCCGAGCTATCGATGCGGAGAACTGGGGATGGCCCAAAAGGGCATGGATGTTCCACTGTTTACGTACTGCACGGTACGGCACAAGCCGGGGGTGCTCGAAAGGTGCTAGCACTTGTGTGCAGCAAGAGCTGAAGAGCCTTTTATTACCATGTACATAACATACATACATACGCAGTAGACCTCCGCCAAGCACATAGGTACGTACACACGGTAGACTACTGCTTGTGGCGATGTTGTTTTCCGGCGAGACCGCGAGGAAACAACTAGGGGGTTCCTCGGAGATGTTTCCACTTTCCAGTGTTTCCACTTTCTACTTTCCACTTTCCACCGTGTATGCACTATGCAGTCCCATGATCCATCACCGAGCTGCGTGGCTGAGCTGAAGAGGCCCTAGTGAGTGCTGTGATGAGTGCGTTATGAGTTGCCAATATTCAAACATGCGTGGCCGTCTCGAGTCTCGACTGTCGACGGCGTTGCCCGATGCTTCTCAGCTCCTGTCCTCCACGCCAAAGGTAGCATGGGCGGCTACCCGAGTGTCAAGCTGTCCTCCGACAAGCGCGAGATCCGACGCCGGCCAAGGCAGCGTGCAACGGCGTCGGGGTATCCTGGAGGCTTGGTCCGAGTTAGATATCAGAATAATCAGATATCAGCGGCTGTCCCCCTCCTTTCCTCTCCTCTCCTCTTCTCTCTCATGATCTCATCCCAGGAAGCTTCTCATCTCTCCTTTGCCCCCATCGTCCTCAACACTGGTCTGAAAATCGTGCAGTGAGCGCCCACCATGGCACCTATGAAGCAAACCCAGCTGGCTGAGCCCACCATCGTCCACACCCATGTGCCGTTCCCGGTTGTCGACGTCAGGGCCTCGGAGGAAGGGGACAGCGTCGTCCTCGGCAAACATGAGACAGACACTATTGTCGTCGAGTCGGCATCGGAACTGGTCACGTCGAGCATCAGGACGTCTCTGTTCCGCACCCGGGAAGGCGACAACAGTTCGCTGGACATCGTCCATGACGCCAACGGACAGCCCATGGTGTTTTCTGTTGGGTCCGACGGCGTGAGTGACTTTGCTGCCTGTATCGGCGTTGTTGCAAAGAACTTGGAAGAAGAAACACACCATGATCGTCCCCTCTTACACAGTTACACCCCCCTGCTAAGCTGCTTGCTGCCTCAGTGCCTTTTTTTCTCCCAGCCGCCCTATCCCCCGGCATCCCGGTCCCAACTCACTGACTGGTCGGCAGCACCTATTTTGCATCTTCCATGTCGAAAAGGCATCTCGGCCATGGCAGCTCCTCGACATCACGCCGGTCACCGAGGCCGCCTCCGTCACGGTCACGGCCTTTGATGTGCTCGAGGTCAAGCAGGATCTCCATCTGGCGGCGTCGGTCAGATACACGCCCGAGGGATCCGAGGGATCCGAGGAAATCCACCAAGTCTTCTGGGCGAGCATCAAGCAGCCAAATGCCCGGATCGAGGACGGAAAGTTGACGGGACTGACCGCCTCGGATCTCAAGTGGGAGCCCATCCAGAACAACCTGGGGTCTCGCGTCATTACCAAGCTGGTGAACGCTGTCAACCCAGACGCCCAACCTGGATCACCCGCCGCCTTCACCATCTTCGCGGCCACAAGGACCACAGACACCCACTTGGCCTCGACCTATGCCATCAGCCCCAGCCCGTCGGCCCCCGCGCCATGGACCGCCATCTCCTTTGGCACCCAGTCCTATTCCATCGTCGACATGCAACCTGTCGTCGTGGGCGGTGCCTCCAAGGGAGCCAAGAAGCGCGCCGGGCTCGCCTTGCTGCACGATGCCCCAAGCCAAAAGGCCGATATTGCGCGCCGGTGTCACGTCCTGACGCTCAATGATGCGCGCGATGAAGCCTTCAGCCTGACACCGCTCAACACGGACAAGGTTGGCAGCCCGTCGGCCATATGGAGCTCTTTCAACTCGTGGGGGTACGTCTTCCCCCTTCCCTTCTCTTCCTCAGCCGCCATGTATACTGATAACTCTCACACTCTCTCCCCCCTTAGCTCCCACGACGTCCTCGTTGCCGGCAACGGAATTGCCTTTCACCAGTTCCAAAATCTCAACGACCCCTGCCTCGACAGCAAGGACGGGGTCATCCTCCCGCACATCGCCTTCCGCCAGGTCACCTGCAAGGAGACCATGCTGGCCAACCCGCGCCGGTACATCCTCTCCATCCTAGCCGTCTCCGAGGACGACGAACTCTACCTCATCGAGGGCGACCGTGACGCCACCAACTTTGGTCTCCCGACTTTCAAGTGCTCCGGCCTCCCCATCCGGACCGATGTGGCCCAGATCGCCTGCCACTACAACAAGCAGATCGACGCCATGGAGTTCATCTACACCACCAAGCGGGACAACCAAATCTCGCACCTGGCACGCGACGCCAGAACCGGCGTCTGGGTGTCCACCGATCTCCAGGTCCAGGGTCCCGGGACCTTGGCCAAGGAGAAGCAGTATGTCACCACCATCACGCTTTCGAGCAGGGCAACAGGCAACCCCGTTCCCGAGGGGTACCCCGTGTCTCTCCAGTCCGAGCCCGTGTTTGTCAAGATCAACGACCTGGCATACCGCCTCAACCGAACGCGGCCTACCGTGGTCAAAACCAACGCCGCGGGCCAGGTCGACATCGTCACGGCGGCGCCCGACCACCTCGGCACCTCGTCGCTCGACGTCACGCTCGAAAAGTTTGCCGAGAGCAAACCCTTCAGCTGCTCCGTCAACATGTCTTCGCGTGTCATGGCGATGATGTCGAGCATCCGAAACAAGGACGACCTCAAGAGCCTGGCCTCCCCGACGACCGGGAGGCCCCTGTTTGCCGGCGTGCCGGAGGACCGCCTGGATGCATCGGCGAGCCTGCTTTCCCAGTTTGACACGTTGCGCAGGGGAACCAAGGACACCGACAGCACAGGGGACGATGGCAAGGATGATTCATCGTCGTCCGCTGGGTCCGAAACGACGCTTGTCGAGTGGGACGGTGCTGCGCCGGCCAGCGGGGAGAGTGCGGCGGTCCAGGCGCAGGACAAATCGTCGAATTGGATCGGTCGGGCTGTCGATGTGGCTGTCGAGTTCGTCGGCGACGCGCTCGAGTTCTTGAGGACGGTTGTCAAGCAGACCGTCAAGTTCGTCGTCAAGGTCGGCGCCAGGGTGCTGCGCTTCTACTGGAGGATCCAGGGCAAGATCCTCAGCTTCGTTGTCAAAACCACCGCCGCTCTCGTCCGGTCCGTGGTAGGGCTTCTGGACAACATGCTCGGGACCAACATGATGGACTTGTTTGGGCTGCACTTTGGGAAGCACATCCCCAACATCCAAAACGTCAGTGCCACCTCCCCTCTTTTGAGTTTTCGTCATGGTGTCCTTCTAGAAGGTAGGTAGTCTCTAACGATGGCGCAGAAACTCAAAGACGTGACGCTCGGCTCGCTCACCATCCTCGAGCGCTTCATCACCATCAACCGCGCAAGCCTCCAGGATCTCTTCACCGACGCCGAGGAGTTGATCTTTGGTTCTGTCGAGACATTCCGAGAGCCCGACACGCCCCGTCAGGAGACAGCCGTTGAGCGCTCCATCAAGAGAATCCTGAACTCGCCCATCGTCAAGCTCATCCTCCAGTTCAACCCTCTCCAGTGGATCCTCGAGGGAATCGGCGAGGGCCTCGCCGAGTCCTTCTCCGACGTCAAGCTCCCCGACGTCACACCGCTCGCCGAGGCCGTCGGTCTCACGGTCGACGCCATGCTCGAGGTCTTCTTGACGGCCTTTGGCCAGATCGTCGAGACTATAGCCGCCAGCGGCACCGAAGCCCTGCTGAACCCGGACCAGATGCTCCGCATCATCGTCTCGGCGGTCAAGAAGACCTTCCGCACGCTGTTCCACGCCACGCGCGATACGGTTCTTATCGCAGTCGACTGCATCATCCGCATGGTGCACGCCATCCCGGCGCTGCTCGCCGAGCCGTGGACCATCCCCGGGCTGACGGACCTCTGGGAGGACTGGACCGGGCAGGAGTTCTCGCTGATCAACTTTGCGACCTACGGCTCGGCCGTCCTGCTGGACCTCGTGACCATGGCGGTGCCGGACAAACAAAAGACGGAAGTCTTGGGCACGCCGTTCCGTCAAGGATGGGCCGAGAGGTTCAAGATGGAGCCCCTGTACACCAGCTTCCGAGAGAGGGCTGACCAGGCAGCGCTTGCCGCGAGGTATCCCGGCCCGTCGAGGCCAGAGGACACCAGCCCTATCGTGATGATGGTCATGACAGACTATGGAACGATGCAGAAGACTGAAGGAAACGAAAAAGAAAAAGAAAAAAAAGAAGAAGAAGATGAAGATAGCAGTTCCTTTGGAGACTGGATGAGCGTGGTGGGAGGCGTCTTCAAGTTGATCACGACCGGCATCATGGTTCACCAAAGCCTGGTTCCCAGTCGGGGGATAGGGGGCAAGATGACGGCCTTCAAGATTGTCGCCGCGGCGGTTGCCTTGGCTGCCATGACCAGCGAGGGAGTGGCCTACATCACCGCTTCTGGCGAGCAGGCCAACAAGGACCCCAAGGATGTGGCCAATCTGGTAAGTCTCAAGCCCGTGCCCTCCACAGCAGCAGCAGCAGCAGCAGCAGCACTTCGGCCCTCGCTAACCACCCCCGGAAGGGCCAAAACGTGGGCATAGGCGCCGGGCTGTGCGTCGTCATCCTCGGCATCAGCGTCGAGGCGCTCATGGACATCACGAAGGCGCGCGCCGAGACGGAGCTCGAGGACCAGGACAACCCCTTCCTCAAGATGGACAAGGAGAGGGACCAGCGCCAGAACAAGGCGGCGCACTGCGTCGGCGGCATAGCCTTCAACCTCGGCGCGGCGGCCGTGACGGGCTTCGTGCCCGGGTGCTGGACCAAGCCGCGCTGGGGAAACGTCTTGCAGACGGGCGCGAGCGTCGGCGGCGCTGTGGCCGTTGTGGCGGCGAACTACTTTGACCACACAAAGGAGGGCAAGATCATCCAGCGGTCGATGGGGGCTGCGGAGACGCTGCTGACTGGAGCCAGCATGTGCACTGGTCTGTCTTTTCTCTTGGACTTGCTTCCCTCTTGGACTTGAGGGGGTCCTGGCCTTTTTGCTGATACGTGTCTTTAGCTTTCTCCAACATCTTTGCGCGGGCATCGAAATGAGGGCCGGAACGGGATATAAGGGGGGGGGGGGGGGGGGGCGTCAAATCGACGGCGGCCGGTAATGGACCATGGTTACTGGGGCGAGTAAGAAAAAGTAGCTGGATAATATAGTGTCTGAGGGGATTATGTAGGCAGTTCTATTTTCCCAACGCCAGATCAAACAACAACCACCATCACATCACAACAACAACAACAAAGAGGATCGTGACGTTGATCAGCACGTCGTACGGAGAAGCCGGTCTGGTCGATGTACAGTACAACATAGCATGTTTGGCCTCGGTGTTCCAGCTCCAGGCAGGGGTTTGAGGTATGTCGATTTGGAGTCTGGGCCAACAAAGCATCCATCATGGACGAGCCGCCGGGGCCGCCGTTCAGCCATATCATATATGGCGAGAGGCGCGTTGGCGGGATCCTTGCGGGCCGAGAAGACCCAAAAAGAACCTTGCTTGGCTCGGTCACGAGCCTGTTCGATGGGGAAAGGGTATACTGTACTGACGTGTTTATTATGGGGTAAATTGGTCGTCATGTTGGAGGAAATGTGGTGGAAGATGGACGCATCCCGAGTATGACCTTACCCCTGGGCCCTGGCGTGGTTTCGCAGATGCCGGGCTGTCTGTCATACGGGAACATTGCTTAGCTTTTTATTTTTATTTTTATTTTTCAAGAAAGAGGTGAATGCAAACTACCTCTTTGAACGATATACTGACATTCTCGTCCCGGTTTGGCGGTAACTGGGCGTGGGCGCCAACGAGAAGAAGACAGGCGAAGCTGCCGGATACAACACCCGGCTTCATTGAATCAGCCGTGACGTGCAATGCCAACTGTCAAGCATCTGGTTTATTTCTGGATATTTCTGGAACTGTATCTTGGAGAAGTTCATGGAGGAAATGGGTGAAGCTCGAGAACGCGCGTGTTTCATTGCCGCCATTTGTTGCTGGGAGGGATGGACTATATAGTATGAGCGTAAGCAAGAAGAACCACAACGGAACACACATACAGCATTGGGACCGGATACGAGGGCCGTCGCTGCCATTTCCGGTTGCTTTGGATCAGAGCGGAGACTTTGATGCCGCTCGCCCTGGCAACGGGGCATTTCGTCCGATCTCCCACCTCAGTTCGTTCCCGTACCTTCCTGCCAGCGCCGCCAGGGTATATATACAAGTTCCGCTTCCCACACTGTCACCGACCCTCCCAATGAGCTCAACAACCGAGTTAGCTCAGCGGCATTGGGAGGGACCCGGGTGGAACGCCAACCGAAAGAGGCCGTGGGTTCGACTCCCCCCTCGAGAAGTAAAATCCTGATTTTCAGGATTTTCGTAACCGCCACACCTCCATTCGACCGGCGCGAGAATGGGGCTGGGCGGTGAGCTTTTTGTATTTTTTTCTTTCTTATTTATTTTCGAGCGAGCTTTATAGAATATAGTTCTTTTGCTGCCCTGGTGTATGTATCCTTTTTGAATGAGAAGGATCCCGCCCTCACTCTCTAAGCGCCTGTATATCCCAACCAACCTGCACGTGTATGGTATGGTACACAAATATAGGTACACAACGCATTCCACCGACCTTGTTCAACCCTCACGCTCACCACTCACTGTCCTTCGCCAACAACAACCTCAACACAGCCTTCTGCCTCCCCTCCTCCCCCAGCCGCCGCACATCCGTCGACCGCAACCACTTCCCCAACACAGCCCTCAGCTCCTCATCCTCCCTGCCCAGCACATCCACCCCGCGATCCACACACGCCAGCCGTACCTCATCCGCCACCAGCGCCGCCGCCCCGCCAGCCTCAATCAAAAGCCTATCGTCCACCCCCAAATACCTCAACCTCCTCTCCACCCGCCCACGCAACACAAACCCCGGCGTCCACCCATGAACCGGTAGCCCCAAAACCCCGGCCATCACCGCGCTCGAAACCTCCCCCACCCTCCCCCCATCCTGGGCCCCAACCACCACCTCCTCCTTCCTCGCCTGCTCCCTCCTCCCCTCGACCCCCCGCAACAACTTCTCCACCTGCCGCGGAATCCGACACGTCAACGGCACCGCCCCTGGCAGCGCAAGCACCACCAGCGGCGTAAACTCCCCGCAGACTAGCAAGATCAGCCCAAACAAGGGCAGCCTCCGCAGGTCGTGCTGGCAGCGCCGGCGGAGGTGGAGGTAGGCCCTTGTCGACGGGTGCGGGCGGTCCGGGTTGTCGGCGGCGGGCGACGAAGCCAGGAGGCGCGCGTTGGTGTAGACCTGCTTGAGCCCCGCTTTGTAGAACTTGAGGTAGGCCACGCCGGTGGCGAAGAGGAATTTGAAGTTGGCTGGGGTGAGGAGGGGTTTTGGCGGCGCGGTGCGGGTTGGCAGCGTCAGGGGTGGGGGGCGGGTCGTGGAGGGCGGGTTTGCGGTGGTGGAGGGGGTTGCTGTGATGGCGGCGGTTGGGGGGATGGTCGTCGTGGCGGCGGCGGCGGCGGCGGCGGGTGTGTGTGGCCGTTGGGGTTTGGGCGAGGCGGAGGAGTAGGGCCGTCCTCGCTGTGCGGTCGGGAGGAGGTGGGTTCTCCTGGGGAGGTCTTGGGAGAGCGGGAGGAGGAGGCTCGCGGGCGGTTGGGCGTGGTGGTTTGGGAATTGGCACGCATTGGCGCGCAATGCGCTGCCGAGGAGGGTGCTGCGTCTCATTGCATGGGTTGTGTTGTGATTCGGCCACGGGGGACGAGTGGTTGCGGCGGATGGTTGTCGAGAAGGGTCGTGGATTCCATCGAAATGTCCAAATCCCATCGATTGCGTCGTGGATTATATGTAATTTCTTGGCAAACGCCCTCTAACCGTGTTCAGTCTAGTGTTCTGAGCGCATCACATCCATCGAGAGCAGAGCCAAGTCAGGTGATCGCGCGCAACTGTGGACCAAATCAAGGCCCTCCTTCTCGAACCAACTCCACACCTCTGATCAACAGTAACACAGTAGACAATAAAGCAGCTGTGATGCATCGTTAGATTTCTCGATTCCCTGATTTCCCCCGAGTACAAACACCGAAATATACATCACCGACTGGGGTATGTGCTTGTTGACAATATCTCGTGCAACCTACATATCAGCACACGCCTTCTTCCGATGCTTAAACTGCATCAATGCGCCCCGGCAGTGGATCTTCATTGTGCCCTACTAGAAAAGCTTCTCGACATTCTGGCTGGAGACGTCGACGATATCTAGCCGTGGCCCCCTTACAAGCGCACATACCTGCTTGCTTCCTCAGTGGCTATGATGCATTTATTCCCCCCCCCCAAATACGCGTGTAAGAACGAGCTTGACGCCAGTTGTGGCAAAGGAACATGACGCGCGGGCCGTCAGACTCTACCGTCAAGCTGGCCACGGAAGCGAGGATCGTCAAGCCGGCGAGGAAGCCGTCCTCTTCATTGTACGTCTGTTTGCCAGTCACTCCTAGCTTCGACTTGGTCTTGATAGAGTGGAAGCGGGCTCTACGGCGCCATACCATGAGACTCCCTATACCTGGCCCGAAATTCTCCGTATGACGGCTTGGCACGGTCTTATTGGGCGATATCAGGCTGCCCAGTGTTTCTCACATCAGCAACTGGTAACTGTAGGGCGCTTATGGTTTCTTAGTCGACTTTATAGTCATGGGCACACCTTGTCGAATGCTGATTCATTGGTTGTGTAAGTCAATGACGGGGGAACAGCAGCCGACGTGCGGTCGCTGTTGCTGGACGTAAGTCGGAATGCAAACTTTTGGCTCGAGCAGATCGTGCTCCTTCATACTCCACAGCCTCTGAGGTGCTATATCCCAACGACTCTAACCGAACGTCGTCTTTTTGTCCAATATGTCAGCACGTAGACTCTTTGGATTGTCCTTCTGGTAAGGGAGGTTGTCCAGCATAGGGTTACATCCATATATCGTGCAGTTGATGAAGCTAAGATCTGCCCGACGCCTTGCATGCCGATCCGATCCATGAGCGCGTGGGGACAGCATCCCAAGCCTGCAAGGCTCGATACGGTGGGGTCGACTCCAAGAACCCCGCTGTCGCCTGCGTGGAGTGGGGCAGTGAACAGACAATTCACCTCCGCATCACCCACGACATCGAGCAAGCATTGAAATATATCGTTGATGACATGGCGTCCCCAACAGCCGTCCTCACCGAGAAGGCGCCCAAGCCGATCCCGCAGCTGTCACAGGCGGTCAAGTACAACGGCATGGTTTATTGCTCAGGCTCGCTTGGCATTGACCCCAAAACCTCCAAATTTGTCGACGGCAGTGTCCAAGATCGGACGGTATGTTGTGCATAGATCGCTTCATTTGTTAGTCCAGATCACGCTCGTCCCATATGCTGACTCGTGCTACCAGCGCCAAGCGCTCAAAAACCTATCGGCCGTTCTCGAGGCCGCGGGGAGCAGACTGCAGAACGTGGTCAAGGTGAATGTCTTTCTGACCGACATGAGCAACTTTGTGGCCATGAACGAGGTTTACGACGAGTTCTTTGTCTGGCAACCGAAGCCCGTAAGCGTTGCATGCCATTTGCCATGAGTTGCGCCGAGCTGACGGGTTTTGGTGGGGTTAGTGTCGGACCTGTGTTGCCGTTCACCAGCTCCCCTTCAACAGCGACGTCGAGATTGAGTGCACGGCGTTTGAGACGGTTAAGGCTCGGTTGTAAACGAGAGAAGAGCGGCCGACAATCAGAAAGAACGCCATCCGATGGCGCCGTGGGAGCGTGGGAAGATGCAGGAACATCAAACCGGCACTTCGAGCCAAGAGATCACTACATAAAAGCCAACCAGGCGAGCCAGCTAACTTCCGCAAAGACAACCTTAGTCAAGCGTTCAGCTCGAAAATGTCAAACTTGGGAATTACACGAAGCCAAAAAAGCTGGCTGCTGCAGTGGGCGGACGATATAGCCAATCAATAGCGCCAATTAATCTCCGCAAACACGCCTTTGTGCCCCTGTCCCCCTTCCACATGGCTTTCGCCAAGCGCAGACCCCACAGCTGCATGCCCCCCCAAGACGGGACCATTGAAATCCAGCGTGGTGCCGAGTCTGTTTTAACTTTCGTTCCGTCCAGCCTGGAAAGTTGCTCAATTCCTACCCTTTTCTTCCACGTGGTTTCTCTGCCGAGCCCAGAAGTGTCGCGGCAATGGCGTGGCCCAATTACCACTTCATCGACCTGACCAAGCCCGAGAAACGGGTCCGCCGCCAAACACTCGACAAGTATGCTCTCTACGCCCAGCTCTCGGCCCTGGTCCCGGTTATCATCGTCTTGCTGTATCGGTTAGCCAAGCGGGCGGCGAAATCGGGAGGGTCAAAGGGTGACTATGCCGCCGTTCCTAGTTCCCCGATTTTAAAAGGGAGACGTAACAGCGGCGTGGGGTCCTGGCATTCTCGGTCTCGGAGGGCGCGATGGTGGCTGGGCGAGGATGTGGTGGCGGCTGGCATGGTTTGGGGACAGCGAGACCGTATGTGCCGCCCTTTCGCTCAAAGGACACGAGACTAACAGGTGATAGAATGGGCTGTCGGGATTGCGTGGGCAGCCTGGCTTTTGCTTCTCTGCGTGCGGGAGACAGGAGAGGGTGAGTTGCAGTTTCGGTCGGCCTCGCTTTCCTGGGATGGATGCTGACGACTGTGTCTGTAGACTACCTGCACCTAACCAAAAGAATCGGCATCGTTGCTGTGTCTCAATGGCCCCTCCAGTACCTTCTGGCACTCAAGTCCCTGAACCCGGTTGCCTACCTCCTCCGGTCTTCTCACGAACAGGTCAATCGCTGGCACCGTGTCCTGGCACGAGTCACCACCGCGCTCATATGCCTCCACGCGGCCCTCTACCTCAACTTCTTCGTCCAGAGGGACCGGCTCGATCGCTTGGGGAATCCTGTCGTTCTCGCCGGAGTCAGCTCCTTCATCTGCCTGATGCTCCTCGTCACGACAGCACTGCGTCTGGTTCGTCGGTTTTCATACCGGCTCTTCTTCATCATCCACCTCGTTGCTGGAATCTTGATTCCGATACAGGTCATCATTCACGCCGCTCCAGCCAAGGCCTTCCTGTTTGAGGCACTGGGGGTCTTCTTCCTGGATCTGATTTCCCGGAAGCTAGACACGGTCACGGGGAATGCGACGGTGGAAACCATTCCGGGCACCAACCTCGTCAAGATCTCGGCCAATATCCCGCGTTCAAAGGTCAACCGTTTCCGTGCGCACCCGGGGTCCCACATCTACCTCAGCATCCCCGCCGCGGCTCGCAAGTCGATGAGTGCCACCTCCATCTCGCACCTGCTCTTCGAATTCCTCTTTAACCCCTTTACGGTTGCTTCGGTGAATGAGGAAAGTGGAGACCTGACCTTGGTTGCCCGGCACTGCGGCGGTCCAATGACTGCGGCTCTCGGGCGATTGGCAACCGTAGCGAGGCCTAGGAATACGAACGGCGTGAACGAGGAGAAGATACCCTTGGCGCTTGAAGGGCCCTACGGAGCGGCGCATCGATTCCCACAGTTAGGTGCCGATTTTGACCGGATCCTGCTCGTTGCCGGCGGTGTTGGGGCAACCTTCACTCTCCCGCTTTACCGCTCCATTGTCAGCGAGAACCCGGCAGCGAAGGTGGAGATGGTGTGGGCCATCCGAGACGCGGGCGATGCTACCTGGGCTGTGACCGGGAGGGAAGCCCAGGCCCTTCTGCGAGACGACAATATCCATCTATTCGTCACGGGTGACGCGGTCGACCCAGACGGGCTGGCTTGGTCGAGGCCGAGAACGGCGGCTGAAGGCAGGGCGGACGAGGAGGAGGGAGGAGAAGAACTGGGCGCCTTGTATAGGGACCGCCGCCGGGGCCGGTACACATCCCAGCATAACCGAAAGCGGCCCGACTTGAAGAAGATCGCGGACGACCTATTCAAGTACGGCCAGGAAGAGCGGGTTGCGGTGCTTGTGTGCGGTCCGAACGAGATGGCCAGAGAGCTGAGAGAACACCTCGGCGTCTGGGTCCATAGGGGCCGGTCAGTCTGGTATCATAAAGAGGGCTTTGGATTTTAGAGAGCGTGAAATATCGTCAGCCCTTGCCCATGTCAACCGATCTTATGGTATCAATGACAGCTGAAAGTGCCTTCATGCCTCAGATCCCCGTGTTCTCATACAGTTATTCCAACATAAACGTAAACACCGCTTTGCCTTGCCAGCCCATTCTAAAAGGAGTGAAACCCGATTGCAGGAACGCCAGAGACATCGCAAATCGTTATCCATACATTCTGCGCGGGGGCCGCAGAGTCATCCATCGTCGGAGTTTGTCTGGCCCTCATCAATCTGCGCGCTTCTTTGCGGTATGGCCACCGGTGACGTCGCCGTCCTTGCCTGCCGCGGGCGCGGAGACGCCAACATCGCCGGCGTCATCCTCCTCCCAGGCGTCGACGGCGTTCTCGTCCCAGTTATCCACCTCTTCCTCCAGCGTTGCAGCCCGCGGAGCGCCATCCGGCCCGGCGCCGCTGCCGGCCCCAGTAACACCCTCCTCGTGCTCACCCGAGGCTCTCCCGCCCCCAATCCCCGGCCCCTCACCAAGCTCCAAATCCTCCTCACCCTCCCCAGCACCTTCACCCGTGGGCACGGCAGTATACTTCCTCAGCCTCTTCCTCTCGAGCATGCGCTTATGATACCACGAGCACAATCCCAGCCCGGCCAGCGAGCCGACGAGATTGGCGACGACATCAAGGATATCGAAGGAGCGGCCGTTGGGCAACACGGCCTGCAGCACCTCGGAGCCGAGGCCCAGCCCCGCCGTGCACACAAGCAGCGTCAAGTTGAGGGTGCGCCGCCGGCTCGTGTCGATGACCCAGTAGAATGCGATGGTGAGGGCGAAGAAGGTGAGCAGGTGGATAACTTTGTCGTTGATCGGGAGGCCCGTGTCGTCGATTTGCACCGACGACAAGCCCGCGTAGCCGGCGAGGACCACGAGAATGGCGAAGACGCCTAGAACAGATCATTTCAATCGTTAGTTGATAAACTGGGGCGAAACTGCGATGCAAGGCGCATCACACCGTCCAGGCATCACAGCTGCTGGCCGAACTGGCCGGAGGCGACGAACGCACCTGCAAACGGAAGCCGTATCCTCATGGCGGCGCAAGCTTTGCTTTCTGTGTTCTCAAGAAGGGATTTGCAGGCAAATCAATCGGGATCTGTCACAGGCTGTTTGTCGTCATTGTCATTTTCTTCATGGACGGTAGATTGTGTAAGGGAGCTGGACAGAGGTGGGCCCAGGATCTGTCCTGGTTTACGCAGCTGTCAGATCCAAATCTCGTAAGGCTTCCGCGTCCTGGAGCTCCAGCCTCACAAACAGAGGGGATTGGCGCCTCAGCGACCTGGGGCTGACGCCATTGGGCCCGATCCGGGGGTTGTAGGCTGGGGCAAGTGGGGCGTCATCGGGCCCTGGTCTTGGTTCCAAGAACGCCGAGAAACTCTCTTTCTCCTCGCTGCTTCTCCGATCCCTGTCAACTTCTCAGGTACGGCACAAAACTGCAAAGACAACAGCTCCCTGCGCTGCAGCACAAAGTGGTTTCTTTCAACTTACATCTAAAAGGTGTGCATAACACATCACACCCCCCGATTTCTGGATAAATCCGTCTTTCTCTCACCATACGATTGGCCTCGGCTGCCGCTGCGTTTGCAGAGCGCCGAGTCTCCTGAGCCTTCAGCGACGCATATCACGTGATCTTCTCCTTCACTCTCCCGAACATATGCGGGTACAAGTGCCGTCTGTCTGGCTGCGTCACTCAGGCTTCAAATTGAAGTGCGCAAAATACAAAAACAGCCGTCGCAGCTTAATTCGGCCCTTTGGCTCTAAGAAATTTGGTTTTGGAGTCTCGAGAATTGTCTTGTTGACAAGGCGACCAAGCGAAGTCGGTCGTCCAAAGGTACCTCTTACTGTGCAGCGCCAGCAAAAGCCGCCCCCTTGTCCAGAAACGGCAGAAGCCTGCTTCCGACCTTGACCTCACGTCCAACTCGCCCCAAAATCATCCATCACGGAAACCATCGAGACACTACCACCCCATCGCTAATTGTGTCCAAATTTTACCAGCCCGCTCTATCGACGTCGCTCTTTTTGCCCATGTGACCTTGACGCCTTGGATTGCCCTGGTGCCGGCCGAATACGAGCGCGTTTCCGGCGCATGGCGACCGACCGACCACCCATCATCTAGCCCATCCGGACCCGGAAAAATGTCCATCGCCAACGGCCAGCATGCCTGGCACACACCGAGCGCGAGCCAGGTCAATGGCAACAGGATGCACCATGCTGTTGTGGATGATGGCCCGGCGCCGACGCACACTCCGAGCGACAACCCACTCGCGCTGATGCCTGAGGCAGCCGATCCTGACGAGGACCATCGACGCGCACACTTCGCGAACCTGTTTCGCCGCGCCAACGAAAGACTGGCGCTGCTATTTGGCGATGGTGGTGCATACAACAGAGCCGGTCTTGACGCGCTCAAGCGCCCCCCCACGCCGCCGACCCCCCTGCTCCCGCCCGCGACAGACCACACACCGGCCCAAGAGCCTCCCCGCAAGAAGGCGAAGCGCGTCATCGATGAGGATGACTACGGCGACGATGACGACGACGACGAGGAAGACGAAGACGATGAAGATGCTGCCCGCGACGCTCAGACATCACACGCCCTACAGAAGAAACACGCGAATGACGCCGCGGCCAGAACACTGCTCTCGCCGTCCAAATCCGGTAGCTCGCCAGTCCACTCTCTCCCATCGCCGGGGAGACAAGCCGACAAGACTCGAGAAGATGGGTCGCAAACACAAGCAAAGTCGTCCGAGGACGCGCGCAAGGAGCTAGAGGAAGCGCGCAATGCGACCGAGGAGGTGGCCAAGCAGAGCTTCCACACGCTCTTTTACACGTTGGAGAACGACCGCACGGCCATGCTGGAACAGCAGCAGCTGGAAGAATCCGAGAAGCAACTGCAGGCCGAGATGGACAAGACAAACAACAACTACACCAGCCAGCCGGGACAGAATCACGGCTCGCTCAGCAATGCGAACCTCGGCGCGTCAAGTCTCACCTTGAAGCACCTCATTGCAAGGATAGATATGAAACGCGACCAAGTGCGCGCATCCGATGCCGAGCTCCGGTCCCTCATGAACGAGGTCCGCAAGAACAGGAGCAGGTGGGCGAGCGAAGAGAATGTCGGGCAAGAGGAGCTCTACGAGGCGCTCGAAAAAGTGCTCAGCGAACTCAAAGCACACACCGAATACTCGACTCCGTTCCTCAACAGGGTCAACAAGAGAGATGCGCCGGATTACTATAACTGTAGGTTACATCGAAACCGCCCTGCTGCACAGCGAAACTCGTCTAACACGATCGCAGTCATCAAGCAGCCCATGGACCTCGGGACCATGACCAAAAAGCTCAAGGGCCTCCAGTACAAGTCAAAGGCTGAGTTTGTTCACGACCTGAACCTCGTCTGGGACAACTGCCTCAAGTACAACCAGGACATGAGCCATCCGCTCCGGCGCAACGCCAATGGCATGCGCAAGGAGGCCGAGAAGCTCATCCCCCTGATACCGGATCTCGTCATCAGGCCGCGGGCAGAAGTCGAGGCCGAGGAACGGCGCAAGCAGAACGGCGGCGAGGACGATGCCGGTGACGACAGCGACGATGAGCCGATAATGTCGTCTCGGGGTCGCAAGGCCGGCACGAAGGGCACCAATAAGTCCCGGAAGGCGCCCTCGGATCAAAAAGAAGGCAAAGAGGGGACCCCAAACGTAGAGCAGAAGCCGTTGCTGCAGATTAACGGCCTTCTAGCGAAAACCCACCGCGAAAGTTCCGAGGTGGATAGCAGCAATGGCTTCGGGACCCCTCCAATTGGCGGCTCGCTCACCCCCAGCGGCGCAAACGGACATTCTGGCGTCAGCAACGTCGATGCCATGGATATCGACGGGCCATCGTTGAATGGCATGGCCCTCGGTCAAGCGCTCGGCGAGGCGGCGGAGCAGGCATACGAGGACGACGCCTACAAGATCTGGAAGCAGGTCACCAAGAAAGACCGGGCTCTGATCGCGAAGGAGCGCTACCAGCTGTTTGCCGGAAATAAGCTCAACGTCGAGGAGCCCGCCCTTCTGAGAAATAAAGCCGGCATGCGTCGTTTCCTGAAGTCTCGGAGAGAGGCAGAAGCCCTTGGGATCCTGCACGGTTCCCACCTCGATCCTTCGGCAGCCGGGTCCAAAGATGGAGCCAAGCCCTCAGAAACACTGGCCGAGGGCATGGAAGACGAAGCTGACCGGACGGTACCGTCGTATTATGAGCCGCAGACCGTCGTCCCAGATATCGACCCCAAGCTCCAATGGATCGAGGATGGCGAGGGGCACGTTATCAATCAACATGAAGACATGCTCCGGTTGATCCCCGCTGGCCACTTCCTCTCGCCACCAAGTCGCTTTGCGAGCAAGATCGATGCTAATATCCGGCAAATGCAAGAAACCCGCAAGCTTTGCTCCAAGGTCGGCGTCATCAAACAGATGCAGATCCAGACTCATGTAAGCAGCGAATGCGCTTTATTGCATTGCTCGTCATGCCAGCAGCGACTAACCTCAGCAGGTGTACACTAACCAGTTTCCCAAATACAACCCCGAACCGTTTGTAGAAGCCGACATCGAGCCGGCCTTCCTTGCGGGAGACGGTCCTGTCATGGCCGGCGAGACGTGCCGGTCCGCGATGCAGCGTTCGGTCGCAAAGATCTTCTACCACGCCGGCTTCGAGGAGCTGCAGCCATCTGCTCTGGACACCGTGACAGACATCGCCGGCGACTACTTTCAAAAGCTAATACGCACCTTCAACGTCTACCGGGAAGCCGAGAAGAAGCCGGCCGCAGGCGTCTGGGCGGAACGAGGCGCGCGCTTCCAGCCCCGGTTCACGCCCGAGGAGGTGATGCTGCACATGCTCAACGAGAACGGCCACGACGTCGATTCGCTCGAGAGCTACGCCCGCGACGAGGTCGATCGCCTCAGCAACAAGCTCAGCACCATCCACGAGCGCATGAAGTCCCACCTCGCCGACCTCCTCCGCCCAGCCCTCACCGACGGCGGCGCCGACGGCTCGGGCGCCTTCAACGACGGCAGCGAGCAGTTCATCGGCGGCGACTTTGCCGAGGAACTCGGCGAGGACTTCTTCGGCTTCAAGGCCCTTGGTCTCGACCGCGACCTCGGCCTGGAAATGCTCTCGGTCCCGCTGCACCTCCTCCAGTCGCGTGTCCGAAGCCAGTACCAGCTGCAAACGCAAAATGCCGTTGGCGGCCCCGCCGCCGCCGACCTGTTCGAGTCGCTCCCGCCCTCGGAGCCCGTCACCAAAGAAAACATCCAGGAGCACATCGGCCTGGTCAAGAACTTCTTCCTGGCCAAGTTGCACGCGAACGGCGACCAGCCGCTGGTGGAGGACGAGGATCTCCCGCCCAAACAGCGCCGGGCGCGGCCGCGGCTGGGCGCCACGGGCAAGATTGTCTCGCCGCAGAAGCGGAGTCCCAAGGAGCAGATTGCCCTGGCCAAGAAGAAGAAGAAGCTGGAGTCGGGTGCCGCGCAGGTTACGGACGGTGCTAACGCTGCTGCTGCCGCGGCGGGCGGGGGCGGGAATGCGGGTGGCAAGGCGGGGAGTCTGTCACCGGAAAAGAAGAAGTTGCAGCTGCAGGGTAACTTGAAGGGTGGGCCGGTGCTGCCGCCTCCCCCTCCTCCTTCTTCTGCGTCTGGTGGTGCTGCTTCAGGTGGAGGTGGTGGTGGGGGGAATGGTCTGGCTGTTCCTGATGGCGGTGGTGGTGCTGGTGGGATTGATGATGAGGCCAGCCAGGCCACGGAGGATAAGGATGAGGCGGCTACGGGCATGATGAGTCCTGAGAGTTTGGAGCAGCGGTAGAAGACCTGCTTTCTACCGCCGCCACCACCACCACTACCTCTCCAATTCCTTCGCTATAGGTGAGAGCGGAATTGGGGATGATGTTTTGTATATTTGACTTCTTGTTACTTTGCAACGGTTTTTTTTGGTGTGGGTTTATGGATGGATGGTTGTTTACGATATGGTACTGTACGTGCGGGTTTGTTGGGTTGGGTTGGCCTTCGGATGAATGGATGGATGGATGGGTGGATGGGGACGGATGGATAAAGAGGCCCTTTTGCAGATGTGAATGCGGTGAATGCGGTGAATAAGTGGATGGATGGATAAGGGGGGCCCCTTTGGCAGATGCGGATCGATGGCGGAATGCTACGGCTTTTTCTATCTTCTTTTCCTCACCTTTTCTGTTTCCCCCTGAGCGGGCGGGACCTTTTCGTTTAGAGTCTGGATGGGCGATGAGGGTACACTATCAGCAGCAGCACGGCCTCTTTGCATATACCTCTTTTTTTTTTCTTGTGTCTTTTGTGTCTAGGTTTTTCTTTTTCGGGCTTTTCGTCCTGCACGTGTACATATATACATTCACTCCAGCTTGGCGGCACGGAGAGATAGGATGAAATGGGCTGGATACTGGATACTTTTTGAGGTGTGGACCTACCGGTGTCTTTATTGGGTGGTGATTGAGGTTACTGCCGGTACCGCAGCTACGATATTAATCAAGCTCTCTTCCTTGAATTCTCTTCCTCTGGTAAGCCGTGAGCGAGTCGAAGCTGCCTGGCCAGATGTACTCACTCGCTGTATTCCTAAGTACATACCTTAGTCCAGCGGAGGTGTTGAAAAGGGGGAGGAAATATTTGAATGGTCTACTTCCACTAGATGATATACTACTCCTCATCGATACACGATTATACGCTCAGAGATGTGATGAGCTACTCTACCCTCCCACACCGCATGATACAAATTGACGAACCGATATGACAGATGCATCGAGGAAGGGCGGGGGTTCGGGGTGAAGGCACTGTACATAGCAATGTAAGCTGAAGCAGATTGATCGACTACCTGAGTAAGGACTGGGCATTGATGAAATGAATGGCGACGACTTGCAACTGATACCATGCCCGTGCGAGAGGACTATCAACCCATCTTGGTGGCCATTTTCTACCCGTCCCTCTATTCATCTCGGAGACCAACGGCGTTACATATGCACTACTACTTTCACCGGGAAGCGTCCTTCAATCAGGGCAACAGGTTGGACGACGCATCTCCTCTATCTAGTAGAACCTACGTCATAGTAGCATCACATGATTTCATATTATGAACCACCGAGGTCACTGAATTTGTTTCGGGTATATATGTCAACCGCGTTGAAGCAGTCGTCTAAAGACTAAAAACAATGTATAACCAGACTCCTCCCAGCACCGAAACTGGCAAGTTGATGACCAAGACACCCACGATGCAAACGCCTGATGAAATGATTTGCACGATGAGTGATTTTCCGATTCCCGTTTTGCTTTCCATGCATCCTGATTCGTTGAGTTTCCCATACTTGTGCACCTCCTCTCTAGATGCCACACCGTAGAAAAGCAAAAAAGAAACTACGACGGTCAACCATGCCCGTCTATTTGTTGTTGAAGATTAGGCATCTGACGCCCTTGTTACCGTAGGGCCCAAAATTTTTTTTGGGAGCCCCTAACCGGCGGCGCCTGTCTACTTAGATACCAGCGTCCGTTCTCCAGCCCTCAACGGGAAGGGGGAACGTGTGGCACCAGTCCGAGATCTCCTTCTTGAGCTCGTTGATACGGGTAACCTCGCCGCTGGCGACCTTGAAGCGGAAGTCCTTGAGCTTGTTAGCCTCCTTAGGCAGAGCAGCCTGGATTTCCTTGCAGAGCTTGATGCTCTCGTCAATGTAGGTAGCCACGCGTTCAAAATCGGCTTCGCCGAAGCCACGGCTGGTCATGGCCGGGGTACCGATACGCAGGCCACCAGGGGTGAGAGCGCTCTTGTCGCCCGGAACGCTGTTCTTGTTGCAGGCAATGTTGATCTGCTCGAGGATGGCCTCGACACGGGCACCGTCGAGGCTGAGGGGGCGGAGGTCGAGCAACACCATGTGGGAGTCGGTGCCGTCCGACACGAGCTTGTGGCCGAGCGCCTTGAACTTGTTCTCCAGCGCCTTGGCATTGGAGACCACCTTCTGCTGGTACTCCTTGAACTCGGGGGTAGCAGCCTGCTTGAGCGCAACGGCGAGCGCGGTGATGGTGTGGTTGTGGGGACCGCCCTGGTGGCCGGGGAAGACAGAGAAGTTGATCTTGTCCTCCAGGTCGTAGAGGGTCTCCTTGCCAGTCTTGGCATCAACGGACCGCACGCCCTTGCGGAAGAAGATCATGGCGCCACGGGGCCCACGGAGCGACTTGTGCGTGGTAGTGGTGACGACATCGGCGTGTGCGAAAGGCGAGGGGATGGCACCCGAGGCAACAAGGCCCGAGATGTGAGCAATGTCGACGACCAGGTAGGCGCCAACGGAGTCGGCGATCTTGCGCATGCGCTCGTAGTCGATGAGACGGCAGTAGGCCGAGGTGCCGGCAACGAGGATCTTGGGGCGGAAGAGCTGGGCATTCTTCTCGAGCTGGTCGTAGTCGATGATGCCAGTCTCGAGGTTGACGCGGTAGGGCATGGTCTCGAAGTAGGTCGAGACCGCGGAAATTCTAAAGGGCAAGCAAGGGTCAGCAGCCGCGGGGATCTTGGCAGATATCGAACTGCTTACTTCCGCTGGGGAGTCTGGTAGCCGTGGCTGAGATGGCCACCGTGGGGCAGATCCAGACCCATCAGCCTGCCGTGCGGGGGCATGATGGCCTGGTAGACCTGGAGGTTGGCGGGGCTGCCGCTCAAGCACTGGACGTTGACACCCCACTTGGCACCGTCGAGGCTGAAGGCCTCAAGGGCACGCTTCTGGCAGAGAAGCTCGATCTCGTCGATATGCTGGTTACCGCCATAATACCGAGCGCCGGGATAGCCCTCCGAGTACTTGTTGGACATGGGGGAGCCGAGGGCATCGAAGACGGCGCGGGATGTGACATTTTCGGAGGCGATGAGGATGATGGACTCGCGTTGCCTCTGGATCTCTTTTTTCTGATGGCGGGGTTAATTGGCGAGCCAGACACAGGCCGGGTGAGAATGCAATGCTCACCATAATCTCAGCGACCTCCGGGTCGGAATCAACCAGCGACTTCTCAAGCATCTACAGGCGGTGAGTCAGACAACTGGGCGAAAACGATCTATAGAGCAGGAGGCAAAGGGCAGCGGACCTGCTTGTGAGTCTCGGGCAGCGCATAAGTGGCCATTGTGGTTGGTTGAGAGGGGTTATTGACGGGATATAGAGGGCAGATCTAGATTGCTAACGGATGAAGCTTGGAAGGATGGAGAGTTCACAAGAGACGAGGGAATCTGACAGAAGCTGGGGCAGCAAGCTATTTTGTGGGGGAAGCGGCATGGAGGGGCATCGGAGCAGCAAGAGAAAAATTCCAGGACCCCGCAGTCATCGTTGATGAGCGAGCAACAATTGCGGAGCTGCACTGCGCAGTGAGGGGCCGATGGACCCGGAACCGCCGACCTAGTGTGCTGCCAAGGCGGACAATGAATATATCGGGGGGCGCCATGCAACTACCCGGCTCCGATGTAGCGATCTCGGTCATGCTGACGGCGCCGTGTTACAGAAACTTGAACCTTGCTCACTGGTAGGAAGCGCAGCGTTGCAGGGCAGGGTATGGACCAGCAAAAACTTCCGACTGTCTGATACTGTAAATGTATGAGGACGCTGCGGCGTAACCCCTATAACTGCCTACTTGGGCACCTGAACATTACTGCTTGAAAGGGCGGCAAGAGTTCTCGTCTAATCCAAGGTCTCCGGAGCTCAGGGCCGGGATCGGGACCGGAATTGCCATGAGGCGTGTGCCGCCCTGGCCGACCGGTGGCGTCGAAAATGGAGGTATCAGCGCAGCAAATATGTATATCATGATTACTCGTTCGACACGAGAATTACTTGGAATGTAAGAGCATTGTTTGGCACACTTTTCTCGCCTCGCTTCGAGCTATGCGCGGGAAAACCGTTGAAGCTGGGCGAGCGCCTCGGATCCTGGCTTGCGGCTTCTGCAGATGCGCCCTTGCGGAGCGTTCGCGGCGGTGCAAGGCTTCCATAACATAGAAACATGCCGGGCCACGGAATCCGGTTGGCAGATGCTCGGGAGCTGATTTTCTCTGGACTTTTTAGTTTTGTGGATGTTGGTCGTTAGTTACTCTGAGGTATACTACCCAAGTGCTGAGGCATGAGGGAGGTATGTCCCTGCTGTGTGGTGGACTGCGATGTACATACCATATTCTTTCCTGCGGAGCAGGGGTTCTGGCGTGGGAATGTGATGCGTGAGCTTGGCTTCGAAGCTCCCTGCGCACGCATGGACTAGGTCACGTGCGGGCAGTGCCTGGCGCAGGGCCCCACTATTTGCCGCATGCAGGGCTAGCGCAAACTAGGCTCGCGCTGGCTTTTTGTAACCAACTCTGGCAACCGCAGCCTCTGACTTCCTCCTCCGTGCACACGGAAGCCTGTCGCTGCATGGAGAAAATGGCCATCGGATGCCGCATGCCGAGTTGAGACGCAGTTGTAATCGAACTTGGGGATTGTTTCTCCATCGCGTGCAGCCGTTTTGGATGACTCTTCTCCACTCATTGTGCCGGCCCGCCGACGACAAAAACTTTTGGAGTTGCAAGTGCCGTCAGTCCCACGCAGCAGCGTCCTCCCTTTCGCGCAGCCGACGACGCGAATCGCGCGACAAGACGCAGCTAAACCACCAACGCCAATCCATCCCACATCCCACCGCCCACCGCCACCACCACCTTCCCACCTTCCAGGGTCCCGACTTCGACGGCCCATCCCGCACTCCCCGCCCGCCATGGCTTCGCCCGACGTCGCCATGACCCAGGTCAACGGCGTCGCAACCTTGTCGCGTCCAGACTCGCCCGCTTCAATCAATTCATCCACCAAGCGGAAGCGCGAATCCAACGACAACCACAACGAGTATCCCAACCCCCGCGAACCGCCCAGGCTGCCCGTCAATGGCGTGCACACCTCGCGGGATCGTAAATCGCTCGTCGGCGACTTCTTTGCTGTTTTGGAAAGGTAGGCGCCGTGTTGCCGTCAACTAATCTGCTGCGACGATCCCTCAATTGCACCTGCGACTCTCCGTCTCTATCTCAACCCTCCCTGTCTTAGATGCTAACCCGATGCACCCTAGTCACGACACCAGCAATCCATCCATCCTCAAACGCCCTCTTCCCGACTCGCTTCCTGCCGACGACGAACCTTCTTCGAAGCGAGCAAAATCGGAAGATAGCAACAAACCCGTGACCATCACCGATAAGGTGACGCAGGACGCCTACGGGGCCCTGGACGACCTGGTGTCCGATATCGTCAAGACTGCAAACGCACAGGTCCAGGAACTGGAGAGTGCAGGGGCCTCGGGTGATGCAAATGTCCTCACCAAGACGATCGCCTTTCGGAGCAAGGCGATAGAGCTCTATAGGCAAGAGTTGGCATATCCCAACGTGCCGCGGTCGGCCTCTGGGGGTTCTACTTCCGGACAAGCCCTACCTTTGGGCACAAGCAGTTTGGTTTTGACAACAGTTGGTGCCGCCCCAACAGTAAGGCCTCTCTTCACCAGCCTACCACGGAATGCATCCGCCAAGTCCATCGCCAAAGCCCCTTTGCCAAGGGGCGTCACCACCACCAAGATTATGTCCGAAGCGCCCATACCAGGTGATAAGAGTGGCCGCTCCCCAACGCTGGGGGAACTATTTCCATCACCTCGGAACCTCCCCCCTCTGCAACCCCCAAAGGCGCCCAAAACGACCACAAAAAGCAACGTCCTGACCTTCTATCATCCCGAACTAGCCGAAAAGTCCAAGTATCGCTGTGGAAGTTACTTCTCCTCAAACGTCTCGGTAGGTCACTGGTTAGACTACAGCAATGCCACACCGACGACCCACGCCAAAACAAAACAGCGAGAGCGGGCGCAGAGTCTGGCAGGTGTCAAGCCGTCCACCACCGAGCTCGAAATGTCCGAGATGGAGGCGCTCTTCCGGGGAGCCTTCTCCTCCTTTGCGCCTTGCAAGGATGATACTGGCGCCATTGTGCCTTCGGGTCAGGTTAGCCGTATCTGGTGGCAGCGTGTCGGCCAGCGAAACTTGTCGAGAATGACTGAGGCGGAGGAGCTCGGAGTTGAAAACGAGGATGGTGGAGCCGCGGACTCAGCGGTGGCAATGGAGATTGACGAAGAGCGCGTGAAGGAAGTTATTGAGAACTGGGATGAAAGCGTGATCGACCCAGGCCTGGACCATGCTCTGGGCAAGAAATCCGACCACGACAAGGAGGTGGATGATCTTCTCGAAGAGGTCTCTGATCTGATTGAGACTCTCGCGTCCTATCAGCGCAACCGAAACCTCACATTACCAACCAGCCAAGACCGTTACTCGGCCGACCCTGTCAATGGAGATATGCTACGGAACGGCAACCTTTCGCACCAGCCGAGTGAGGAGGAGATGATGACATACGACGCCTTGAAGGCTCAATTATCCCTGATCATACAGAGCCTACCCCCTTACGCGGTAGCCCGGCTGAACTCAGATAAACTTGCGGACCTTGCCGTGAGTACTAAGATTGAGGTCCGCTCGGATGAGTATCGGGGAGTCATGGAGGAGGACGAGCCGGCACGACTTGCGCGGTTGGCCGCACAGGCGGCTGCGACTTCCAACCAACGCCAAGCGCACAGGACGCCGAGCGTTTCCGGCCCGTACGCCAATCACCAGTATCAGGCGCAGTTCACACCATCGGTCCGTCCTGTCGGGACTGCACAGCACTTTCCACAAACCCCCGTCCGACAGCAGGCACCAAATATGTACCAGAGGGGGGCATCTAGTGTTCCCATCCCACAACCCCATCAACAAGTGCAACCGCGGCCGGCGCCTGGGACCCAGTTCAGGCCCATGTATGCACCTCAGCTGGCCAAGGCTCAGGGCCCGTACGGCCATTCTAACATGCCGCATCAATTTGCTGCTACCCCTTCACAACCTCGGATGCCGCAGCAGCAGCATCCTAACTACAACCTTGGGCAGGCCGGCACTCCCAACCACCGATTCGCTCAAGGCTACCCTGCCGGCTACCAACCACATCAGCAAATCCAGCCGCATCCCCAACATGGGCAACCTTCCCCACACCCGCAACATTCTCCGCACCAACCGCCCATGGCTCACGCGCAGCAGCCGCCTTATTCGCCATACACTAATGGTGGGCAGATGCCACGGACTATCTCGCCCCAGGTCCCACAAGTGCATCAGTACAGCCAGTCGCCAACACCACCCCAACACCAACAAGTTGCCCGTCCACCACCATACGGGAGTCCCGGACCGGGCATGCCGCCCAATGCCGTGCCCCGCCAATACAGCGCCGGCTCGCCAGGTCCAGGTATGATGGCCGGAGGAGGAGGAAACGTAGGAGGGAACAACAGACCGCCTTCCAACCTAACCGGCTTCGCGACCGTCATGCCCGAAGTGCAGCAGCGACAGGTGATGGAACAAGCGCGCGCCCGCGCCGACGCCGAGCAGCGCGCGAGCGGCCACATGGGCAAGGTCACCCAAGGCGAGGTTGTCGGGCTCGCTGGGATTGGGTTGGCCGGCCACATGGACGTGCACAAGGTCGCGGCGAAGATGCAGATGGGGAATCATAGCGGCAATAACGGCCATAGTGTGTCGCCCAGTCCCAAGGTCGGGGCGATGAATGGTGGCGGTGGTGTGGCGGCAGCTGCGCCGACGCCGCCTGGCGGGATGAATAGTCCCAGGCCGATTCAGGCCGTGGCTGGCTCGGGGGCTGCCAGTCCTGCGCCTTCGGCAGGGCAGGGGCAGAGACCAACTGCGTGAGGTTTTTCGGGGGGGGGGGAGGGGGTAACAAAACGGAGAGAACAAGACGGACAAAGGGAAAGGGTATAATACTATTAGCGGCGGCGGAACGGACGGTCTGCTATAGAGAGGGGTGGAGCTAGCGAGCGAGGTATCGAGCGAGATTGTGTATGTGGGTGTGTGTGAGATGGTAGGAGAAGACGAGAAGAAAGCAAAAGACAGATTGAGGAGAGGGAGAAGGAGAGAGACGATCGGGATGATCTAATGGATGGCTGTATGGATGGATGGATGGAAGGATGGATGGAGTACCGAGAGGCGACTGGGACGGAGGTCAAACGGAGTTGGTGCTAATGCTGGCTATTACAGCGGCTTTTTTGTGTCTTTTGGGCTTTCCCCCTCCCTCTCTCCCCCCTCCCTTGGGGGACTTCCGGCTTTTGAGTTGACTTGATTTGGTCTTTGACTATGTGATTGATTGAATCCGATCCCAATACCTTCCAAGTTTGCTTGTCTGGGCGTGGGTGTCTTTTGCTAGGGAGGGAAGGGACTTTTTTTTTATCTAAAAAAACGAGACGCGGGTTCTGGTTGGTTGGCTGGCTGGTTGGCTGCTTGCTTGCTTGATTAAATCATCACGCTTGTGATTGATCTCTTTTTTTTTTTTTTTTTGTATTCTATCCTAGGTGGTACGGTTTTCTAATCTTACGTGGCCGGTGGACTGGCTGCGATCTCTTGAGAGTTGAGTTTGAAAGAGTGTTGGTGTCAATTGGCTGTGGAGCTGTTTCTTCGAGAGCTCGTTTACCTAGGTACCTACATACTTGTCTTTGTTGCAACACGCAGCGTGCGTTGGGGGGGGCGCGGGGAGGTGTGGAACGGGCTGTCGTTGGAAAGGGGCTTGTACTGATAGGCAGATAGGTAAGGTACTGTAGGTTGAGAATACCCTTTTAGGTACCTACCTAGGTATCTCCTTGGTTGACTGAGACTCGGTCTCGTTTTACGATGGTATACAGTGGTCGACAACGTGTGGCGGGGCTTCGACGGCTCAAGGGTTGGAGATTGGAGAGAGCCGGAACATGCGTGAGCAAGCAGCTGGACTGAGTTGAGAAGCGGAGAGACGTCAACATTCTTGAATACATCATCTATCTATCTCTCTTATCACCAGCAGCGCCGGTTCTGTAGCAGTGAGTTGGGTATCATTTTCCACCGGGCATCCAGCCCAAGAAACACGCTTATTTGGTGTTCGTCTTATTGTTCGTCCGCATATCCGTCCGTATATCCGCCCTCAACGCCCTCAGCTCGGCAAGCAGCTCGTGCTCAAACACATCGTACTTCTCCATGTACAGCCGCCGCAGCTCAAAGGCGACCTCGATGGCAATCAGAATGATAATGATCCACTCGAGGCGCGTGCTATGCTTCTCGCTGGACATTTTCTCGCTAATGTCGAGTACGCCCTGGGCGACGGTGACGACCTCCTGCGCGTACGTCATCTTGTCGTTGAGCGTCTTGATGCGCACGCCGACGTCGAGCGCCTTGCCGATCTTGGCGTAGTATGTCTCCAGCTTCTCCTCGGTGTCCCAGAAGATGTCCGGCAGCGCGTCTGTCAGGTCGTTGTAGTGGTTCAGCTGGCTGCGCAGGTTCAGCAGCTCGCCTGCCTTTTGCAGGATCATTCCACGAGAGAGCGGCGCCTGCAGGCCCTGGGAGAGGCGGTCGGGGATGTGCCGCGTGCTCTCCAGATAGCGCGTCAGTGAGCCCTCGAGCACGGCGAGTTTGGTGCTGCGGGCTAAGCCGGAGGAAAAGGCGATTTTGGCTAGGGTCGTGTCAAGCCGGTCGCCGGCTTCTACTTCGCGGCGGGTGCCGAGCACGACCACATCCCCGCTCACGCGGCTCTGTTCCTGTTCTGGATCGACCAGAAAGTCCAGGTCTTCCTCCTCTTTTTCCTCGATAAAGGGCATCTCGGCGGCCGGGAGGAGGTGCTTCGTGGCCAGGGTGTTGACCACGTCGGGTGGCAACCCCCATGTCACGACAGTGCCGGAGGGAAACACAAATATGTCGCCGTTGTTGAACCCCCGGGCGTGAACGACTTCATGCGATTCAAATCCGGTGCCATCCGGGTCGAGCACGAAGCCGTGGTATTTCAGAATGTCCTCCACCTTGTCCATCTCGAACGACTCGGCCGCACATACGGCGCTGATGGTAGAGCTACCGTCCATTCCGGGACGGGGTTCTGCAGCGGGTGAGGGCGGCTTCCCGGGCACGCCCTTTTGGGCTACGATAGCCACGCGGTGGAGCGAGTTTTTGAGTGCGGGCTTGCGCTTCTTATGGGCTGGCTGGTTCGCTGCGCTGGTTGGCATGCCATCGTCGAGCTTCCTCCCAGCCGCGGGGGCGCGAGGTGGCTCGCTGCCGTCTTGCTGCAAGAAGACATTGGAGGTGAAGAAGTTCCGGCGGCGAGGAAGGTAGGAAGTCGGGGTGCGGTGGAAGTGTCGCTGGCCGAGGAAAGGTCTTGCGGACGGGGAGAGGATGCATGGGCTGGCAACGCGCGCAGCCGGCCCAAAACTCGGCAGTAAAGACTTCATGACGGCGCCATTGGGCGGAAATTGACTTATAGCGTCGTCAATCAACGAATCGAGCCTCGCCCACGGAAGGCAGCGCGCTCGGGTCACGCAAATTGCTTGGGTCTGCGGAGTTTATTAAGTGGGAGGGATTCGTCGGTTTCTCGTCAGTTCAAAAAAGTTCACAGGGTTCCGCCGGCAGGCAGTGAGAGTGTCGTCACAGGGCCATTCCAGCCGGCTTGGCATTACCGGCTTGTGTATTATAGTACATATGTACTATACATTACTTACCTTAGGTATGGATACATTTCCAGGTCCCGGGAGTTTGTTCAAATGGAAACCCTAATAACTGGTAGTTACTGGTAGCTAACTTCCATGGACCGACAGCGAACTGGTCATCTTCCAAACGCCTTCTGATTCCTTACTTGCGCTCCCCCTCCCCCCCCCACCCCCCGCGCATCCGCCATGGAGCCCGACATCCGCGTCGAAGACTTTCTCGACGACAAGCTGCAGTCGACGACCGACTTTGAGCACCTGGACACGTTGCTCAGCAGCGTCGAGTACCAGCGCAGCCAGCTCCAGTCGCAGCTTGACGATGCCTCGCGCGAGCTCGACGAGGCCCGCAAGTCCTCGGCGGACCGCGGCGATGCTCTCGTGGCCCAGATCGACGAGTTCCAGGCCCTGCAGAAGAGAATCGACGTCCGCCTCCAGATCATCGCCGAATCCGACGCTCCGGACGAAGCTATCCGCCGCCTCGAACCCCCCATGAAGCAACTGCACAAGGTCGACCTCGCCTACCGCTACCTGTTGCTGCTGCAGGATGTCGAGGGTCTGCGCCAGGCTGCGCGCTCCCACCTGCCGCAGGACCCAAAGGCCGCGCTAGAACCCTACACGAGGTTGAAACAGCTGTCGCTACGGCTCAAGGAGCTCCAGAAGCAGGCCGATGGCGCAGCGGTACACCTCGTCACCCACGTCGAGTCTGTAACAGATAAGCTCTGGGACGAGATGAAGAAGACCATGTGGGACGAGCTCGAGGCGGTGCTGGCTAAGCGCGGGTGGCCCGACGTCGATCCGGAGTCGGAGGCGGACGAGGAATGGCTGCAATGCTTCGAGAAGCTGGTTGACCTGCAGGCCCCAGAGGTGCTCTACTCGCCCACCACCGTCAGCCTGCTGCCCGTCGACGTCATGGCGCAAATATTTGTCAAGGAGTTCCGCTTCCACTTTCTGAGCGACAAGCCCACAAGCAGCCCGCAGGTCATTACCGCCCACTGTTTCCCCTGGTTTCTGGCCTTGATCGACAAGTGGGAGGACTTTCTGAGGGACAATTTCGGGCCCATCCTTGCTTCCAAGTTTGGCGAGACCGCCGTTGCTCACAAGATGGTGTACATGGACCCTGTCTGCGCATTCATCACCTCCATGCTGCCCGTCATGAGGGAGAAAATCGCTGTAACGATTGCTGAGACGTCTGGCGATACCGTGTTCCTGAGCAGCCTGCTTTCTCAGCTGATGACGTTTGATGAGCGGATCAGGTCCGGATTCACCTACGATGGTGGCGATGCCGAGGACGGATGGGATGGTTTGACGTCCGAGGTGCTCAGCAAACATTTCAGGCCATGGCTGGAGGCCGAGAAGAAATTTGCCCTGGAGCGCTACCATGCCATCATGACGGCCACCGACGCGAGGAGTATTGACTACGACTATTCCACCTCCGGGAAGACGAAGCCCACCTTTGCCGCGGTCCGGGTCACCGACCTGCTTCGGTCCGTCACGACGCAGTATGAGCGGGTCAGGCGGTTCTCTCATAAGCTGCGCTTTCTCATAGACATCCAGCTGACTATTCTGGATGAATACCACGACCACCTCCGGGGCACGCTCGAGGCGTACCTGAGTATTACCTCGACGGTGGGAAGGGCATTCGGCGTGACGAAAGAGCAGATGGCTGCGCTCGAGGGCACGGGGGCGTTGGAGACGCTATGCAAAGTCTATGGCAGCGCGGACCACATCGTCAATGCCCTGAAAGACTGGAGCAATGAAGAAGTAGGTTGTGCTCTGTCATTGTCACAAGTTCTACACTAACTCTTTCCAGTTCTTCGTTACCTTGTGGGAACAGCTCCAAACACGAGCCAAGGTCACCGACGACCAAAGTAACCTCGCTGGCGGCATGAGCTACGACCACGTTAGGGACAAAACCTCGGCAGCCGTGGGAAAGGAGGAGGATGGTGGCGTCCTCTTTGACGAGACCATTGCCGCGTACAGCCAGAGGAGGAAGCGAGCCGAGGAGTTCCTGTCAGAGGCACTTGTCGAGTCGCACCGGAAGGCCTTCAAGCCGTACCTCCACCGGCCGCAATGGAGCACCGTTGCGGATGATGCTGTGGCGGTTGATATGGCTGTCACTGCCGAGTTGGATGAGCCATTGGTAGTGAGTTAACCGAACCCTCACCTTGAGCCGTAAGTTTGGCTGACCTGGCGGCAGATTTTGAAACGCGACTTGGGTTTCCTCCAGAGAGCTCTCGGCACAGCCGTGTTCCGCCGCGTCTGGCGCGAGGCGCTGGAGAAACTCAACAGCACGCTATGGAGCGACGTCCTCATGAACCACAAATTCACGGCGTCCGGGGCAGCTCAGTTCATGCGAGACGTGCATGCCGTGGCGGCACTTGTCGAGCGCTTCATCCCCGACGGCTCCAGCTCGCTCGGCAGCCTGAGCGACGCGCTCCGGCTGCTGAACCTTCCGATACAGGCACAGGAAGGTGCCATGTCGCTGAAGCGGGCCACGGACATGGTGTTTACGGACAACACCGAGGCAAAGAAAGTGCTGGATGAGTTGGAAATCGACTCGTTGACTCCTGCTAACGCCCGGCAAATCCTGCAGCGTAGGGTAGAAAACGCCGAGTAGGTTATGTAGTGCAGTGTATATACAAGATGCAACTGAGAAACCCCCCCTTCCCCCCCACCGTGGACATTGGGACATACCCTCATCTCTCTCTTCTTCCAACTCTCGTCCCATCTTCTTCCCTTGTGCAGTGCCCGTTAAGGAAGAAGACTAAAGTCCAAACTCTTGATCTGAACCCAACCCCCCCCTCCCCCTCCTCCTCCCCCTCGTCTAGTTGATCGCCCGCATCGTCATCTCCACCACAGCAAACGTGCCGGCGCTGACAGGCATAGCCCTCAACAGCGTCGGCCCAATTCCCTTCCAGAACCCCCTCATCCCCTCGGCCCGCCACGTCTGGCCAAAGCAGTCCCGCATCGTCTTGTACCGCTGGCCCTCGCCAAACCCGTCCGTCTGCATCTTGCTCTTGACCACGTCGAACGGATAACTAGCCAGCCACAGGGCCTCGCCCGCCAGCCCGCCGTACGCCGCCACCTTCCAGCTCGCAATCTCGCTGCGCGCCACCCGGTTCCTCGCCGCGTCGGCATTCATCAGCCACTCAAACGCCAGGAACCACACCCCGTACGCCTGCGCCTCGCGCAACAGCGTCACCGCCTGCCCGCGGTACAGCCCGCGCGCCACCCCGCCGCCGCGCCGGCACAGCGTCCGCACGCAGTCCCCCGGCCCCGCGTACAGCCTCTTGTCCCCGTGCGGCTGCGTCTGCAGCCGGATGCGCACGTGCTCGATCGGCCCGGACAGCACGCTGTTGGCGAGCCCCGCGACCGCCCCCGCGGCGTAGTACTCGCCGTAGGCCAGCTGGCCGGTGCGGGCGAAGGCGGGGCTGCGCTGCTCGAGCCAGCGGCGCGCCGAGTGGAAGGCGCCGAACTGGATGGACACGCACGCGCCGATGCCCAGCAGCGGGGTGAGGGTGCCCTTGTAGAAGGCGAGGGCGCCCTCGTGGCGGTAGATGGAGGTTGCCGCGGCGAGGGCCGAGGGGTAGGCTTGGCTGGTTTGGAGGCGGACTTTGACGATGTCGAAGGGTTGGCCTGGAGGGGCGGGGTCAGTGGCTGAGACGTGGGAGGGGAGAGGAGGCGGTGGGAGGAAGAAGAAGGGAAGAGGGTCGCACCGATCAACACCTGTGCGATACCGCCTGCTGCGCCCGAGAACAGGTCCTTTGCTGTTTGCTTTGCGGAGGACTGGCCTGCGCCGCCCTCGTGAGAGTCAATGTCGGCGGCCGAGTCGGCCATGCTGGCGGTTGCTGGCGGTTGCTGGCCCGGGCGGTTCTGGCGTGGGCCTGCCTGCTTGGGTGGTTTTCGTTTGCTGGCGCTTTTGGCGGTTCGCGTCGTTTGTTCCTGGATGGCCAAGTAGACGACAATAGAAAACCAAAAACCGTCCAACTACCTAGTTACCTAGTTTAAGCCCAAAACCGCCTTGCAGCTGACCGTCCGTCCCCAACTCTGAATTATTAGGGTGCTGTGCACTGTGCAGGGTGCTGTGCGAGAACGTACAAGCGCTGCGGTGTGCGTCTGGCCCCGGTGTCGGCTATCCGGGGTTTATAATCCATGTCGCTGTACGCAGGCCGGGATGCGCACTGGGGACCTGAGTGGGCGGCGGGGTTCGTTCTGGAACAGGGGTCGATTGCGTGCTTGCGGTACGGCTAGCTGCATATTCCATTATAGGGGGCGGGAACGGAGGGCTTCGGTCTTTATCGGCGTCATGCACATGCAGGGTCGCGGCGGTCGCCTGGTTTGGTTCACACAATGACCGAAACCTCGAGATAACATGTGTACTTCGTACGCAGCAGCAGTCTGCTCCGAGTTTCCGCCTGGGGATGGATGGCGGTCGCGGTGAGTGGCGATAGCATCCAGCGGATGGACACTGAGCACGCATCATGTTTTCTTTTCTTTTGGCATCAAACATCCAAGACACTCGTTATCCCGAATGGCCCCGGATTTCCCTATTCTCAAATCTCTCCTCCCATTTCTCACACCCACACACCATCAAAACCCTACACCCGTGTCACATAACTCTTCTTCTCCCCCGCGGCCTGCACCTGCGCCTGCGCCTCGATTTGAATCGCCTCCTTCAGCTTGCCCACCACCTCGGGCTGTCCACTGAAGGCCCGCTCAAGCATCTCATCCAGCTCTCTCTCCACCTTGCCCACATTCTTCCCCCCCAGTTTATTATTCCCGCCGCCAACCCCACGTGCCTCATTCAACACCCCAGCCCACCGCTTGGTAAACGCGACAATGCTCTGCCGCAGCAGCCCGTCCAGCTGCTCACTCGCGTCGTCCACCTGCGCAGCCGCAGCCGCAGCCGCAGCGCCTATCCTGGGCGTCCCCGCAAACCCACCCGTAGCAGGCGTCCCCGACGCGGGCGTATTCGCGCCGCTCCGCGACCACAGCGACGAGCCGGGGATGTAGGTAGTCAAGCTCCCGAAGCTGCTCAACAGGCCGCCGAGAAGAGCGCCCTGCGAGCGGACCGAGTCCCAAATCTGCGTAAAGTGCTGCATGTTGCCTACGAGGCCGCCGCCGCCGCCGGCAGACGCCTGGCCGCGGACGTCGCCGATTTCGAGCGTCATGAGCTCGTTTTTGAGGATCAGCAGGTTCTTGATCATGAAGAGGTCGGCGTCTGTGCCGGCGGGCTTGGTCGACTTGATGCGTCCTTCGGCGCGCTGGAGGGAGGCGATGGATTCTTTGATGATCTTGAAGATTACGGGGCTGCTGCGTTGCTAGATCTGTTGTGTTAGCAACGGCGTGATTCCCTCTGCAGGGGCTGTGTGGTCTGTCTCGGCTTACACATCGCTCCTTGGGCATCGACTGGTCAAACAGGACAAGGAGTTCAAGCGCCCGCTTGACGTGAGGGAACGCGTTAGAGGCGATATCGCCATTGGTCACTGGTCCAATTTTGAGGGCATCGGGCGGAACAACGGCTTTCGAGATTGACTTGGTTATCTCAGCCTCAAAGAAAGTGTCGGTAAACGCCCACAGGTGCTCGGCAAGTAACCTGGCAGCCAGTTCTCGGCAGCGCCCCACAAACGGGGTCTCGTCGTCGTCGTACTCAGGGAGAAGGTACTCGTTGGTAATCCATCCCACCAGATTGCAGATGGTCCGCAGGTCGCTGCCCTGAAGGACGGACTGCAAGTTCGTGGCAATCGGGGCCACGTTGGCTCCTGTAAGTACTGTGCGCTGTGACTTGAGGACCGCGAATGCAGACTTTGGGTCCATCGAGTAGTGCGCGTCAATCGAAAAGATGGTCCTAAAGAGAGACGCCTCGTTGTATGAACGCTCGAAACATTGCTTCACAAAGTTCCTCGATGCCGTCTCGACCGACTCCTTCGCTTCCGCCCTAAAGGCGTCCAGGTCGTGTTGGATGATGGGTTTGAGATCGCGCTCTCTAGCGGCCCAGTAAGAGTGAAACAGGTTGTTTGCGGTATTGGCGTACGTGTCGGCGTCAGGGGCGGAGGACGGTTGTCCATCTTGGCCATAGGCGCTCCGCACCACCGCCTGGACGTTCGGTATGAGCGAGTACGACTCGAGCACCATCTCCTCGAAGCGACCGTAGGCGAGGGCGTGGCGGGCAGACTCGGACTGGGTTGCCGCGACTTGACGGGATATCTCGGCAGACACCTTGTTCAGGTGGTTGACGAAGCCCACCTCGAGTAGATGCAAAGCCTTTGTTAGCAGCGCTTGGTACCGGGCAAGGTAGGATTCTGCGTCCCGGTAGGATGACTATTGCCCATGTTAGCCCAAAGCCGCCGTTTGGATCGGGGGGAGACCAACATTCTTGGTCATGAACTCTATGCAAGAGTCCAGAGTGGATAGAATCTCGGCAAAGCTGCCTCCTTCCACAAGCCGTCCGGCGCCCGGTGCGTTGAGTCGGCGGGTGGCAGAGTCGAGGTACATGTAGTATTGGAGATCAGTGCCAACCGACTCGGCAAGCGTCTTCAGACGTTGTTGCTCCGTCAAGAGACCATCGCATTGCGCCTGGAAGGAGCTGGTCTGCTCGTCGACAGCGCGGAAGGATTGGCAGAGTGACTCGAGGATGGTGAGAGCGCTGCTCGCGTCGGCAATGAGCGTGCCGAGATGCCGCTCGGTCATGGCAAGTTCGTCGTGGTAGAGTCTTGGATCTTGTCAGCATGCCGGGCTATTACGATCGGGTGTACCATAGGGCACGAACAGGTATTCTTGCTGGCTTGCCCGCAGCAGCTCCTTCTCTAGCGCGTCATCGTAGCCCTCCTCTTCTTCTGGCAAGCTCGCAGTTATGTAGTCGGGGACGGCCAGTGCCTCCCAGCTCCGGCCGGCACGCCTCCTCTTCCGCTTCCTCTTTGGCTCATGGCTGGACAGCTGGGCTCTTACGATATCGTAGAAATCCGAGTACGACTTGGCTCTCCGTGACAAGGTCGGTTCTGGTAGTGAATTGTCGTCTTCTTGCTGTTCAAACAGGGGGGCAAGGGGTTCTGCTGCATCGGCATCGTCTGGCATGTTCTGCTTTGCGCGTGCAGCATGTTAGCGACTTCTTGACAGCTCGGCGTATCAACAGCCTAGAGTTAGGGGAAAGGTGGCATACATTCGGCTGTTGCAACAGCGACGGCTTCCGTCGATGACCGGTACCCTGGCTCCCAGAAGCTGGCTGGCGCTGCTGAAAATCCGGCACAAAGCTGTACCAGGAGTCGTCGTACATTTTGAGCGTGCCCGACGGTTTGGAAAGATGTCGCTCTCAATCCGCAGCTTTGCTGGTGAGCAAAAGATCCGGCTCATTGGGCCACCGAAACACCGAGATTCGGACCCCACCATTCGTGGCCAGTGGACCTGAAGCCTAATAGTGCGCTGTAGGTACTGAGCATACCGATACAGTAACGTTAAATGGACCCCGGCTTGCGCACGGGCCCGGCAAGACCGGATGCCAAGCTGTTGCCCGTTCTCGAGAGCTGCAGGATGAAAGCTTATTATTACTGTACTATGGAAAAGCAGGGAGAGCTGGATGCTTGCATTGCACCTCCACAACCCAAGTGACCTCACTCTGACACGCCACCCTCAGGATTGAGAAAACGCATCGACGGCAAAAGCTGGCGTTGAGCGGGCAATGGAAAGAGAATAAACAAACATCAAAGTAAATGCCCAACATGGCTTCGCCTCTCTTGTCCCGGGCTGCACTCCGGCGCCCCTCATCGCTGCGCACACTCACACGCACCACTGCACCCTCACAACGGGCACGCTACTCGAGTTCATCTGGGCCGACACAGCGCTTTGGCGGGCGCACCTTTGCCCTGCTGACTGTCATGGCCGCATCGGGAGCTGGTGCTCTCTGGGCGTACCCGCGCTTCTTTCCTCCGACGGAGCCCGCAGGTCCAGCACAACCTGAAAAGGCCGAGATGGTCTATGAGAAGCCGCGGAAAAAGACCACTTCCGCAGAAGAGAACCGTGACTTGGTGAGCTCGCAGCATCTACAGGTCAAGAAGAGCTGGGAGCATCCCGGCGTCTACGCGTGGGGTTCCAATGCAGGGAAGGTTGTGGCTCCAGACTCGAGCGAGACCGTCGTCAAAACACCACGTCGTATTCCCTACTTTGACGGTCAGATCCTGCGCGATCTGAAGCTTGATCGCGACTTTGGCGTTGCCGTCACGGAGAACGGCGACCTCGTACAATGGGGTGCGGCCTTCTCCAAAGATGCCGTGGCTCCCGCCGTCACGCTGAAGGGGAAGGACATCGCCAAGATTGCCGTCTCGCGGGACCGCATCGTTGCGCTCTCATCCAACGGATCCGTGTATTCCGTCCCCGTCGCCAAAGCAGACCAGGCCTCGGGCGAGAACCCAACGGGCAAGTCATCCTGGCTCCCGTTCTGGTCGTCCGAGACATCGTCCACAAGCTATCGACCACTCCAGCCCGAGAATCTGGGTTGGGGCGAGAAGGTCATCGACGTCAAGAGCGGGCTCGAGCACTGCCTACTTCTAACCTCCAAGGGCCGCGTCTTCTCGGCAGCCTCGAGCTCCGAAGAGTTCCCTTCCAAGGGGCAACTTGGCATCCCCGGCCTGACTTGGCAAACACGGCCTGCGGGCCCTTATGATCAGCCGCACGTGGTGAAGGCCCTGGATGGCTTCGATATCAAGGCCATCGCTGCGGGCGACTTTCATTCGCTGGCTCTCGATAAGCAAGGACGCGTCTTCTCGTTTGGCGACAATAGCTGTGGCCAGCTGGGCTTTGAGACGCAGATCGGCACAACGGTCGACACGCCTTCCCCGCTCCCCGTCGGCAAGCTCTACAGCGGTACGGACCTCCTGCCCAAGGTCACCTCCATCGCCGCAGGCGGTCAGAACAGCTACTTCACGGTCGACGCGACCAAAACCCAAGGCCAAGTCCCCAGCGAAGTGGGCCGGATCGTCGCCGACACGTGGGCCTGCGGCGCCGGGATCCACGGCGGCCTGGGAACGGGCAAATGGACGCACATCTCGGCGACCCCAACCAAGATCAAAGCCCTGTCCAGTCTCTACGAGTACGACGAGGCCACGAACCGCATCACGCCGATCCGACTCGCGCGCCTCGCCGCCGGCAGCACCCACGCCTGCGCCATCCTCGACAACCTGACACACCTGACGGCATCTCGTAGCTCGTCGTCGTCGGCCACTGACACCAACTTCGGCGCGGACATCCTTTGGTGGGGCGGCAATGAGTACTACCAGCTAGGCACGGGCAAACGGAACAATGCCAACGTCCCCGTCTACATTGGCCCGCTAGACGGCGGGAAGGCCGACGCCGAGATGGGCAGGAAGGGCGAGGAGCACCGGTTCCAAATCACGCCGAGGACGACGGTCCGCCTGGGTGAGGATGGGAAGGGTAGGAAGGCCAGTGTTGAGCAAAGGGTCGAGTGCGGGCGGTATGTGACGGCGGTGTACTCGGGAGCCTAGGCCAGGAGAGTTTGTTGGGATTTTAGGTCAGACGGGATGCGGCCCGGCGGACGGGATGGCGCATGGGGGATTTTGTTTGGCTGTAACATGGCTTGTGTCGATCTTCCTTTTGCCTGTATGTACTGTACAACATCATCATGGGTCATGGACACTGACTGGACATATCAATACTCCTCAACAATTTTGTGGTTTAGTGTACTGTGTACATCTGTATGTAGAGAATGGAATCCCCTGCTTTGGTATCTGCCTGCCTGTCGGACACGCCGCTCGCGAAGCAAAACTCTTGAAATGAGGCATTGCCCAATTTGGACCCGGATGCCGTCTTGGGTCGCCAACCCTGGTCTGCACCCGCTGCAGTGGCTTATGGGCCCCTAGCAAATGGAACCAGCGCGGAAGACCCAACCAGCTGGGTGAGGATATTTTAGGGATGTCGCCGGACGCCACAGGCGTGCATTCGCTTGCGGCCGCATGCAATGACGTTGGTCTCGGTATCAGGGAGGCCGCTTACTTAGCCTTTTTTCGAGTTTGTTACGTACATGTACCTCTAGTTGCCGTGGTCGCTATGGTCGTTGGATCAGCCCAACATACCACGCGCCACGTACTGCCATCACTTGACCTGGCTGTCCTGTTACCTTATTAGGCACTTATACATACTTCCCTCACCAGATCAGTTCCTGGCATTTTCAACCAGGTTGATTTCGGGTCATCTGTGGCTGTCACACTTGGGTGTACACTAGCGCTGGCGCTGAGTGGGACACGACGTTTGAATGCCCTTGTAACGTTATAGCGCCCTCGGGCAGCGGGGCCGTTCCCCTGTTTTTAGGTGGTGGAGTCTGTCATAGTGGACCGTGGCCGGAGGGCCGTCTGCCCACCAGCCAGCGGATTGCATCGCTCATGCAGTCTGCGAGAAGAGAAGGAAGCCGAGCCCTCTCATTTCGTCGTCTCAATCCTGTTCGGAGATCTGACCCTTTTGATCCACCTCAACCCTGCGTAGCTGCCACCCTGGCCGGATCTCCTATTTATTTAATGTATGTATGTAGCACAATAAATTTGAGCCGCTTCCCAAAGCTCCAGTGAACAAAAGAGCTGGGCCGAAACCCGCTCCCGAACCCCTGATTAAGCGAGCGCAGCGCTTCTTTCGACTTTCGAACATTCCCCGATCCGATCGCACAAACGATCGACACTCCGCATTTCCGTGCAGCTGCACTCCGCACGTGCCGCCCGACCATTCTCCCGAGCCGGCTGGTTTCCCGATCGCCATCCCTTGTCAGTGACGCATAATTACTGCCATATTCGTTCACTTGGGACGGATGCCCCTCGGAATTCCGCGAAACCTCGCCAACTTTCTACCCACGACGACGCCGCGCATCGCTACCGCCCTACGCCACAAATACGCTGTTATCTCTTCTTTGCGCCCAAAATTCCTCGCCCCGCGATCGATTCCGTCATAAGGTATTCCCAGACAGTCACCCGGATCGCTGATCACGGCATGGCCCATCTCCACCGGTTCCACCGGCGCAAAAAGGATGTCGCCGCGCCGACCCTGATCACGAACGACCTGCCGAGCAAGACAACACCTCCGCTGGGCGATCTGCGCCCCGCGTCGCCGATGCGCTCGTTTCAGAAGCTTAGTCCTTTCCGCGTGTTCCACCGCTCGTCCGGGAAGAGGGCACGCGACTCTCCGCCGGCGTCACTACCACACTCTCCCGCGGCGGCCCCCGTACTGCCGGGGGATGGCGCAGACGGCCGCCCAGTCTCGCCGCTATCGCTGAAGATGGATGCGCCGAGCGAAGAGGGACAGAAGGCCTCGAAGCCACAAAAGATCCCTGCCTTCCTAGACCAGACCCAAGAGGGTGAGAACCCCCCCTGCCGATCCCCCCCCAAGGCGCTGAGCATTTGACTAACACAGCGTGACGGTAGAAATCGAAAACAAGTTCTGCGAGCTCGTCTGGCGCGAGCGCAACCGCCTCATGCAGTCAATAACGAACCCGTCGACCGACTTCCGCTGGGCGCGCGTGACGGGCCCCCACCTCAGGATCCTCGACCGGTACATGAACGTGCAGCCGTGGCACAACAACCGGATCAAGCTGCAGGTGCCCGACGGGCACTTGGACTACATCAATGCCTCGCCCATTGTCCTGGCGCCGTCGTCGAGCCTCACAACGGCCGGCGACGCAAACCGAGAACCGGACCGGTACATCGCCATGCAAGGGCCGAAACAGGCCTCAACGGACCACGTCTGGCGCATGGTGGTGGAACAGCTCGAGAGCCCGGGGGTGATCGTCATGCTGACCGAGACGCACGAGGGGCACATGGAGAAGTGCTTCCCCTACTTCCCACGGAGCAAGGACGACCCGCCCATCGAGATCAACGAGCGAGACGAGTTTGGCGACGGATTCCGCGCGACGGTGCGATGCGAAGGCATGGAGGACACCCCGGCCGGCGACGCAATCGAGCTACGAAAACTGGTCATCCGCGTGCACGCCCGGCCAAAACCCGCCTCCCCCGCCGTAGAAGCCAGCCCCGAAATCGACGCCGACGCCGACACTAAAATGACCTCCCCCCCGTCCAACCCCCCATCCCCGCCCACCATCACCACCACACCGCCGCCGCCGCCGCCGCCGCCGGCGGCACCCGCACCAGAAGAGGAAGCAGAAGCAGAAGCAGCAACGGTAGAAGAAAAAACAATCTACCACTTCCTCTACAAGAAATGGCCCGACTTTGGCGTGCCCTCGCTCGCCGACCTCGACAGCTTCTTCACGCTGATGCGCCTCTCGCGCGAGAGGAACCGCTCCCCGGCCAACCCCCGCATCGTCCACTGCAGCGCCGGCGTCGGCCGCAGCGGCACCTTCATCGCGCTGGAGCACCTCATGCGCGAGCTGGAGGCGGGCGTGCTGGAGGACTACGACGAGCGCGTCGTGCGGGGCGCGTCGGTGGTCTTGGATCCTTTTTATTCCGCTTCTTCGCCGTCTGCTTCGCCTTTGCCTTCTTCTCCCTTGACTGGCGGTGGTGGGGAGGAAAGGGGAAGGAGTCGGAAGGAAAGGAGGGTTGGTGGTGGCGGTGGCGGTGGCGGTGGTGGTGGTGGGGGTGGGGGGAATAGCCGGAGTGCCAGTCGGAGTGCCGGGGGGGCGAGTAGTCGGAGCGGGAGTGAGTCTAACAGTCCGGTGCTGAGGCTGCAGGGGCAAGGGGAGGATTTGATCTTTGAGACGGTGGATGCGCTGCGGGAGCAGCGCCGGACGATGGTGCAGGCCGAGGCGCAGTATTTGTTTATTTACCAGGTTTTGAGGAAATTATGGGTCGAGAGGTATGGCGAAGGAGCTGTCCCTGTGTCTGCTGGCGCTAGTGTTAGTGTTAGTGCTGGGGAAGGGGATAAGGGGGTAGGGGAGGTGAAGGCCAAGGGGAAGAGTCGGGATCGGGATGGCGAGCCGGCAGCCAAGAGGTTGGAGGTTGATGCTTTTGTTGCGGAGCGAGGCTGATAGCTTATGCCGAGGACGGTGTGCGGGTGGGGTTGGCTTTTTAGTTTGCTTTTGCGTTTCTGTTTTGCTTTTTCTCGGTAGGGCGATTCAATGCCCAGAGGGAGGTTGGGGGGTTGGCATTGGCATTGACATTGGCATTGGCATGGGCACGTAGCAGTCATGGCCGCTCTGCAGGCATATGGTTCTGAGCGATGAGTTGACGGAACGATGGGTATATACATACAGGTTGGGCGGCACACATAGATGGATTTTGGGTTTCTGCAGTTTCCTTTGGCATCTGTCACGATGAGTTACGGAGGGGCATCATAGCATCGTTGCATTTCGGACAATGGCCAAGGGAGGTTAGGTGGACGGCCTAGTTAGAGGCATAATTCTCTGGTTCGCTCTCTGAGCTTTTCTTTTATGTACTGTTCTACTCGCGTCAGTGATTTGATCTCGGTCTTACCCACAACGCTTCTATTTCAGGGGTCTATCCAGAGAGAGAGGGAGAGAGAAACAACACAGATACCCAGTCATATTTCAAGTTCGGCGCATTCACTATAGAGAAGGAGTTCTGCAGCCTTGAGACGGCGTTGCAGAGCAGTTTCTGGTTGGGGCCGTATTCTTTTAGAATTGTGCACTGAGAGGCTGATGATGGCGGAATTGGGCGGTCCTCTTCGACTTATTGTCGAGCACTTGAGTCAAGAGTTGGTGCTGTCAAACCTGGTGTCTATTTTCGGTTTATCAGTTGATGATTCGTTCAACACAAATATCAACACGAATATCTTGGTCACGCGCCGTTCCCAGTTGTGTCCTACAAGCGAGACAGATGTCGGTTGGTGTCAAGAATGAATGTACTGTATGTATGTACCACATTCTCCTTTCCCCCTTCCGTTATCCTCCCTTTTTTTTCTCCCCCTTGTTTCCTTTCTTTTTCTTTCTTTCCTTTCCTTCGTTTTCTTTCCTTTCCTTCCGGGCTCCGGAGGAGATATCCCGGACTTAAACAATCCTTTCTGGAGGGGGGCTTGCCAGGACGGCTTAGCGTCTTCCCAGGGGTTCCCGCTAGAGAACGCATACTATCCTCTAGTGGAACGGTCGTCGCAAGTCGACGTACGTGGAACTTACTATGTAGAGGCCAGGCGGAGATTCGGACATGGCCATCCTCGCAAATACCATGGCATGCCGCCACGAGAGACAAGGGTAGAACCGGATCTAGCCTGAATCGATCAAGCACGGAGCAAGGCATCGGGTCGGATAGCCGTCTCGTTGCGTTCACCACGCAGTATCCGCTGTGGCTGTCTCGGTTGTCGTGCCTCGGCATGCGGGAAAGGGCTTACGCAACGGGGAGGGACACGTACGACTGGCAGCAGCCATGGGCCTGCTTCCGGGTTTCGCCTTCGATCGTAGCCATCATACCGACGTAGATATCCGGATCCCGGAACGGCCAGAAAATGGTCACAAATGACAGCCTCGGAAAACTCCCAGACGGATCAGGCTAGAAGTGATAGGTGGCTACCCAGGGCGGCAGGATCCATGGTTCGTGCTCGTACCGATCAGTGGTCGTTCCCAGATGGATGTGCATCAGTGCCACGGTAATATATCCCCTGCTAATCATAGCTCAGACAGGTTGCACGAAACGTGGGCACGGCTCCTGGGAATCCCGTCCTACTCATCAACCCCAGGTTCTTTTTCTTTTCTCTGGATAAAATCGTAGCTTACTCCAGATTATGGTAAATGACGCGACACTGACACGGCCGCATCCCATCCCGTCATAGCTACACAACTGCCATTGCACTGTCCCGCAACCCGCAACCCGCAACCCGCCGACACCGGCGTCAACCCCCCGTGCTTCGTATCGGCAACTGTAAAAACAGGCCATGTAACGGTGGAACGGGTCGGCAAGGCAAGGCAAGACGAGACGAGACGAGAGACGAGACGAGACGAGACGAGACCAGGCAAGGCAAGACGACATGCACCAACCTGGCGAGGACACGGGAGGGGTGGAGGTGCGCCGGTAGTGATTTGGAGCGTAAAATTCGGCCCGCTGCGGCTAAAATGTTTGTTCCAGTTCGCTTACGCAGCGATGCACGCAACGTCCAGCTTTAGCGTCTTGGTTGGTCCCAGTGTGATTGCTTGGTTGTGCTGTGCATCGTGACGATGCAACCGTGTGTCAATGATGGGCTTTTTTTTTTTCCCTCCTCACCACATTGATACAAAACCCGGCTGAAAAAGATGGGTCCGATAAGGGTTCTGGAGGGTTGGAGATTGGCAATTGCCTGCCCCGCGCCTCGGGTTTGAGGTCAAACTAAGGTCCAGTACCTCAATTTTACAGCAACTGAAGCCGCCTCTTGACCGTCGCGGACTGCCCGGGAAAGTGGGCACTGGGAGGCAATTTCGAGGGACGGGCCTGGACTCGGGAGGTTTCCCACAGCTCAAACAAGGGGTCTCGAATTGAGATGGGCCGGCGCGGTGGGGTCGCTGCATGTGCGGGAGTGGGAGGGCGGCGGCTATTATTAACGGTTACAGAATCGTGCGTGGGCGGGCAAAAATGGCATACGTAACGTTGACAGACTCGACTTGACTGATGCTCGATCTGTCGATGTCGAGTTGCGCTGGTGTCTAAAAGTCCATGGGGTTCGGCACTTTAGCAACTGAAAACCCACCGTCGCCGGTCATGACCGGAGTGGCCCGCTCGGTGATGGCGGATGACTTTCGCCTGGCACCCGATTCGCCGCGAGCAAATTTCCAGGCTGGGGGCCTGGGGCTCGCCGAGGAAGCACTCCTCGGGGTGTTTCCAGCGCGGCGGGACAACTTTGGTGGGGGCAGCACGCTGATTGCCACGTGGGGACCCGGCGTTCAGGGCGCAAACCCGGCGATGGACGGGGCTAGGGCGCCGGAGATGAAGCTGTCGCAGCTAGTGTCGCTTGCGTAGCGGTGTGAAAAAAAAAAAAAAAAAAAAAGCAGCTATCTGCTGGATCCGATCCGGCCATTCGGAGTTTGAGGGCTGCCTTCTTTGTTCGGGGGGAACTAGGATGAATTTGTTGTGAAGGAGCACCCGACACTCCGCATACCGCGGATGACGAGGGATGCGCCGAGGGAGTGAACGGGTGCGGGGTGCATCCGTCTGAGAGGCGTTGTGGCTACGGTAGCTCAGTGCGGAGAAGCAATCCTAGGAGCTTTCATCTCGATCTGCTCGTCAGGTCGCAAGATACCCTGACTGTGCCTGACTGCACACCGCAGAAAAGGGGAGACAACCGAGGGGAGGAGGAGGGAGCGAAATAAAATGTCTTGCTTCCAGGTTGTTAGCAAGCGCCTCAGCTGGACGAACCTGGCAAAGTTCCCCATCATATCCTGGTTGTCAGATACCTGCCCTCTGCCACAGAAATGAACCCTGGTCTCAATCGAGTGCAGCGTCTCGTTCTGCATAAGGATTTCTGACAGTGCGTCCGGCCCGCATTTGACGGATGCGACACCGAGATGGATGAAATGGCCCGATTCCCATCCGTTCTTGAAGCCAAATGGAGAAGCTCCGAAGTGGCAGCGCCCCCCCGTTCTGAGACTCTCAGACCCCAATGGCCCCACCGCGACAGCTGCTTCCCGCCAGCCATCCGTGACTTTCTCAGGCACCGCGCAACGGTCGGATGGGCCGGGGTGGCCAGATTAGGCAAAGTACTAGCGCTGGAACCCACCACGACACTGCTGGTCCTTCTGGAAGGATTCTTAAAGAGGACCCGATCAGCCCTGCATCTTCGGGGCCTCGCTTCTCGAGATCTACCCAGGAGGAGAAGGCCCAGCCAGTCCTTGAGGCCCCATATGTAATACCTACATACCACATACACCTTACATACCACCTAACTTGCCTTATATCTTGACGCACGCACGAAACGCACGCACCGCAGGGTGAAGCTAAAGCACTGCTTTCCACCCCGACTGCTGCAGCTGCCTTGCGTACCTACTGTACCTCGCTGAACTTTCCCGGGATTATCACAGCGGCACCAGCGGATATAGCGGTTGCAGCCCTCGTCTTTCAGCACACTTGCATCGCGCGCAGCTCACAGAAGGCGGGGCTCTTGTCAGCGGTTGGCGCGAATCCTGCAGGCATTTGCCATGGCTCGCGACAACTCGTTCCGAGGTTGACAAATCCTCGTCCGAATCCCGAAACTCACTTATCTGGGGCCTGTCCGGATCACACGTGCGGGTTTCCCAGCACGTCTCCCTCGGTCGACGCAGACCTGGACCTGGACCTAAACCTGGACCTAAACCTGGACCTAGGCCACGAGGACCACCCTGAATACCAGAGCTCCGCGCTCATCAACCCCGGTACGCATCAACAAAAAACAAAGCGAACCCCTCCCCCCC